>OU426997.1:9932398-10157398 GCA_911387935.1 Dolichovespula saxonica | reverse complement strand
CTTCCCTTCCCCGAACGCGCATCTGGCCAGATGGAATTTTTCCACTTTACTTTCTAGCTATACCGCATCGATATCAAATTCCACCAATTCCCTTCTCTTCCCCTCCCTTCCCTTCCCTTCCCTTCCCTTTTACTTTTCCCCTTTATTTCACCATATTCCTACCACTTCCAACTGCGTATTTTCCTTACTACTTTCCTTCCATTTCTCTTTTCTTCTTATCTTCTGTCTTAGAGAGACCACTACCTTTTCACGATAACCCTTAAAAAGGATATTCTATTTTTCCGTTGCTGAGAAAACCGACACAGCGGAAGACGATACGAAAAGAAAAAGTGGGAACCCGCTAAAAATAAAAAGAAAGAAAAGTAAAGAAGACTTTTCGAAATAATGGGATTGTATCGAGAAGCATATGAAGTGTGGAAAACGGGAAAATCGATGGAACATCGATAAAAAGTCACCGAAGGAAAGGAATAAATTTCAATCTCCTCTCGGCTCCTCGCGTTTGTTTGCCGTCTCTTTCGCGAATGAGGGAGGGAGAGAGAGAGAGAGAGAGAGAGAGAGAGAGAGAGAGAGAGAAAGGGAGAAACTCGTCATCGGAGACAGGAGCAAAGACGACTGTCTTCCATTCAGTCCTCCTGTCTCTAATCGGAGATTGCCCTCGGATCTCGTGCTCTCCTTCGCTCGAGTTACGTCGAATACTTCCGAGATAAGCTCGTTACTTAACCCTTCTCTATTCCTCGGAGTCGTCTCCATAAACCTTGGCTCGAATTAAATGCGCTGCGACGACTCTCGATGACTCGAGAGGAGGAAACACGAAAGGGCGGAAACTAGGAAACTAATGCGCGCGGTTTCGACTAATCTAACAACGTAGAGTTGACAAATAATTTCACATACTTCCTCTCGAACAAATATATCCATTATTTGCCGATGAATCGTATTCTTTTTCAATTCGAATGGGTTAAAGTTACGTTATCGCGACGCACGAGTCTGAACCGAGAGAGGACAGTATAAGGACAAGTTTCACTTTACAAATTCTGCGCGATTATTAGTTGAACAAGTAGTTGCCATGTTTCCGAGTAGGGGTTGGAGGAAAGCGAATGAGAATGAGAGAGAGAGAGAGAGAGAGAGAGAGAGAGAGAGAGAGAGAGAGATGGAAAGCAGGTTCTCGGGAGGGTTAAAGCGAGGCTTGATTAGGCCGCGGCAACTTGTTTCCGTCCGGAACCCTTGCACGAACTTAAACCATATTAAATTGCGCTTAAGTCTGGCGCGTGCTGGAAGCTCTCCGCAAAGATGACGATATGGTAGTTACGAGGAGAGAAAGAGAGAGAGAGAGAAAGACAAAGTTGAAAGGGTGAAAGTGGGAAGAACCACAGACGACGAGATGTGCCACCCCTAGAGTCAAATGCGAGGAAACTTTGAGGAATTTAATAAGCGCGTAGTCCGCGCAGGTTACGCGTCGTTAATCCAGTTCCTCCGAGAAGGACCAGCGGCTTCTAGAGTAGGTATCTCGAAGAAAGCGAAAGATAGAGAAGAGAGAAGAGAGAAGAGAGAAGAGAGAAGAGAGAAGAGAATGTTCGTTGTTCCGATTCTCTTAAAAAGTTATACTCCCCCATCTGGAAACGTACTCTCAGGACCTAATTATGCGGCGACACTTTGAAAGAACGTTCCGCAAATGTCCTCGTTTAACTCGACCGCTCGACTTCTTTTTCTTACAGAAAAAGGTACGTGTATAGTATACGCCTACACACACACACACATACACACACACACACACGTATATATATATATAAATATAGAGAGAAGAGCGAGGTCTGTACATGCTCGTTAACCCGAAAATTTGTATCCGCCAACGAGAAACTCTCCGTCGAAAGGACGAGCTCTTCGCCCTTCTGAAACGACCTATCCTTTCGACAAAAATATTGCGTTCAAAGTCGTCGGAGTAACGCGAGTCACCCTTTCTTTTTCTCCCCTTTGACGCGACCTCGCAAAATTATACTTTGAGGGAGGGGGGGGAGGAGGAGAATGCTTTGAGAAGCGCAAAAATTCGTTATCGCGCGTAAGAAAAAAAAAAAAGAAAGACACGCGTGTAGGTAGATATATCGAGTAATTAGCGGTAAACGCGTTGACTTTATCATCGTTTTTACGAACGTTTGCGAGGGCACGGACAGTGGTAGGGGAGTTAAAACCGTAATTGTCTCGGCACGAAGATTCGCAAGACTCGAATTAACTTCCGTGGTGGATAGCAGAAAGGTAGGTCGATCGTTGGAGGCGAACGGCAACGATACACCGCAGAATCTAGCTTCCGTTCCTGAGAGGATAGGAACGTTGTATTCGACCGTATTAGCCGTCCGTGTGTTTACCAATGGCAAACAGACGAAACCGGTAATTATATTTGACGTCGATTCCTTAAGCACACAAAACGGAATCCGTTACGGATCGCGTCCGTCAAAGAGGTGTTACGTATTCCAACATACTCAAGCGCACGCTTCGGCATGATTGTCGCCTAATGAACAACTTTAATGCTACATCGTTCGATCAAATTCGATCGAATCGTATAGGACCATGCTCGTTTCTATGACTCGTTTTTCTCATAATGGCCTCGGTTCGATAAAGTCGAGAGAGAAAGACGATCATTTTCTTTCTACGAATGCTTCGACCGAGAGTCTTCTATATATATATATATATATAGATACGAGTCTTTAACGTCGATGCCTTCGATAGATTATTTTTATTCCCGTCGCAAAACGACGATTCGGTTAGGTTTATACTCACGGAAGATATTCGGTCGAGCCAGAGCGTCTATAGAGAGGAAAGCTGTTTCCGACGAGAGAGAGAAAGAGAGAGAGAGAGAGAGAGAGTACACACAGTGCCCTTGTCTAATCTGGAACTCGGTCAGAATGGATTCGAGTATACGCAGCCTAGATGGTATCGGAGCTCGAAGCACCTTGCCGGATCGATATTCTCCCTAAACTTTCTTAAAAGTTTACAAAACGAAATTTTATCGTCGCATTCGACGAATCGATTATCTATCGATTATTCATCGATTTGCCTTTCCTCCCTTGCGGCTCCTCCTTTTTCTTCTCAACGAGATTAGTTAAGGCTCTCTAGAGGTTATATACCGTATATTTGAAAAGAAAAGGGATTCCTCGCAGCGTAACTTTAATCTTTCTTCATTAGATCGGAGGATTACAGGGGGCTCATTTACCGAGTACTAATTATAATTTCAGACGCTTCCGTTCGTCCGAAATTAAATTTTCCTCTGATGCAGTTTATGAGTAAATTAAGAATATTTGCAATTATAAACTCTGCGGCAGTAGACGGCAGACAAAGTCGAAAAGCTGTGGAAAGTAAAATAAGCGGTCGTTAAAATTATTTTCCATTCGATACCCCGTCGTTGGGATCGTCGCATCGTTGAGAGATCAAAGGGGAAAGCGTCCTCGATGCTTTCGATGATCGACGTCCAATCTGGTATAATCGCAGAACGGTAAATGACACAAACGATTCAACTAATTTCAGTCGATGCAAACCCGTTCGGAGCAATATCGAGGATAGCCTAATTACTAATAATCATTATTAAAACCATAATTTGGGTTTGTTAGGTATGTATTCCGACGGCATTAGCATTAAATCGAACGCGCAATGGAATCGGGTATCTCGGAAGGCTATAAAATATAACGAGAGTTTCATCGAACTTGGAAAATCCAAAGGGAGAAACGTCGAAATATCCCGTTAAATTCTTTGATATACATAAATCAGGCCTTTGGAACTCGATTCGTAACGTAGAAAAGTTGGGCTCTTTGTCAATTTAATCCAAAGTTTAAGGGAAAACATATTTTTCAGCTAATAACTCAAATCCCGACACTTTCTCCGCCGAAGCTCCGTCTGCACATTCATATCCCGAGATCGTAAATCAAAGGGCGGTCTTACCGCAAGAGTTTCCATTAGTCCTGGAAAAATTTGTGGATGACAAATATGATTGTTTCACTGACTCACCTGAAACAAAAAGAAAAGAGAAAAAGTTGGATTATCCGGTAGTAAGTTTTAGTTCCGGTAGAGAAACGACGAGAAAGTCTCGGGCATAAGCCGAGAACTCGCCGGTGGGTTTAGCCGGAGTCGACGTAAATCGATCATATGCAAAACAGCTCGTCGATAAATCTCGGTCGGCCAATAAAATCGTATCAATCAGCCGCGAGCATGACGCACGACGCCGCTGGATACTCTTTTTTCATCGAAGAAAAGACTTATCCAAAGTCGTTCGGACGCGTGCACTTTCGCGCCCGACCAGACTATCCCAAACTACTCCCGTTGCCGCTCTACCTTCTTTCACGGCTCTGGAGGAGGCGAATGGCTCGGAGAGCCGTAAGGGGAAGAGAGCGGGGAAAAAAGATCAGGAAGAAAGTTCGTTGTCGAAAAAGGAGGAAAAAAGGAAGGGACGAAGGGTGGTAGGAAGGAAGGAAGGAAGGAAGGAAGGAAGGAAGGAAGGAAGGAAGGAAGAAATAAAAAAACCAAAAAAAGAAAAAAGAAAAAAAGGAAAGAAGGAAGGAAAAGAGGGTGGCGCACACTAGAGAAGGTGAGCACGGAAAAGTTTTTCAAGCCCGTCCGAACATTCTCCGCGAATCCGATCGACTTCCCTATACTTACGTAAGATACGTACGGACCCGAACTTGGTGTATCGTTTCGAACGAAGAACGGTAAAATATATCCGACGGAAACGGGATCGACGAGTCGGGAAAGGGGCGACTCGTTCGATTTCCCTTAAGCGCCAGAGATTTCTCAGAGTGTTACCACGTCTCGCAAGGAATGGCGATCGACCTTTGAAAAGGAAGAAGAATAACGCGTATACGTGAAGAACATCGAAACAAACGAAAGATTTCTTTCTTTTACGTTACGACCAGCGTAGCTCGAGTAATCAATTGTAACGCTCTCTTAAAAATACCTCGGCGGCGATTTAAACTAGGAATTAGAGGAATTTTCGAAGCCACGAGAGAAAAGAAAAAAAATAAAAAGCTTAAAAGTAGATATCTACGACGATGGAACGAAAGAAGAGATACAATGGACGATAATCATCCGGGGGAAGAAGAAATTTCCAAAAACAAAATCGAGAGGCAGACAAAGGGAAAATGCGTATCGCGACGAGAGAGAGAGAGAGAGAGAGAGAGAGAGAGAGAGAGATGCTTCTTAAACGGAATTCTTCGAGTGGGCGAAAAGTTTGTTGTTCGCGTAAAATATATCTCGGCGGTCTCTCTCGCCGGATTTTCTTTGCTTTTATTTTTATTTTCTTTTTTCTTTTTCCTTCTTTTCGTCGCCACGTCTGCTTGCTCGATCCGTTTGCTAAGAACGAAAGAGGTCCCAGGGGCAGTAACTTTTAATTCGCGTGCTCGACGCGCCGACCAATCTGTGTCATGCGCGCTCCTATTACTCCCGATAAGACCGAGGAAATTTATTTGCCGAGCACGGGGATGCCATCACGCGACTCTCACCCTTTTGGCTCGGCGGTCGGGTCGGTGAGAAGACGTGGGCCACCATAGAAGAAGATGGCTATGGCAAAGAAGAAGGGTGGGTATGGTTTAACGGGCAACGGATTCCCGACGTCTCGTCACGGTAGCCTCATCCGTTTCCCTGAAGTGTCACGCTTCTCCGGAGGCACCGAGAGAGCCGAGAAATTGTCTGACAATGAGCGAGAGGCGGTGGGTGAAAGGCAGGGCCGGTCGGTGGCGAAGGGGGTGGTGGACCGACTAAATGCGATGCCGTTACCTCGCCAGGGTGATCGATGATCCTGCGCAGGACACCGGATCTCCTTCCTACCGAACTACCGAGCTTAGCTGGCTCGCGCGAATTTGACTCTCCTATTCCTATTCCTCCGCCACTACTCTCTCCTTCCTCCTCCTCCTCCTCCTCCTCCTCCTCTTTCGGTACGTAACTAAAATTCGTCGAAACGACAATTCCAAAACACGAAACGTCCAATGAGATAAAACGTTTCGATGATCGTTCGTTTATCGTTTACAACTTTGACTCCTACCATCCAAAGGTCCTCTCTCTCTCTCTCTCTCTCATTTATTCGTCATTAACCGTATTTGCATATTCCCAGATAAATCGAAAACGTTGTTTACTATTCTAATGAACGTACACGAGAGAACTGAAAATCGTTATAATAATTTATGATTTCAGCCCCCGTAACGCCACGTAATGACAATTGCTACGATAATTACATTTCGCTCGATAATAATGTAAACGTGTCACAACGAATATCTGTAATATTTGGATATCTCGAATATTACATTCGCGGCGCGAGACACCGTCGAGTGTAATTATCGGAAACAGAAATCGTTTGCGAGCTTAAAAGAATAAGAAATTTGTCAGCGAATCTCGCGAATCGCGATCGCGTCTGTAACGTAGAAAAATCGACGTGCATGCCGGACAAGGGGGTGGGGAGTTAGACGGGTACTTGTGACCAAGAAAGACCGAGCGAGACTACAATAGCGTGGATTTTCCTCGCGTAGGTATACCCGAAACGTATGCCAGTGACGTCGAAACTCTCCTCTCCTCTTAAGCCGAGAGCCGTACGATATCGCGACGAGACGATGAATGATAGTCGCGTGATCGCTAAAACGGATAAACTACGACGGTCGCCGCGTCTGCACTCGACGGATCGCAACGTTCCTATGCACCGTCCGAGCGAGCGTGCTTTCCGATAGGGGACGACGATATCGCCGCGTTCTCGATGAAAGCTTCCTCCTGTGCTCGTTTCTAATTCAAAGAGCCATATCATTAATATACCGATTATCGCGAACGTCCAGTTCGCGATAACGAACAAGTATATCTTTCAGGAAAGCTAACGTCGAATCGGCTCGACCTTTTATTCCGCGTAGCGATCGTAGATTTTCAACGAATCGAAGTGTTATCTTTCATCGTTATAATATGTAAAAGCGTTCGATTTTTCGTACGCGCTCTCGTATATTCGGCATAGAGAACGATCCTCCTCGTGTATTTATTCGTTTCGGTATTGTAAATTTATACGAGCGGAAACGCGGAATACAATTAATAACGAGTATCTACAACGGCGTGTACTAGAACGAAAAGGTGTTAATGAATGGATTGGCATAATATAATAGACGTTATTATATGCCGTTAATTAAGCGAGTTACGCAGGCCACATTGTTATACGAAAATAACGACGCCGCGTC
This sequence comes from Dolichovespula saxonica, assembly GCA_911387935.1. NCBI lineage: Eukaryota > Metazoa > Arthropoda > Insecta > Hymenoptera > Vespidae > Dolichovespula > Dolichovespula saxonica. The sequence continues at coordinate 10,150,217 of OU426997.1, read as the reverse complement.
CGTCGACTCCTATAGTATAGTTAATGTTATAAGTGTGTAGGAAAACTTTTGCGTACGCGCGCGTCGTATCGCGCGTAGTACCGGCTACGACGTATTTACCAATAGCGGATAAGGCCGATCGCCTGATTCACGTTACTCGGTAACCGAACGAAAAACGAGAAGAAATTTCCATCGGTCGTAGAAAGTCGTGAAAGGATGAGAGATTTTACCTTTAAGGACGACGATAGTAACGATCCGCTCCAAGGAAGGAATAAAATCGGCGTATCGCGTTCGACTATACGCGGCTGCGGGCAAAGTGGTCGACTACCTTACCGCCCGAAGAAAACTGTACTACGAACCGTGGATAGCTTTAAAGTTCACGAACGCTCCTCGAAGTTAATGGAGCTCGACCGTAGCAGTAGCGGCATGCGTTTCCTCTTAACGGACCGAAACCTGTTTTCGAATATCTTCAACGAGTCTTTCGAATATCTTTTCGGCTCGAAAAAATCGAATATCGAGAAAGATAATAATATACGCTATATGATTTATACCGTTTTATCTATTTCTTAAATACCCATTTATCGAGAATAACCGAAAGCCGGTCCTCGATGATCGTATCTTTCGTCCGATTAGAAAATATCGACGAGATTAAACGCAAGAATCGTTTACGAAAATCTCCAAACGGCACGTTATAAAAGGAAATAAAATTTGTCCCAGCCTTAAAGTTTCGATCTTTCTCCAAGGTTCCCTTCGTTTCCTGACAAATCCCTTCGCAAACTCTATTTTAGATTTTTAATCGTAACCCTTTACGAGCGGTCGGAACCATAGACTTAATGATTTCGGTCTTCGATCGGTTGTCTCCTTTAGCGATCGTTTTTAACCCGTCTCTTGCACGAAAAATAAGGATGACAAGGAAAAAAAAAAAAAAAAGAAAAAAGAGAGAAAGAAAATAACGACGTCGTTTCCAAATTTTAGTTTATTTTTGCAATATCTGCTTTAGCATATTAGTCGGGGTACTCCGTTCAAGAACGTCCCCATAAATGCGGCCGATGCGCTTATTTACGGCGGATGAAATTGTAAATTATCGAATCGAGGTGCGCTGACGATCTCGAAAGTCTTTCACGAGAACATTTATTAGGCGCGAAACGACGGTGCCTTGGAAATTAATGGTGGATCCGCTCTGCGAGATATCTCGGATATAAAATATTTCGGACGATGGGGGCCGTCGTTAACGCGGCCCTACCTAGAACTGGCCTATCTCGTTAGCGTTAAGATCGTTATAAGATCTCCGGGACGTCGGCCGATCGAGCCGAGTCGAAACTTTGCCTTTCGACTTTTACCCAATTAGTTAATCGACGTATTCGATATTTATCCGTGCGTTGAAAAGTAAAAAAGCTCCATCGTTTCGATAACACTTTGAACGAACGAGGATGGTACTTTTAATCATCCTCGTTCGTTCCCTATCGTCTTGGGGAAAAAAAAAAAAAAAAGAAGAAGAAAAGAAAAAAATATACAAAGGAAGAAGGTATTTGCGAAACTTTTCTCGCGATACCCACGTCCTCTTCCCCGAAGCCCTTCCTATCCGTCCGCCATCTCGTAGCGGCGTTGTTCCTTCCATAACGATCGCACAATACCCAAGACTTTATTTATAGCGTAGTAAAAATTTAAATAAATTTCCCCCCTCATCGACGAACGTACGAAACGACGACCGTGGATGCTCGCTTCGCGAACGTTATTTATTTGCTTAATGCGAAGACCGAAGCTTTCTTTAGCACGCGGACAAGCTCGTCATTATTCGATTTTCGGTGTTCGGCTTAAAGCGTCGCACGAACGAACGAACGAACGAACGAACGAACGAACGAACGAACGAACGAGCGAGAGAGAGAGAAAGAAAAAGACTCCACCAAAAGTCGGTAGTAAATTTTCACCCTTCCCACCGAAGCTGTAAATTTACCATCGCCTTTCAATAGGCCCACAACGTCCAAAGAAGCCCCAGCTCCATCAAAGTATACCTCCTTCTCGCACTTTTTTCCATTTTCTTCCATTACGCACATTTCTCGCGACGAGGCATCCCTCTCTCTCTCTCTCTCTCTCTGTCTCTCTCTCTCTCTCTCCTCGTTGGAGTACGTCGATCCCTCGAAATATTCGCGAACGCGCTTTACCGGTCTGACGAAGTTTGCTCGTTTAAAAGCTCTATCCTAATCCAGTTTATCGTGAAATAAATTTATCGATAATAAACTTTATTTTCCTTTTACGTTATCCTCTTGTACCAACGTACGAAGAAAGTAATTTGAGCGTATAGTAAAACTTATTTATTTCTTTCTGCCACTGGAATCCATAACTACTTCCATTACTATTCTTCGCTCTCACGCGTATGTGTACCTATCTCTCTCTCTCTCTCTCTCTCTCTCTCCCACGCTCGCTTTCTCTTTCTCCCTTTTCTACTTCGACTCGAACGATGGCGCTACGTCGCGATGATGATACCTCGAGAAGCCTCGAGAAACGGTCGATGCTAATGGTGGAAACAGCGATGGTGACAAGAGAAATCGTTGGACGAGTTCCTTTCTCACGGTGAAAGAAAAAAGAAAAAAAAAAAACGATTCAAAGGACAAGGACGCGAACCTCGGCTTTGGGTGTGGATGATATTTACGTGCTACGAGCCACACGTGCTCGAGGCCCTTTTTTCGTATCTCCGTGAAATCGGCCCCAACCATCTCCGACTATTTTGGATCGATAATTTCTTTTCTTTTTCGAAATATATTTCTACTAAATTTTATCGCGTTCGACAATCGGTCGCCGATCGAATTATTCGAAACGTATTTTGCTTTACGACCGTTGTAAATTATCTCTTGAAAGGGAAGGAACTTTCGCCTTGTGAGAAATTCGAGCGGATCGAGCTCCGATACTTTCAACGATACGCGAATCCTCCAAAGGACAGAGGCATTAAAAAAATAGAAAAAAAAAAAAAAGAAAGAAAGAAAGACAAAGAGATCGGGGATTCGTAAGGAAAGGGAGACAACGTACGTATAGCACATAAACGAATATCGGCGTGCGATCGAACCGTAAATTCTTTTCTATCTCAATTCGGACGTTGAAATGAAATTACCCTTTTCTAGAAAAACGATGTGCTTAGTCGGGAGAAGGAAGAAGGGAAGGTGATGCTGCGAGAAGGATAAAGAAAGAGAGAGAGAGAGATACGAGAAGACGACGACGACGACGACGACGACGACGACGACGACGACGACGACGACCGCCCCGAGCGATAAATTTGTAAAACCAATTTAAGATCGCTATACGACCCGCGGCGACTGCCGCACCGGGTCCGAAACGCGTACGAGAGGCTTCTTCTTTTATCTTCGTCTCTTACTCGTTCTAACCCATCTCGTCTTCTTACCAAGGAACGTACACATATCAACTTTTTATCTCTGCCAAGACAATTCGACGAAGACCACGCGACCCTTATGAACGGGACACGGCCCACGTTCCCTTTTCTCGTTCGTTTGAGAAAGAGGCGCGTGCAGATTCCCAGGATCGTTCCTCGCGTTCGTCCTTTTATCTCGATTTACCGCTTCTCCGCGAATTCCCTCGATAAGGGTGGGATAAGAAAGGGGAGAGAGAGAGAGAGAGAGAGAGAGAGGTAGACGATTATAGGTAACGAGAATTCGTTAAATCTTTAGACGCGTTGGCGTTTCGACGATGAGACGACTCTATAAATCCGTAATACGTAGTCGGAGAGCACTCGTGGCAAAAGTATCGAGAAACGAATTAAGGACGATATCGCGAACTATACTTGCGGCCGAAGCAACACAAGCTATTGCGAGTGACCGCGGATTTTAAAGGTCCATGAAATATTTAACCGCAGGCCGCAAACGGAAAGCAATTACAAAACATTAAAAGCAATGGACTCGCGGAATGGGGAGACGTTGCCCGAGAAGAGATTCCTCTCGGGAAAAGAAGAAATAAAGGAACAAGGTGCTTCCGCCCGCGGCTAACGTCCCGGTTGGACGGAACGATTTAACGCGATCCTCAGTCGACAAAGGAATATCTCGGACGTTATCCGCCAGCGCGAAACTTAATGCGAAAGATCGCATCGAAGGTTCTTCGGATTTTCGATCGTTAACGTCTCTCTTCTTTTTCCCGGAGCTAATCACGCACGATAGTTAAACCGGTGCCAAGATCGAACCGGTGCCGGAAATAATTCTCCTTTTTTGCCGACGACTCCGAGACCTCGAGAGAGAGAGAGAGAGAGAGAGAGAGAGAGAGAGAGAGCGAGAGAGCGAATCTCAAGGGATACGAGCGATCTTGAAATATTTCCTGTCGACTCGAGCGGTGTGTAACTTGCCAGCGGACGACCGGCTACCGTATCCTGCAAAACGGCTACCGTCTTGTCCTCCTTAACACGGTCCTCTTATCTCTAACGAATTACGGCGATTCCCTTAGAAACTATCAATTAAACGTTTAATACGAATCGGTTGACCGAGAGTCAGCTTGCCGAAGCTCCACGAGAAAACCTGAATCGCTCGGCTAAACTATCGAATTACTCTCGCGAATGGCTCGTACTCGTAAATTTCATCGAGAGCGGCTCGCAACCCGACGCGGCCGAGTAGGAGGACGAAGAAAAGAAGAAGGAAACACGCATAACATTGTCGAAGAGCGCGTCTTAACTAATCCAAGTTATGGCGGCTGGGCGGTCTACGCCATTCCGCGTTTCGATACATAAAGTGTACATAGTTGGAACGAGGAGCGTGTGATTTGCGAGAGCGTCGCAGCGAACGCAATCTCGTTTGGACGGCCACCGCTGAGATCCCCCTTTCACCTCCGTGCTAGCCGTTCCTCCTTCTTTCGCGAATAAATATAGCCTTTTTTCTGCTTTTCCGTTCCACCTTTTTTCGCGTTATAAATTTAGTCTTTTCCCCGCTTTTTCTTTTTTTTTTTTTTTTTTTTTTTTATTTTTTACGTTCAAGCGATACCAGTCTATACGGTCGTGGAACCCCTCTCGTTTCGTCTTTCGCCCCCCCCCCCCCATCAAGACGTCGTTTCGTGGTACGCGTTGGCCCGCTTATGCGGTGTGTCCCATAAAACGCGCCAAATAATAATTTGGAGTCGTACGAGTCGATTGCTTCGTACCACAGATTATAACTGGGTTAGTACGCAAGACATTCGCACGTTCGACGTTCGCAAAGTTAAATTTTACGAGGAGAGTCGAAGCAGCGCCTTTACGTGGCTGGAAATCGTCGAGAGGGACGACGAGTTTCGAATCGGCTCTCTCGGCTTCCGCTCGGAGGTATCCTTTTCATCCTCCTTTCCATACTCGTCGTCCGTTCGGCGCGAGACGAACGTACTCGTCGAACGCTTACGCCCTAACGTCCCTCGAGTCCCTCGTTCTATCGGCGATCGCGTGGCCCATTAGACGCGCGAATAAATGTAAATTCAATTAAGTATCGCTTCGAGAAATACTTTGACGATTAACCGTGTGTGCACACTAATTTATTCAGAGTCGCCGGGAAATAAGATAGAAGTAATGGATGCGCGGGACGCTAAGAGCACGGGGCTCGTTCCTAGAGATCTTAATTACCGCGTACCCTCGTTACATTAAATCACTAACGGCGTAATCGCCTAATTGCCTAGCGCGAACATCACTCGAAGGAATTTCGATGCCGATACGGACCGAGTATCGTGGTCGTCGTAGGCAGAGAGAGGATAGGAACGTTTTTCGCAAAGAAGAAGAAAAGGAAGCAGGCTTTTCCGCCGAAGCGAGCGAGCGAGCGAGCGAGCGAGCGAGCGAACGGAAGGGGAGAAGAGAGTAAGCGACGCGTGTTGTCACCGAAGCGTCGAGCGCATTAACGGTGGAACCAACGAAGACATTTATTTCTATAAAGGCACGTGGGAGGACAGAGGCGTAGCTACAAATATTCCGTCGTAGGACCGCGCTTCCGTGCGGAGACCGCCGGTGGATGGGCAGGCACCGTATCGCGGCCGACCGCTCGTAATTTCTCGCACGCCCTAAAACCGACAATCGTAATTCCTACGTCGATATAAGGGATCACTTTTATTGCATTCTTTCCAAGAGTTACCGAGAAAAATAGCGTTACGCGCGTCCAGATATACGTCTCTCCGTAGCACCTGAGAGTAACCACGATCGAACGATTCGAAGACGCGGCTCGTTCTTAGATTTCCGCTCGAGGATCGAACCGAGGGGCCCGTAATATATTTTTCGATTTAACGATCTAAATTTTCTGACGTTCCAAGGGAAGCTCGTGCTGTGCGCCATTGTGAGCGCAGTCTCTCTTTCTCTCGGTCATCCGTTGGATAAAACTTACTACGGACCATCGAGGAGATGGGAAAAAGAAATAATCTCTTCCGAACGATTCACGCGGATCGACTCGTACGAGTCTCTATGTAATCTCTCGATACTCTCTAGAAGAGATATACAATAAGCGTCTCGTCGAGGACAACTCGCGATGACACCGATTTACGATCGATCCGATGAATTTGACGCGCCTCGACCCGATTTAATAACCCGATACGATAAATCCTCGAACCCAAGAGAGGGCGACGCGTAAATCGTCGCGCGCAATACCGTCGTCCGTCGTCCGTCGTCCGTCGTCCGTCGACCGTCGAAAGTACGTACGCTCGGTGCCTCCGAGTTTACCACCCGCAAAAGCGATAAGGACAAATTATTACGGCGTCGGCGCGTTAGTCGTCGAGTGTCACGGCTTAATTAAAATCTCCTCGATGTCCGGTCCATAGACGGAGGATAATCCCGCTTAAGCGAACTCGCACGCCATAGCAATAGCAATGAAATATATCTACCAGAAGATTACGGACGATCGTTCGGCGCGGGCGACTCGTCGTCGCAAGGATTTAAATCGCTCGACCGTGCTCCGCTCGCATCGTCTCCTTCGTCTCCTTCGTCTCCTTCGTCTCCTTCTTCTCGTCCTTTTCTCTCTCCCCGAGAGGATACGAACGTATATCGCGGCAGCCGTCGTTCTAGTACCATACCTACGAGAATTTAGCGGATAACCAACGAACCGCCGGCCGAGCACGAAATAATTAGAAGAGACGAGCTTTAACTCGATCAAGCCTGACGCGCAAGAGATATCAACGAGCACGACGACGAGCCCTTTCCCCTTTCATCCCGCAATTTCCAGATGCAACCATAGATACCGATTCGTTTCGGTTCAGTGCAAGCGAACGAGTACATCGTACAACCTGTGTGTAGCAGTGTCTACGGTCTTCCCCCCATCCCTCCCCCCCCGATCTCGACTCAACGAACATAATAAGGATATTTTGCATACATTAACGAGTAATGGTGGCGGCGGCAGTAACACGACGTTTCGGGTCCGCGCGGATCGCCGCTTTTGTCGGAACACCGGCGCACGTATCGGCTCTATCTTTGTTCCCTCTCCGTTGATCTCGAACGCTGACGCACCTGCGTAACCGTTGCCCGTCTTTGCGGAGGAAGTCTAGAAAGGCGATCGTAGGAAGTCGATCGGCATTGCAGTCGGCAGGCAATGCGGTCGGCAGCCACACGCAGGAATGCATAGCTCGGAAGGAGAACGGAATTTCAACGACGCGCGCGCGTTTAATCGACTCGTAGTCTCTCGCGCGAGCAAGACGAACAAAGTGTAACCTGCCATTGGGACAATTTATATGAGGATAAACGATTCCGATCTCTGCTACCATCGTATCCGTGTTTCGCCATTAAGAAGGAAATCTTCGAAAGGGTGACTCGCAACCGATACGATCGCTAATGCGATCGAAATAACGCCGTATTGCGATCCTTTCGAATTTACTGCCGAACTGGGAATTCGCAGTTCGGGCGCGTTAACGCTTAGCGCGAGCTAAAGGAGATCGAAAACCTGCCGATCGTTAGCGAACGGTTTTGCAGGGCGATGGCTCGTAAAAAAGCGCGCGTCCGTCCAGTGAATTCGCTAAATTGCTCTTTATCGTCGAATCCTCTTACGTGCTCTTATTCGACGAAGCTCAACGCCGTAATCGCGGTTTTTAACTCGTACTTTCCGCAAAAAAATTGTCCTTTTTATTACTCTCGTATTCGTGTTGCTTTTTTCTTTCCTTGTTCTCCCCCTACCCCCCCCCTCTCTCTCTCTCTCTCTCTCTCATATACTCGCTCTCTCGCGTCTCTTCGAGATTATTAAGAAACACTTTGAAACGCGGATAACGAGCGGAGGAGTACGAGGAAGAAAAAGGGTCGGCACGAGTGGAGTCTAGAAGACGCGCGTGAACGCGCCGTTTCTGGGAATTCTTGCCTAATGAAGCTGTCTCGACTGCCGTCGACGCGTAGTAACGACGCTTGGATTTCGTGAGCGCGCGCGCGCGCACCCCATTATGAGCGATTCTATGAGATAAAAGACTCACACACACACACACACCTTTCCTACCTATTATATGCGAGTACGAATCTTCTTCGAAATCTCAAACGTTTTTTTTTTTTTATCAATTACGTCGATCGCCTCTAATCGCGACGAAATCTTGATGCGTGAGGATCGTTAGATTTTCCTAAGAGAAACGGAACGTCGATCGCGTCGTTAAAATAGATCGTCTGGATATCGCGTCGAGGAAGTTGCGCAACCAACGGGAAAGGAAACGTCTACTGGCTCCGAGATACGTACCTACGTATTACGGATAAATAGGTAGAGCATACGTTCGATATTTCGTCGTTAAATGCGTTTCACGTTGCGCTTGGCTATCCGCCAACGGATAGTCGAGGAGAACGATTCCATTGAGAACGAGGGCGCATTCGTACGAGCAATGGCCTAAAATTTTGTTTTATCGAGGAGAGAAAATTTTCCGACAACGATATTCGACGCAGGCGATTTTTAAACCGGACGATTCGCCAGGAGAATTGGTAAATGCGAAGCGATTGGCTCGTCGCGTAACTCGATCGCTCCACCTTCTTCCACACACACGCGCGCGCGCGCGCGCGCACGCACACGCACACGCCACCCCCTTTTCTTTGTCGGCTCGTTCGGTCGCGTCGAAAGAAAATGAAGATCGGCATCGAGCTCTCGCGATCGAGCGACTTTCGCACGCGCCCGGCACGCCGCGGCGCATAAAGATGTCCACTCAAAAATTCCTCCCTACCACGAAGCGGCCTTTCAATTAAGGGCTATTAAGACCCACGTAAGGACCTTTAATCCCCCCCCCCCGGTTTACATGATTTTTTACTTTGGCTTTTTCGCCGTAAAAGGATGAAAGTGAACCGCGGATCCGTCGCCATTAGTCACGCGATAGCGTGGCGCTCGTTCGCGCTTTCATGGATGCGCTCGTACTCTTGGAAACCTGTTCCATCGGGTTACCATCGGGTTACCATAGGGAACGTCGGAAACGAGCTTTTCGCTCCTAGACGTACGAATTCTCTCAACCGTAAGGGAACGTTTCCTTCGCGTCGTACGCTCCAACGATTTAATAAACGTCTTCTTCGTCGTACGTATTTTTCTACGTGGAAATATCCTGACGAACGTGGGCAGTTGCCGTTCGTGACGAAGTCGTCCGTCGTGAGGTTGCGTCGACGTCGACGTCAACAAAAATTGCGACTCTCCCTCTCTCTCCCTCTCTCTCTCTCTCTCTCTCTCTCTCTCTCTCTCTCTCTCTTTCCGTTAGGATCTAGAACACGGATGGTCGAGTAATCATTGTTCGTAGGAGCCGCCACGTGCTCCTCGGTCGTAGGAAGAAATTTATGGAAGTGGAATTCCTCTCCACTCTATTACGTATTGCGACATGTAGCCCGGTTGGTCGCGCGTGCTCGCACGCGCGCATGCACGCGCGCATACACGCGCAGCATTGTGTCTCGGTAGACGGGTTTCCCCCGTTCTCCTTCACGTATCTGGCGATATATCGTGTATTAATGCTGGCCTCTGGCCATCGTTCGAGTGTTTGACCACCGATGCACCTTCGTATACTAACCGAGTAAACACACGCTCGGTCATGAAACGATAGCCATCTTCGTAGTCTCTCTCTCTCTCTCTCTCTCTCTCTCTCTCTCTCTCTCTCTCTCTCCTTCTATCTCTATCTCCCTTGCCTGTCCAAGACCCTTTCCGGACCACCGAGTGCATGCATTCCGCCTCTATTTACGCTTCATTCTTGTCCCGTCAAAATACACACACACACACACACGCGCGCATATATATAATATGTGTATGTATATATATATATATATATATATATATATGCGGACCACGAAGGGAATCCAACTTGAGCTAATACAAGGACCGTTCGAATTCTTCTCGGCGCGATCCTCATAACTTTCCATTAGTACCGTCCTTTTGTGTTGTGTTTGGTTACAAGAGAGATATTTGCTTTAGTTCAGAGAAATATAAATCTACCGAATCGGAAAGAAAAAGTATCATTTTTATTTCGAAAAAGGACATCGCTACGAAATTGTATCGAGGCAATTTAGAGACTCGTCCCGACGATAGCTCTTTTCGCTCTTTCGCACGGTCCGTGAAACGTCTCTATACCTTACAACGCACGCTCTCCCCCTCTCCCTCCGCTCGCCTCTCGCATTCGTATCATTTTTCAAGGTGATGGCTCCGTCTCGACGGTCGATCCTACCCCTATAGAAAGTCGTCCGACCGTAAATTTCACGGTAACACGAGCCGCTATACGGGAGAGTAGATGGTAGCCGTTCGATCGGTCAGAACGAAGTATACCTTATGTTAAGTGCCTTTACACCGCGTGTATCACCGCGCACGGTATCTGTAACAGATCGTATACAAATGGAAGCCGCGAGCGTCGCTTTTGTTGGAGCCCAGGGAAGTAAACGTGGTAGGTGGTGGTACCGCTCGCACTTGGCGTGGCACCGTTCGAAAGGTCCAAGTGGGAAAGGAGGTGGAGACACGCTCGTGCGCGCGTCCTCGAGAGAGAAGGAGAAGGTGGGACAACGCCGAATATGACCCGACGAAAAAAACCGACGACGAATCGAATACAAATGCGTCCCACATGTTTGTCCTTACGCGGATAAGATAGACGCGACCGCGGTGCTCCAGTAGATTTACGCGGTTACGAATTTCGCACGATCGGTCGGTTGGTCGGTCGGCTTTGTTATCGCCATGAAATAAGACAGATAATAAAGATAGAAAGGCAATTTCTACGATTACTCTCTTCTTACTCGTTATACTCTCGTTAAGCGGGATGATAGATAGCTCGATCCTTCGCTACTTCTCGTCCTTTTTCAAGATAGACGTTTATTTAACGCCATGATCCAACTTCGTTCTTGGCCGCCAAACGGAGATAGGAAACGAAGAAACGAAAACGATATAACGTATCGCGTGTTTCTCTTTACGAGTGGATAGAAATTGTTGAGGTAAGGTAGGAACCGTCTTACTCGTTCGACCTCCGCGCAAAAGAGTAATTCTCGAAGGACCGAATCCGACTTAAATGTCATAGAAAGGCGAAAGAAACGAAAACAAAAATTGACGAACTTGTTCGTGTGGAATAATGTGACGGGGGAAAAAAAAAGAAAGATAAATAAAAGCGAGTACACAAAGGGAGACTAATGATAAGAGGAAGAAAAAAACGTGCGCGGAACGCGAAGGCAACGTACGAGTGTGTACGCGCTTGTAACATGCCAAAGGGGGACTGAGCGAAGGAGAAAGAGAAGGAACGAGATAGAGTGGGGAGAAAAGAGAGAGAGAGAGAGAGAGAGAGAGAGAGAGAGGAGGAGCCACGAGAGTCTCTGACAAGACGGATCTTAATTACATGCGACCGTCGGTCGACTCCGTGTAATCCGTGCGAGTGTTTGCGACTACTAGCAAGAGACGGGGAATGGGGAATCGAAAGCACTTAAGCTCGCGCGTGTACACGTCGTGCATCCGTACGAAATTGTGCGACACGCGCGAGCTCGCGGGGACTCGCGAGAAACGTGGGCGTTTGTGTGAATGAGTAGTCGACGCGTGAATTTCTCTCTCGTAAAACACGCGCATATTGTCGTGTTCACCTCGATCGAGGGAGAGAGAGAGAGAGGGAGAGAGAGAGAGAGAGAGAGAAAGGTCGCCGAGCGAGCATTCAAAGCGAAGAGATTCAAAGATATTCTAAGGAGAAACGATTAACCGTACGTCTCGTCGCGTTTTGTAAGATATAATCGGAGCACTTCGTTTCAACGATTCTAGTCCTACTTAAGGATTCATAAAGTTAAATATTTCTTCATAAGTACGAATCTCGTCGCGATACGTCTCTCTCTCTCTCTCTCTCTCTCTCTCTTTTATCCAGATAAAACGAGTCGTCGAAGCACCTAGATAAGTTTCTTAACGGTGTCCAGCCGACTACGAAAGTGTCTCGAACGGGCGAACCAAGTGCCATTTCGATACGTTTGCGAGAGGCATTAACGACGCGCGACAAGTGCGAAAAACGATAGAGACGTAGGGTACCTCGTGATATGCCTTCGATCTCCTCGTATTTTTTTTTTCCTTTCTTCATTTTATTCCCTCTTTTTCCCTTTTATCCTTATTTTCAAGAAATCTTTTTTTGCACCCCGCGAAAGCATACGCAGATATGTGATCTCTCTTTCCGTTTTTCATTCCCTTCTCATTCGCGTCTTTACCCGGTAGCTTCGTTTAATTGCAAAGTTCCATTTATAAGAGGCTATCCGCGCGTAATGCCATTCGAGCGATTTTGCTCGATCCACCGCCGGTAGGATATTAAGCGATTACGTTTTACGGAATCCGTAATAGCCGCCATTAGTAGTAGCAAACACAGTTGCGAAAGCGCTACGAGGTGGGTATTTGATCGAACGACGCAAGAAACCATCTCTATTGAGGATACATTCGGCTTACTTTGGCTGTCAAACGGATTTGTGTACGAGACGAGCATTAAAACCTACCACGTCTAATGACACCGTTATCGGCGATAACTTCCTACGATCTTAACGTGTTTTACGCGCGGCCGCTATGGGATTAGAACGAATCCGGTTTAAATTAATTTCGACGATCCATCCTATGATAAATGCTTTCGCCGAGTTCTTGTCTAAGTACACTTTTAAGAATCTATTAACGGCGCGCGTCTCGCGAGATATTAACTGTGTTCTCGAGATATTCCTTTTCTAAATGCTACTGCTGCTGCTGCTGCTGCTTCTTCTTCTTCTTCTTCTTCTTCTTCTTCTTCCTCCTCATCCAGAGAAACTAATGGAATGGGAGAAAAGTACGAGTACCTTGCTTTGACAATTTCGAAACGAGTCAACTTCTCGCTCATCGCGGCGTATATCTATATTGTCGGCGAATCGCCCGACGGAATGTGGATCGATCGCGCGCGATAACGGCGTTATAAAGACCGATGAGAATTTTTATGGTCGATTTTCGTCGGTGTATTCGACACGACGACGACGACGACGACGACGACTCTTTCGTCGAATCAAGAAATCTTTACCGACGCGTTAAATCGAGCTCTCGCGTAGCCTCTTCGCGTAGACGACAAAGATTAGAATCGAATTCCAACGTTATAAAAATCTTGAAAATAATGACGAAATTATTCGAATCGCATTAAAGCAAAGTGTCGCGATGCGGCAAAGATCAAGCCACGTTTCTATTAGCAGCTTCGGGGGGTACTCGAACGCCATTGTGTTGGACGCGTAGGTAATAAAAGTCGCGGTCGACCGAGATGCCGGAGCACCGAGATAAGTGGGTAATTAATTAGCGAACTTGCCATATTAGCGTGGCTTTCGAAAGACGGCCGATCGGCGCGACAGAGTACCAGCACTCTCTCGGTCGCTGCTACTCGACGATATACACGTAAAAGGATACACACGGAGACGAGAGTATCGCCGGCGTTAAGAGAGCAACACGATTTCTAAGTTGACGAGCGACGACGGCAGTAGCAAACGTCGAAGAAGTAACGACTATAATAATACTCGTGACGTGGTATAGAGGAAGTCTTTGGAGGATTGGTCTTTGGTAGGAAAGAAAAAGAAAATAAATAAAAAAGACGAAATTGAATCGAGCGGTCGAAACGACGTTGCTCGTACAGGTTTCGTTATCGTCTTTGACGGAAACGAAGAACGACTTCGTCCTCCCTCGTTCCTTACGAATCGTCGCGAAAGCTACACGTCGGATAAAATCCGTCGGATAATTAGCGAACGCTCGTGTTACAATATTTTTCTCGTAGTTTCCAAGGCTCGTCTAATTATCGATACCGCGAGAGAAGACGGACACAATCGAGAAAACGGGGGACTAAGGCTGGAGACAGCACCCGTCGTCTTCCTAGCATCGATGATAAGGTTGCATATCGACGAACGACTTATCGCCGATATCGCCGTCGGTGTTCTCCAAACGCGACCTAGATACATCGACGAGCAGAGATATATTTAAATATTAATCGCGAGAGAGAGAGTCGAGTTTTGTAAGAGACGCGAAAATAATGAAAAGGAACGGACGCGAAAGGATCTTGGAAAAATTCTGCTTTTATCAACCGAATAAACTTTTCTCGCAACGATCTCGAGTCTTATATCGACTCGTCGTAATGACTGTCTCGGCGCCATCGATTTTTTTCAAAACGTTTTTAATTTTATACCGTGTTTTATTTTTTTTTTCTTTGCGTCGCCTTTCCCACGTTCCCATAGAGTTCTCGTAGGAACAGGCTTTACGGTCGAGTCGCGTGTCGCACGATTATACGATTCGATCGAAAGTTAGGTACGCGTACGATCCGATAAGGTAACTAGGGGTTCCTGCCTGAGTTACGAGAGGAACGACCGCTCGCTCGTAATTCATTACAAGCTTCTCCGGTTACACGGGGTATAAGTGTATGTTGACCTTTTCCGCATCGACCACCCGTGATAATGGTACCCATATTTGCTTTTACGCCTACATCGAACGTACCGCGAGGGAAACGCGAACGACCGTTAGATAATTATTGTACCGCACGGTGATTAATATCGACGATGTGCTTCTCTCTCTCTCTCTCTCTCTCTCTCTCACGAGGTAGTTCTAATGATAGCGTCGACAGGGTGCCGATGTCGTCCGCGGTAACCGAATTGCGAACCTTTGATTTTCGATACTCTTGTGTGTTCGCTCGCTCTCTCGTCCTCTTGCTCGCTTACCGAAGCGTAATGGAGAAGCAGAAGGAACAGGGTGCGTTTCTCGGTGCTCCAAAGTCGTTTGAATCTTCGAACGAGATGCAAGAGAAGAGGTTATGTAGATGAGATAAGTTAACTACAGGTCCGAGCTCGTGAGACACGACATGAATAATACGGTCATTGACCCGTAATTGTGTTGAGCTTTCTGGTCGAGCAAGATCATTGGAATCCTACCTCCCGCATTCCAGATTCCGCCATAATCGCGCGAGAAATAATAAAAGAGAGCTAGGGCTGAGGGAAGAGCAAGGTTGGAATTAATTTTATAATAGAGAATGTTTCAAAGTAATACGGCACCCTCGTAATATCGTTGACGAGGATTTTACGCGGAGGGCCGTTAATCTGTTTGCGCGCGAGCTCGGAGTGCCATCGGAGAGAACGAAAGGGTGGGACGGATTTCGCGGGTGATTTATGGCTAATTAAGGTTAACAAGCCGTTTAGTCTATTATTAAGCTCGCGTTTAAAAGGCCGAAATCTCCGGGAGCATAAATTACCCCCTTTACTGAAGGGTTGCGAAAGCGAAAGACGGAAGGAAGGAAGGAAGGAAGGAAGGATGGAAGAGAAGAGAGAGGAGAGAGAGGAGAGAGAGTTTGAAAGACAAGGAAGGAAAGTACTCGCACGAGCGTTATACCCCCCTCTGAGAGCCCTTAACCGACCGACATATTTCCAAATTAAACTCTAGTCGGTACGGGTCAACGAGAACCATTCACGCTGTGATTTTAAATGGCGAATCTACGGGCATCTGTTTGTTTCGAGATTTGTTACGGCCTCCCCCGACGACGATCGTCCGATGCTTCGAAAGCTGCCACTTTCGAATCTCTCTCTCTCTCTCTCTCTCTCTCTCTCTCTCCTCGCTCGCTCTCTCCCCCCTGCCTATTTGCCTCTTTACCACTTTATCTCTCCATCTTCGTTCGCGCGAACGCGTCGAAGTCGATCGATCCCAAAGGGCCCGTTCGACGCGTTCGAAAGGTCGAAGGTCTCAACTTAATGACAGTCGTAACAAATGGCCGGTAATGTCATAATCGAAGGATGCTTCTCGCGACGAGCGTACCGGTAATTTCGTCGCGCGATACCTGCCAAAGGACCATGAGACGAGGGCTCGTTTAGTTATTACCAACGAACAAAGAGAACCACTACGAAAAGACTATTATCTACAATGACGCCTTCTCGGACGATTTATTATCGAAAAGCACGCGCGCGCGGGCTACGGTCCTTTCTACGAGATAGGCATTTCTCGGGAACGGCTTCATTTTTACGATTAATTACGTTCCACGACATACAAGGATTGACAATTTGACGACTACCATAATTTACCGCGCCTTGTTCTCCCCCTCGGCACTAAACTTATTCCACGAATCGTGCGTACGAAGCCCGCGCGATCCGTCCGCGGCTTCGTTTCTCGCGTAATCCTTCCACGTCCACGTCCACGTCCGCGTCCGCGTCCACGTCTTCCCACGACCCGACGCGAACGATCTCTTAATTATCCAGGAAATCGGCCGACCTGTGCCAACTAGAGGGTACAACCAGGTACGACTAGGTTCGTGCCGAAAACGCGTACGTAAAGCGAGGGAAAGCGCGCACGATTATAGCCGCGAGAAATGAAGCTGGCGAGCGTAGGCGAGCAAACATAAAATCATCTCTCGCAGGTAATTTATAATCATCGACGTAGAAAGAAGAAAAAAGAATAAAGGAAAAAGGAAAAAGAGTGAACGAGTACGTGCGAGTACTTGAAAAAAATTGCAGCCTATTTACGGACACGTATCGGAGTCGCTTTACGATTTCTTCGGATATCATTACCATTGTACCGTTACTTTATCGGTCGCCGAGGTATTATCCTTTGCCGTCGAGTGGCCCGTTAACGAGTACGCGCTCGAGTCGTAATTTAAGAAAAACGCGCTCTACGATAGGACGTATCAATTTTCTTCTAATAGCCAAATAGTTCCGTAACACGAAACGACTCGAAGAAATATCATTGGCGATATTTCGAGAGAACAATGCTGGCGCCGTCGGTCGTACGCGATAAAGCGCTTAGAAACTGTCGAAAGAGATCGTCGAAGGAACGGCAACCCAGGCACGGGGGTGGGGAGGGGGTTAGCGAGCTCGATTTTGAAGAAAGAAGAGCATGAAAAGGTAGCGAGAAAGTAAACGGATATACGCGTATAAGAACGGTAGCTATATACGGTAGCATAAAGTGATAGCGTACGTAGCTTAAGATAAGAGCTACCGTATACCCGCTACCTATTTCTAGTTCCGCTAATGGGATCTTCGAATTTAGTATGTCTCTCACGTACACGTACGTTACGTACGAATACATCCGACACGTTTGATCCTCGAAAAGTACAGTACTTATTTGGTAAAGATCGCTCGAGTTCATGATAATATCGTATATTGAAAGAAATGAAGAAATAAAGAGAGAACAACGACTACGACCGTATGTTATGAAGTATGATCGTACGAGAGCGTATATAACGCGTAGGTACATAGGTAGGTACTCTCTTAAAGGAGAAGGATCTATTCGATGGGTATCGATGGTTATCCGCTTCGCATAGTGCTTGTCTCGTGCCGCTCGAGTGCCATTAGTATGATCTATAACTTCGCTCCCTCGGCTACCGATCCTCGAGATGTTATCTTACCTCCGACTTCCACAGCTTCGCCTTCACCTTCTCTTTCCTTCCCTTCCTACATCCTCCGACAACGTTTCCTTCTAACTCGAGACGAGAGAAACGTTGTTTCGAATGGTCACGGGTACGGGGTTCGGGCCCTTACTTACATATAGATTGCTTCCCATTTCTTATACCCGAAATATTGCCAATCGTAAGAGGCTCGCTCATCGAGGTGCGCGCAAGCGTGTGTGTGTGTGTGTGTGTGTGTGTGTGTGTGTGCGCGTGCGTGCGGCGCGCCCGCGTGCTTTGCTTACGACGCCGCGACGGCGCGCAAAATTGCATTTGCATACGGGGCAGATTGTCCCGTTCCACGTGTAAAAGACCTCGCTCGTCCTTGCGTTCTCGGACGAGCATCGAGAGAACGAAAAGGCTTCGTTGGTGCGGGAAACCAGAAAGGAATTCTCTTTCTCTCGAAAGAGAGAAGATGGATATAAGAAGGTTGAATCGAAAGATATTCTCGATCTTTATCGAGATGCTAATATCCTCGGGAAGGATAAAAAAAGAGAGAGAGAGAGAGAGAGAGGGACGATTCGAAAATTCATTAACGATGCTTGATATTTCTGATTCCTGATGTTTCTCTCTCTCTCTCTCTCTCTCTCTCGATACAGCTCCATCGAGAGAAACTATCGATACTCGAGATAAATCTACCCCTCGTAACATTACGCGTGAAATTTTACCGCTCGAAATATTCTTGACGTCGACGCAAAGCAACTTTAACGTCGATTCCTTCGAAACAAATGGTCGTTCGGCGATATCGCCTTGAAATCTGACGAGGGTTTCGCGGAATTCGTCTTACGCCGTTGCCCAACACGAAACGATGATTATTCAAAGTTCCACGTTGAACGCGAACCTCGTACCCGTCTCGCTTTATCGTTCTTATCTCTTCGTATTGGTATTCGAGCGGCAAACGCGCAAGATCCGCGTCCTATTAGGACTCTCCGAACGATAAGGTTAAAAGCGATCCTGTTTCCCCTTAAGGATCTTCCGAAATATATCTTTGCAGTTTTTATACCAACCGTGTGGCGTTGATATGCACTCTCTCTCTCTCTCTCTCTCTCTCTCTCTCTCTCTCTCTCCCCCTCACGTTCTCAACCAAAACCCTCGTCCCTTTTCACGCACCGTTAAAGTACACGCGCGTGTTTTTATGACGGTTCTTTCGGACGAGATAAAATCGTTCTTAATACGTCATATCTTTGCTATTAATTACGAGCATCGTATAGAGATGAAATATAAATGAATTGACGAAACGTCGGAGCCGGTAGACAGGAGAGAAAAAAGGGAGAGGAGTAAAAGGCAAAAGAAAAAAAGAATCACCTTAGATCGTAATTCACTATGAGAGCAACTGCTTCCCTTTTGATCTCTTCATGAGAAGGAAGACGCAACCGTAGAAGCAGCCGATGGTTTTCGACGATACCACTGGCCACCATGGATGTCAGATCGATCGATAATTTCCTAACCGACTATTTGTAATCTGTATATTCACCTGTCGATCCGTCAGTTTGTCGGCCAATCGAGATATCGTGCGTTCCACTTCTCGCCTATGTATTACCAACGAGCACACCGTATAAAGTCACGATACGCGCACGCACGCTTATACTACACTGTAACGAACATGATCCAAGCTCAATGACAGCCAGGCTGACAGTAATACTAATACCAATACCAAACATCTACACGACCTGTCGTCTCCGACGTAACCGAGAGAGAGAGAGAGAGAGAGAGAGAGAGAGAGAGAGAAACTCGAAACTTCGATGACAAAGTTATCGGAGGGTTCGAGTTAGTTGCGACCGACAAGCTCCGATTATTTGAACGGGCTATTAAACAAACGTACGTATCTATCCAGATAGAATATATCACGATGGTCTAACAAAATAGCAAAATAGATCTTTTGCGTCGGATATATCTTCTTGGAAACCCTGTCCGAAGGGCTTTCCTTATTGATTTACATGACTACGTCTATAAACTTGAGCCGATATCGGAAAGACAAAATGCAAAGCGGCTAACGTCCAAGTTCGTGGCACGGTAAGCGCCGATAAAATCGTTCGATTTACGTCTCGACGAAATAGACGGACCACCGGAGCGCGATATATCGATACCTAATCGCAGGTTGTAAAGTTCCGTCGACTTGGTCTCAAAGAGAAAAAGAGAGAGCTAATACAGAATTCACGGTAAATCCACGTAATAACCCGTGACATTCCAGGGATCCCAAAAATGACCCGCCCACGCTAGCCCTCCTCCTCTCCGAGAGGGGACCCTCCCTGTCGAGAAAGAACACACGGGACGACGTGCCGGCAACGACCGTCCAACCCCGACCATTAGATACGACGATAGAGCCCAATCGAATTTCATTATACTCTCCGAGCTAACCGTGTAATTTTCTCCATCAAAATAGAGTCGGACTTTAAGCCTAATCCTAAATATTTACTTTCAGGACTAAAAAGAAGATAAACGCGCTGTTAAAAAAAAAAAAAAAAAACAAAGAGTTTGCATAGCGATTTTATTTTTCTTCGTTCTTCGTTTTCTTTCTCTCTTTTTTTTTTTTTTCTTTTTTTTTTTGTCCTTCTTCGATCGTACTCGACATAAGAAAAGCAAAGGGCTCGCGAAACGAACCCAATCCAAGATCTGTCCTCGCCCATTTTTACGGTCGTCTCTTTACACCCTACTCCCTACAATCGACTTATTTTTCTTTTCTCTATTCATCCTCTCTCGGCTCGGTCTTTTTCGTCTTTCTTCTCCTACACGGACGGACGGACGGACGCACGCACGCACACAAACTCTTTCCCTATCTGCCCACTACCGACTCAACGTCTCCTCGCGCCTCCCTTATTCCTCTGTCGGGTATAATAATTAATGACCGTTCCTACGAAGAAGGCGCCGCCACCCAAAGGGTCGATCCTCGTGCCAACCGCAAAAAATAATTATGAATTCGAAAACGTCCAGTTATTAATGCGCCAAACCGAGGTGCCAGAATGGAGAAAACGAAGCGAGTAAAGGAGCCACGTTCTAAACGAAAGACGAGAGATAAAGTTGAAACTCCCCCGATCTTCTCGTTTCGATAAGACGGACAAATCCGCGAAATCGTATCTGCGAGTCCTTCTAAAGGGAATCGAAAGAGAGACGTAAGACGAGAGGCAATTAGCGAGTGGAAGGATCGAGAAGCCATCGATGAACATAGCATCGTGGCTGAAGGGCTTCGGCCGACTCGAAAATCGATTCGCCAAACAAATGACTTAGTTATTCCCTTCCAATCTCTATCTCTCTTCGTCCGTCTTCTCTTTGCCATTTTAATGGCTCCCTCTCTCTCTCTCTCTCTCTCTCTCTCTCTCTCTCTCTCTCTCATCCTCTGACAGCACTCGAAAATGCTACGAGTGGACACGAGGACGATACAAACAGACGGGTCGAGATGAAAGAACAAAGGAGGCTCGTGGCAAAAAAGGACACGGGAATCGCGGTACGATCGAAGTAGAGAGGAGGAGGAGTCAAAGAGGGGTGAAAGGAAACGTAGTCGAGACATAAATGAGAGGCGTGGTGGGGTGTGGTCAAGTTTCTTAGAGGGTTGCTTTCTCTTTGGATTTATATTTCATAAATTACGTGGGACTTTAGCGGACAGCAGCGAGTCCGGAACGAAAATTCGTACGAGGCTGGCGTCTTTCGAGAGGCCGGACTCTTTTTAAGTGTCCCCTTGCTCTCACTTAGAGAGAGAGAGAGAGAGAGAGAGAGAGAGAGAGAGAGAGAGAGAGAGAGAGAGAGAGTACCGCTGCTCTCCGCGCTAAACGATAAACAAAATTCCTCGTAAGCACTCGCCTTTCGAGAGAGAGTAGTTCGTTCGTGAGGCAAAAGTCAATTTCGAGTCACGATAAGAGCATACGCTCGCGTATTTAGAAAGATGCCAGAAGGTGAGAACGCACTCGACGACTAACGGCACGGTATTCGAAGTGTGTGTGTGTGTGTGAGTGTGCGTGCGAGCGCGAGACTGCTACGGTCTCAAAGAACTTGTCTCATCCGTGAGCCCAACAGCGCGTTCGCATATCTCGCCAACGAGTTTTCGATTCCAACGAAACGTTTAGCCTCGCACGATACGAAACGTTAAAAGGGACCCGACGATTAGACCTTATCTCGCGATATGCCCAAAGCCCCTCACTTTAATCGTTTCTCGCGCCATCGAAAGTGGACCGATCGATCGATCGATCCTGCCGGTTGTGAATTCGATCAACTTGTATCTACATATGTATATTTCTTTTTGTTTATGGACGCGTCTCCTTTGAGGCTGCCTTCGAAACGAATTATCCTTTGTAACACAACGACTTTCGTTCGAATCAATAACGTTTTTTACCGATCGCTTATGAATACGAAGAAACATCTCGATAACGCCTAGATCGATCGTCGAGTTTTAACAGCGTTTAAAGATCGCTTAAGATTAAGACGAAAGATAGGAGGAAGAGAGATAGAGAGAGAGAGGAATGTTAATTTTCTCGAGAAAACAGAAACTGGTTCTTGTAACAACGACGGCGCCGAAAAGAGAGAGAGAGAGAGAGAGAGAGAGAGAGTCCGGCCCATCTACGACATTCCACCCACCATCGTTGGATCTCTCGAGAAGCAGCGACGGTGGGGCAGCAGCAGGAAGAGGAGAGGAGTCGCAGCTGTCATGGTATTCCACCCACTGTTTTGTTTTCTAAGAAGAGAAGAAAGGCTGAGGGTCGACGCGTGGAATATCATTTTTGTTACTTTAAAAAGGACGTAGGTGGTGAAAGGGAGGAAGACACGGAGAGGTTCGGCTCTTTTTCGTGATCGATCGACAGGCGGAATGACTGTCGTGAACGAGTTAGAGGATAAACGGTTCGAGCGACGATCGTTAAAGATTAACCGTTCGTTTCTCGTTGTCACGTTCGCTCGCGACGCTCAATTTTACTTTCTCGAAGTTCGAAGACCGTGCGGAAAGTCAGGAAATAATTACGCCAAGAAGAAAGTCACGATGACTCTCTCGAGTGGATGCTCGAAGAACGAAGAACGAAGAACGAAAAACGAGGGGGTCGGGGGAGGGGGGGGGTTAGGGAGAGAGAAAGAGAGGAACGTTCGCTCAGTTTTCTCCTAGACAAACATTTTCGTCGACAAAGTGTTCCGAGAGAGGGTTCTCAGCAAAGTCACGTCGTGTCCTCGAGAGGAGGAGGAGGAGGAGGAGGAGGAGGAGGAGGAGGAGGAGCGGTTAGCACGGTAAGCAGGTCCCCGTCTTGTCGCAGCTTGATGAATCGCCAATTACCATGCGACCCGTCACTCACGTCGTCCTTTTTCGTCGTTGGTATAACATCGGCCCGAGTAGCACCGTCGCAACAACCTCCGCGACACCAATCAAGCGCGGGGACGACCTTTAATGCTCGTAATATCTCGACGTAACTTAGTCGGGAAAAAGTAACAAAGAGGATCTCCTCGATAGCGTACCAACGGTGAATCATTTGAAATTCATATATGCTCTTGATGCGAGGTGCAAGAGGAATCTCGGATCCTCCTCCAGACGCGTGAAAGGCGATAGAAATATTTTCTTTCGATTACGCGACGTCAAAGTTGAAACGCGATTGTTGTCGAACCCCGTCTGATCGACAAACGGCATAGATCGCGTAAGCGAGAAAAGGGGTCGAGTACCTCGGGGTCGAGTACCAACCGATCCCGAGGCAATCCGACGAGGAGCAATTTGAGGGGTTGCGAGGGAGAGAATTTCGCTCTCAGCTTCTTCCTCTCGGTCGCACGAGCGGCCTCGCTAGAGGCTCGCGATACTGGCAAACTCATGCGCACGGCACGGGGACTCGTAATTGAAAGCTGTTACGCTTGGTATTTTATGGCTTTGTCCTGGAGGCATGCAAAACTCGATTCTTGGGGTTCACCAATTGTAGCCCGGGCAAGGGCTTTGAGTTAACGGGGCACGAAAATACGCGACTCCTAATTAAATCCGACTAAATTCATCAAAATCGTCGTTAAAAGCGGCCCACGGCCGAGGAACGTACAGAACGTTCTGTACGGTGACACCTCGGGCGGTGTGGCCGAAGCGCGAGGAGAGGAGAGGCGACGCGCATCCTTAACGATGCGCATCCTTCGATGCGAAAACGAGATCCCGATCTGTCTAATTGACGCGGCACGGTGTCCGCGGTCGAGCATTCCGATCGAAATCGTTCCGTGATCGAAAGCTCCGCGATTATTTCGACCGGGGCTCGTCGCTCTTCTACGAGATATCGCGTCGTCTCACTCACGACATCCTCTCGATATCGCTAATTTTAACAAGACCGATATCCAACCTATATCGATCGTTCCGGTTTTCTCGATAAACTCTCTCGTTCAAGCTTAATCGATCGACTAACGAAAGATTCAGATCACACGTCTCGCTAGTCTCGCTACTTTCTAATTTCTTCCACGACTTACTCGTCGTGCCATGAAACTCGTGCGATTAACGCGATTCACGCCCGATACGGAAGAGAGGAGAATAAAGTCACGATCGTAAAGCGGCGTCATTAGAAGATAAGTATCGGGCGAGCTCGGTCGTATATTATACCCGGTAACGGCAACTTCGATCTCGCGGGGAATCCATCCCGATCGGTGGCTCGCTACGAGACTCACGATTTCTCTCTTCCCCTCCTCCTCCTCCTCCTCCTCCTCCTCCTCTGTCCTTCTCTTCCGAAGCGTGCGGCATGAGCTTATATCCAGGGACGAGACAATAACGTTCGATAATGATGGCAATAATAGTAATAATAGTAATAACGTCTTTTACGAGGATCTTCCAGGGTATCTCTCGGTGGTGGACAGGATAGCAACGCTACTCTCTCTCTCTCTCTCTCAGAAGGCAGTCACGAGAAATAGAAAAGGAACACCGAAAGGCTCCAAAGGACAGAATCGACGATCGTGGCAGCGTCGGTAGTCGGAGGCGTGCAAGAGAGAGAGAGAGAGAGAGAGAGAGAGAGAGAGAGAGAGAGAGAGAAAAGGTCCTTCGCGTCACGGTGAGACAGCAATATGTAACACGGGCCGAGGAATATAAAGGCTCGCTCGAAATAAAACACGAGCCACCGACTCGTTCGTGGGACGAAGAAAACCAAAGAGCGAACGGGAGTAGGTTGGAGGGGCGAGAAGGAGAAGAAAAGGTTGCAAGCGGAGAAATGAAAAGAGGAGAGAAGGTGGAGGATTGTGGGCCGCGCGAGAGCACGTTGAGAGACTAATTGACGAGGAGGTCGGGAAAAGAAGAGGGATCCGACGAGGCGGTACACCCCCGTAAATATCGTGACACGCGTTCAAATTAATGGCCTGACCAAAGAGGTTGCGGAAAACTAACGAATCGGTATCCGATTCGATGACAGCTCGCGTCGGGATCGGATCAAAACATTGCCTACCCCGATTTTAATAACTATCGTAATAAGGCCAACTTCTAATCGGAAGAAAACTTGTAGAAATAAATGATTCGTCTGGTCGGAAAATATGATTGAGACGAACGAACGAATCGTTTATTTTTTCACCCCCCCTCCCCCTCCTAAGAACGTCGTTTTACAACGTTCAAACTTAATTATCGCTACGGTTTAAGTCAAAGCTCTTTCTCTCTCGTCTTGTCATATTTCTCGCGATAAATTTGAGTGCTTTTTTTCGACGGCTCCGTCGGCCGCGTTCCTTTCAAGTTCCTCACGAGTCGACTTCCGACCGTGAGAAAATTTTTGGTCGATTTTCTTAGGGGGAACGCTTTTTAGCGTTACGCTCGAAGGAATGCTCGCGTGCGGTTGGCATCGAGATATCGAGAATTTACCGTTTCCATATGCCGAAATAAATTGAAAACAGATTTTTTTAAGACCCTCTTTGTAATTCGACCGGAGAATTTTATAGTCGAAAGTTCCCCCTTTCCAGGGAGCTATTCTCTATGGCCTGTCGAAAGGTTAAAGCGAAGGGTCAGCAGCTCGGTACTTCGAACGTACTCGGCTAGGACGTTGAGAACTTTGATCGGACGAGAATAAGGTCGAAGAAGCAGCCTATCGTAGGAGAATCACCAGTCCAGGGGCGCGTATTCGAAATCGTCGTCGTTTTACTATCTCCGACGGAGGACGAGCAGAAAGGAACAATTACGTTCGTCTCCGGCTGGCCGAGCTACGGGACGCTTGAGAAAATATAACCAAAGAGAGAGAGAGAGAGAGAGAGAGAGAGAAGAGAGCGACAAAGAGCCGAACTGAATAATTATGAGGCATAATAAAATAGCCGGCTTATAAATAATATGGCCTGAAACGTAGCCAGGCGAAAAAGGGGGAAAAGAGAATAGATTATAATGAAATAGAATAGAATACAATAAAAGAGTATTCGTTCGTGAAGCGTTCCACGTAGAGACGCGGGAATGGTATAATTTACATTTATTTTGTATAGACGCGAGTTAAAGTTGAATGGGAAAACAAAAGGTGGATCGGTCTGACTCGGCTATTCTCTCTTTCTGAAACTCCGATGGAAAAGCGAGAGGATTCGTTGACAAGCTTTTCGTTTCGCCCGAGACAAAGCAACGCACACGTATTAAGTTACATCTTTGGCAAGACGAGCGAGCGAGCGAGCGAGCGAGCAAGCGCCAATGCGAAAGCGAGTAATTTTTCAGCAGCTCGGCTTACAAAGCGTGCATAATGCGCGGCCGGTGCATACACGCGCTCGGTGCAATCAGCCGCCTTACCGACGCACGAGGAGCAACACGAGGAAGATAGTGGTAAACCGTGCCGAGCAAGAACCCAACGACTAATCCTGAAGGATCAGCATTCGTACGAGCGCTCCGTCGGGTCCCCGTCCTTTGACAAACGATGTATACATTAATGTATGCACATTGAAAATCACACTTATCGATACAGGTCTTGCGCTCCTTCCATTTGAATTTTCATACGAAAAATACATCCTCGAGCGCTTCGCGTTATTCGATCGATAGGAAAGCTCATCGATTATTTCGCTTTTTAAGTAATCGCACTGATAATGTTTGCACGACAATTAATAAAAAAATAATCCGCTTTATTCGTCACGGTCGTTGCTCGCGACCAATTTTATTAGATCAACCGCCGGACGCGCTTCGATTTCGATCCTCGCGTCGCACGGCCGACTTTGATCTCGGTCGATGCTTTTCTGTCGCGATTCACGCCACGACGAATGACGCGCTCCATTAAGTGGCCGCCCGTTATAAATTGCAATTACCAATAGACGTCCTTCTCCACGGCCCGACCGAAAGGATTCGTCGAGTAGTACGCAGACTCCGCGGCTTCACGATTTTCGATCTCGTAAAGGCCACGATACCGCTCGCTGAATTTAATCTGCATTCAATTTATCGGGAGGCTACTGCCGAGTAATTTATGGAGGTGCTCGTCACGCTTGAAAATGTACGATCAAAATATCGGCCCTATTATTTCAAGAAATATCGCCAAAGTCGATGATTTTCATTACTTCGAATTAAATTTTAATATCATGGCCGATCCTGTTGTCGCATAATTAGGCCAACTCGTTAAGAAGTTAATTTTGTCAAGAGGAAAGAGAGAGAGAGAGAGAGAGAGAGAGAGAGAGAGAGAGAGGAAAGAGAAAAACGGCAAAAAGAAAAAGTATCGAGCTATATTAGCAAAACGACTCTTGTCCTATGACGAGATTCCGGATGACTCTCTTCATCTAGCCATCTCCGTTCGAAGGAATCGTACGATGGTATCGCGATCGAGCCATCGCCGCCGTCCGTCTCGCGAAAGACAGTTTGCGCGTAGGCGCAAACATAATTATCGTTTTGAAAACGGCATACGTGTACGCGACGCATTATTCGAAGCGTATCGCAGCAACAATGGTCGCCTTACGATCGCCGATCCATCCTCGATATCTCAACGGACACGACGGCTGGGTTGTCCGACTAGGACTTTGTACGTCGTACGTAGTACGTCGTACGTATTCGATCGACTTGCAAATATTACTAATACTCGAGGCCTACGAGTTCGAGATGAAAGAAAAGCGGATCAAGGTTGAATCGGCAAGAATATAAAAGAGCGTGAGAATTCTGATGAAGTATGACAGAAAGGAGATAATGGGGGAGGGGATGGAGAGATAGATAGAGAGAGAGAGAGAGTGTGTATCTCTGAGAGGGAAAAGATAAAAATGTAAAAATGTAAAAATCGGCGAAATCGGGCGCACCTGGGCCGCGTTATGTCGCTTGGGCGTGTCTGGGTTGGCACGGCCTGGCAAAACGCGTGGGCAGGGCTCGTATTATGCCGATCCCCGGCGGAGAGTCGGTACGTCTCGTCGTACGGGTACGGAGGACTCGAATCGGCTCGAGGATTCGCGAGTCCACGCAGAAATGCCGTGGCCTGGCTGTCGCATTGAAAACGCTCGTCAAACGTGCGACGCGAGGCTACGTAGGTACGCGCGTACGCGTGTACGTGGGCGCGCGAGAAAGAGAGAGAGAGAGAGAGAGAGAGAGAGAGAGAGAGAGAGAGAGAGAGGGATAAGTATGTGAGCGAGCGTGCAAGAATATGTATGCACGTTACGTACCAAGTACCGCGAAGGTAAGGATCGAAGGACCAGGTGTGTCGCAGGTAGTGCGTTTCCCAACGATCGATAGATCGATCGATCGATCGACCGACCGTACCGATCTCCGAGGAAAATGGCGAGAGATAATACGTTGATCTCTGAGAGCGATAGGAGCAGGTGCCACGGATAATATCGGTTATCGCGCTTCGCGCTCGATGAGCAACGGATAAATTTCTCGTACGATCGCCTAGAGAGAGAGAGAGAGAGAGAGAGAGAGAGGCGTATAAATTGCGTCCGTTTAGGCGTTTGGCGTTTATGATCCGATTTATAGTACGACGTTGGCGCATTTACGGTCGCGCACCGCAGCTCCGAATCTACTCCTGGAGTAGGTGCGTCTTATTAGGCTATCTCCGCCGCCGTTGACCAACTTTTACGCTTCTCCTTCGATTCGTCCTTTATATCGTCAATTTTCCTACGCGATCGCGTACTTTTACTAACAACGACGATTTATCAATGACAGAATTTTATCACGACGTAAAAACTTGTCGAGTATTTGGTACGCGAGAAGATCGCGTACGTGAAAACGAATAGCTCGATGCAGACGCAATATCTTATATACGTGTGTGTGTGTGTGTATATATATATATATATGTATGTATGCATATTCGCTATATATCGTTGTATATTGCCGTCCGAGCACCCATCGTTAATGATGATTTAATGGAAATTTAATGGAAATCGTTTGCGCAAGAAATCGTTTTGCCCAGTGATAAGCTACTCCCACGTTGGTCGCGCACGCGGTCCCGTCGAACTTTCGAAGAAGAAACGCACGATAAGATTGGCAAGAAAGAAACCGTAAAAAGATAGAGCCCGCAACGTTGTGTGGAAATCTTTCCGTTCGTACGGCCCCGTCCAGTCTAATAAACGGGTGGATCTCGATTTTCCTATCTCGTTATCGCCAGCTGAATACTTCCGTGTCGCTTTGATTGACGCGCGGTGTCCGTGCTTCGGACTTTAACGTTCGAAACTAATTTGAATTTAGCTCGCGGCGTACCGAGGAGGAAAAACTCGCAATTACGCTCGACGGCTTTCGTCAAAGTCGCGCGCGGATCCTTATAGAGGCCTTCTCGGAGGGATCGATCGATATGCAAATCGTTCGACGCACGGAAGCGAGAAAGATCCTTAACCTATAGGTTGCGTAAATATAGGCGAAAAACGCAATTATACCTGTCCGTCGCTCGGCCGTTCCCTACGTATTGTAAGTTTGTCGAGATCGAACGATTATCTTGCCACTTAATATCCCGTAGAAACGAACGCGACACCCGAGCTAAGACACCTTTCGCTTGTAAGGGGTTCCTTCTCTTCGAGAGAAGAGGAAGATGAAGAAGAAGAGGAAGAAAAGAGAAGGAAAGAAAAAAAGAAAAACCAAGCGAAAAAGAAATACCTACGACGTATCGCCGAAGGATATAAGAGGTAGATACACGTCGCACTTAATCCCGGCTTATTAAATAAATCATTCTCTCTCTGTTTCTCTGTTACTCGGAGTAACCAACGTCTCTTAACTTCTATCTTATAATTCCGCCATTAATTTTTCCTAATCGAGCCTGTAAGATGCGCCGTGGGTCCCGTCCGCGTGATTCCCGAGACACGCTCCTCCGAAGGAGCCCGTAGTAAAGCCCGTAGTAAAGCCCGTAGTAAAGGCCGTAGTAAAGGCGTAGCGTCCGACGAGCCGAACCGTTAAAGAACGCGAACGGCCCTTTCGTCGATATCGAAAGAACGTTGAAACCGGGTTAAGCGCGTGGAAAGAGGAGGATCGAACGAGATCGATCGTCCAGATAGAAATGATGTTAAATGACAAACGATAGAGAGAAACGTTTTACCTCTTACGGCGGCGTTGAGTCTGTCCAAATTGGCGAGCGTCAACGGCACCGGTCCAAAGTGCATCACTATTTTGTCGGACCTTCGAGATTCGCCGAGTCCGTGCTCGTGTCTCGCCATGAATATGCCGGTGTAACTTCGTCTTATATAGAGACTGCACGTGTCGTTCAACGCGAGCTCGAGCGTGCCGTTCAAAGCGCCCTTGATCGCTCTCTTCACGCGAACGTGCAATTGTCCCTTTCTCAGTTCCTTCATCTTCCCGGTAAATATATACTCGGCCTGATGAACTTTCTTCAGGAAGACGGTGTCGTTCCTAATAGCGGCGGATAGATTAGCGCGACATTCGAGTAGCTCTTTGGTCGAGAGACCTTCCAGAACGATCAGGCTGCTCCAAAGGAAAAGGAGACTGACCTTTAAACGGTTCATTTTCGTACTTTGCGTTGAAGAGATTCGAACGAACGTCACGATTGAATCATCGTCTCGTCGATACCGAGAAACGCGACGGGTTCGGTGGGTCCGGGTTGGTGGAAACTTTCTCTCGGTCTCTCCTAATCGAAGAGAAAAGAGAAACAAAAAAGTATCTACGGATTTAATTCTCGATCGTTCTCGTTCGGTCGATTTTCGCGAAGAGCCAGGACGATCGGCGGGAGAGCGAGAGGAGAGATTCCTCTAAATGGAAACGAAACCGTTCGCGCGGTGGTCGTGCGATCTTGAGCAACAGGTTGGCGCCGTGTGTCGACCCACGCTCGCCGATTTCCAATCCGCGTACCTCGTTTCCTGCTCTTTCTCCCGAGAGTGGCAAGTGCCACTAAACGCGATTCGATTGGCAAATCGATGGAAAACTATCCTCGGCTTCTCCTATTCGCGCGAGACTCATTCCTCGTCCCATCCGTCAACGATTAACGCAACCCAGACGCCGAGGATGCCGGCGAATGCTACGTCGGAAAACGCAACGCGACACGTGCGATCCTCCGGCTCGAGCACTAGCTCCCTAAGTTTATCGGCTCGTTAAGAGAACGACACGAGATTACGAAGCACTCGATATTTATGACGATTCACTATTAATCAATTGCACGATTCACTATTCTTATCCAATCTCTATCGTACACTCGCGCGCGGAAGACCCGATGCACGCGATTCCGTTAAGTACGATACCGTGTACGCACTGTCGCGAATGCTCGAACAAATTAACGTTCGGGTCTACTCGACTTAAATAAAATTAAAAATTCGTAACGTTCGATGAGATAGGTCGTCGTAAAATCAACGACGAAAAATCGATGGCGCTTCGCTCGATATTCCAAGGAGAGAAGCGGTAGAGTGAGGAGGAGAGCACAGTGGTGAGGTGGTGGTTGGTCGCGTGGAGGCACGCGCTGGACTGAGGAGGGCTAAGTGTGGATGCTGCAACTACAACGTGTAGGCGTAAGTCGCCTTAGACCAAGGGACTAAGAGGGAGAGAGAGAACGAGCGAGCGAGCGAGCGAGCGAGCGAACGAGCGAACGAGCGAACGAGCGAGCGAGAGAATGTATGCGTGAGTCTTGTGTATGTACGCGTAGCCGTGCGCGAGTAGCGTATTCGAACCTTACGAGCCGAGATGAAGTGTGTGCGCGCGCGCGCGCGCTCCTATGGTCCGTGGCTCTCTCTCTCTCTCTCTCTCTCTCTCTGTCTCTGTGTCTGTGTGTGTGTGTATGCGTGCGTGCGTGTTTAAGAGAAAGAGAGAGCCGATGAAGGCGGGCCAATGTGCGAACGAGCGAGAGAGACGGAGCGCTTCCTCGTAAGGCGGTTCGTTATACGTCTCGTGTATCTCTCTCTCTCTCTCTCTCTCTCTCTCTCTCTCTCTCTCCTTCTCTCTCACGGACCGTGCAGGCGCGCGCGCGCGCGCCTGCTCCTGCGACATGCTGCGTGTAGGTGCCGTTGGCACACTTACGCACGGCTTCTGTGCGTTCGCTCGTTCGTTCGACTGACGTAAATCGTACGTACGCGTACGGGACGCTCGCCAAATAGTTACTTCGTAGAAATCCAAGTATTATCGGATCTCGGAAAGCGTAAGAGCAATCGAGATAAGAATTAATACTTTCCGTCGAAAATAACGAATCCTCTTCAGCGATCCCGCGTAGATTCGCACACGTTTCCCTTCTATGGTAATAAATAAAGATATAAATCTATGCTCGTCGCATCGTATCACCTACGATACATGGGGAAACAATAAAGCATACAGGTCCGTCGACGTTTCGTCGGCTCTCGTAAGATCGCGTGCGCGCGTCGACGGTAGAGCGCCCACGCGTACGCACCCACACCTCTGACGACTCCGAGGGTGACACATCGTGCGAACCGACGAGATAAGGCGATCTAATCGATATCGGCTTAACGAGCGACGATCTCCCGCCCTCCCTGCCGTAATTGATGGCGATCGATAATACCATAGCGAATCGACCCCCCTCTGGAGAGTCTCTCTCTCTCTCTCTCTCTCTCTCTCTCTCTCTCTATCTTTGTGCCCTTATAAAACGAGCGTTCCCTTTGATACCGTATCACCCATGAAATTGTAAGAATCCGTTTTAACGAGCAATCTCGTACCTGAAAAAAAGTTAATAGCTCGACTATCGACGAGCTCCGTCGTAAGGATGGACGACGTATACGCGAAAAGATGCGAATTTTCTTTATTTATGGTAATCGTTTTCGAGACCAAAGCAGGTAGAGAGAGAGAGAGAGAGAGAGAGAGAGGACGAGGGAACGGCAGGGAAGTGATCTATGGTGTCGTCAGTTATAGTACATCATAATTTCCGTGGATATTTATATCCACACGGACAATGTTATGCCACACGGCGCGGCGGCCGAGTTGGGCGTGGATGAAATGAGATTCTTGTCTTGTCTTGTTCCGCCAACCAGATATGGTCTCGAGTTTCGAACGTGCGTAGAAAACGATTCGCGAACGGGGAGAGTTAGTACCTCCTCCTCCTCCTCCTCCGCCTCCTCCTCTTCCTCCTCTTCTTCCTCTTTCTCAGCGGACGCGTGCAGCTTCTCCGGCTGTATATGTACCTGTGAGAAACGAGGTGATTCCGCGTACCACGAGATAGTCGTAAAGTTAAGAGACATAAAGCAATCATCGAGGAGAATCTCGCGAAAATCTAATGCTATGTGTGTGAGAGAGAGAGAGAGAGAGAGAGAGAGAGAGAGAGAGAGAGAGAGAGGGTAGGTGCCCTTAGAACGGAGATTTGATTTACGATCCTGCGAATCGAAGCGACGCGTTCAAACGGCCGTTAACGGGATAGCTATAATACGAAAACGTTAATACATCGAACTCGTTCGCGTCGATACGATCTCTCGAGTGTAATCGGAAATAGTGGCAAATCGAAGACGCGTATAAAGGAGAGGAGCGATAAGCGAAGAAACGCGAGCGCTTGGAGAAACGCGTTAGAGTCCATGCTAACCGTAGAAATTTACATCTTCATTACGAGCCGATAAAGTCCTCGTTAGATGAGTTAACGAGGTGCGATAATGAAACACAAGGATCGATATCGAGTCGGTGTTCTCTCTCTCTCTCTCTCTCTCTCTCTCTCCCTCCCTTTCTCGCGTACTCCCACGTGCTTTCTACGAAGGGAATGTGGCTCGTGCACCCTTTGTGTATCTCCTCTTCGCGCGAGAATAACCAGCAATGGTAATAGAGAGGAGGAGGACTCTGACGCTAATGAATGTATCGCGGAAAGCGCCGTACCGTATCGTCACCGGTTCAACGAGATTTCTCGTTCGGCTGACTCCTTCGCGATCTACACACCTAGCACGCGATCCTTTCCAAAAGAGCTCGGCTCCTTCTTCTCTCGTCCATGGAACATTAAGTCCATGGTACACTCGTGAGAGAGACTGGCAGAATGAACGACGGCCAGAGCGAATCGTCGTTCCGTTGCCCACGCTCCTCGTCGGCGTACCGCTATCGACTGAATGCGTGCGTGCGTGCGTGCGTGCGTGCCTGCGTGCGTGCGTGCGTGCCTGCGTGCGTGCCTGTGTCCTTTTACACGTCGTTCGTCCCATCGGCAAGGGCGTGGTATCGAGATTAATCCGTTTACATTTGACGATTTCCAACGTCTTCAAGGATACGACGATTCAAGATCGAACTTTGTTGATATTTACAATCGTACGAGAGAGATCTCGGTCGAATTGCGATTACGTCACTTATCCCTCGTATCTCTGCTTCGCAATTTTTTGTTTTTTTTTTTTTTTTTTTTATTTTCGGCATAGATACAAAGGAGAGAAAGACTCAGCGATCTAGGCGATAATTTTGTTAAAGAGCTTGTCGTCAACAAGGCGGTTGGGAGAAAGACAAATCGTCGGCCGAGGAGAAGTAAAATATGTCGAGGGAAAGACGAGACGCGCTACCGCGTGCGTTGGCTGATCGCCTAACGAATGGATCGATTTGCATGGCTCGTTAACAATGCGGACAAGGAGCGCTAATGCGGCACTTTGTTTCGGACGACCTTGCCGCGGTCGAGACTACGTCGAGGTACGAAAAAGAAAAGAGAGATCTGTCTCCGTTCGACCACACGGAAACGAAAAGACGAACGTGAACGTTTTATCGTACGAACGGAGTGTTGCAACGTTAAAGCCCACGGATGCACGAAAATTAAGAAAAAAATTGTGGAGAGGGACGAGCGAGCGTTGTAACGAACGGTCGAAGTATACCTACCTACCTACCTACCTACCTACCTACCTACCTACCTACTAGAGGAGTAATCGTGGAAGAAAGACGACTCGATGACGGCTCGATGAAGATGAGTTACGAGGAGCGTCGCCCCCGGCTTCTTCTTCTTCTTCTTAGGGAGCTCGAAAGCTCGCCTCTCGTCCGCGGGAACTTGCGAGAGCTCGCGTGCGAGCACGCCGTAATGGCAGCGTCGTTAAGCCTTTATATATTTGTCAAGAGGATTTAAAGTAATGCCATTGTCGAGAGCGATACGCAGCCCGCAATGGAAAAGACGATCGTGCTTCGACGCTTACCTCTCTCTCTCTCTCTCTCTCTCTCTCTCTCTCGCTCCCACGAATCTCTCGAATTTGTCTTACCGAATGAGATACACCGAGATCTTAACGGATCCTAATAATATCCGATAGAGAGGCATACGAATAGGCGCGAACGAATCGGCGTGGGGGAGAAAGGCGAAAGAGAAATGTCGCCAAGTATCGATGCGTGGCAACGTTTTCGCGAGCCAACTTGGTTATCGCCAGTAGCAATCTCTAAATCTCTAAATCCGATCGGTGTGGGCGCCGCACGTGTCGTCGATTCCGCCGCTGCTAACGCCGTTACTATCGCGTATCGCTTAGCCGCTACAAAGCCATATAAAGGTTTGCTGCTCGTGTGCGGCTTGTAACCGTGTATATGGAATAGAATACGTGCAACGAGCGGGTAGTCGCGGAGTAAAGTAACGAGAACGCGCGGAACACGCGACTACTTGCATAAAGATGCAGTTTGTGAGAAAACGGATAAGAGAAAGAGAGAGAGAGAGAGAGAGAGAGAGACGCGATAGAGCTCGACCACGAACACGCGTACATATCTACTCGAGAGAAGCGTGCGTGTATTTAGCATAAGCCTCGTTCCCCTAGGCACTCCCTCTCTCTCTCTCTCTCTCTCTCTCTCTCTCTCTCTCTCCCTCTCATCGTATTTCATGCTGGCCATACTTGTACGTCGCTCGTCCTCTCCCGCCAACGTAACCGCAACCGTCGTTTCTTTCTTCAACCTCTTCCTTCCTCCACCGTAATGAACATTATTCGTCATTTCGAATTCGTTGGAAATAGACTCCAAATTGGACCTCGAATAAACGAAGAGAGACGTTTTACCATACGTATTTTCTTTACGTACGTATCGAAACGTTCGAATCGGAGATAGCAAAGATCCTTCAGAGAGACAAGAGACGTTCGACGAACGTGTCGAGGTAACTCTGCTCTTCCCTCGGAAAGTAACTTAATAGTCTATTCGCCGACACCTTCGCGGCACGTTCGAAGCCTCCTCGAACGTCCATTTTATTAGGCATTCGCGTCGTTCGCGCCGATAGAATTTACCTCGCGTTGCGTTTTTAGCGCGTAATAATACCGTGTCGTTGCGTACTTACCTATCTTTAACCGCGTATACGATGGATACATACGTCTTGTAAAAGTCGATGTTACGAAGGTGCAACGCGAAGAAGACCTCTTGTAATGTGGATTACGACGAGATATCCGTCATAAAAACTTACGTCACGCGCACGCGTCGTTATAGAAAAATAAAAATGTTACGGTCGACTCGAAAGTCGATTAAATTAAATAAAACGCCGGCAAAGCTGTACTCTCTCTCTCTCTCTCTCTCTCTCTCTCTCTCGTGGCATCTTTTTCTCGAGGAGGAAGATAATAATGGCTACGCCTTGCGAGAGCTAAGAGTAGTCTTGAAAAGAAAGATGGGACACGTGAACGCTCTTGGCACTCTTCCTCGAACGCAGAACATGCTTACGACTCTCTTGAAACTGAATATGTATGTAGCCGTCTTAACCCCGTGGTTTAGCGGAAACTCTCAGTTGAAGATGATCGTAATCGGTAATACGTAGAAGCGAGAAATCTATATTCGGAGCTTGTTAAGTATACCGAGCTTATTGTCGAAGGAAAGAGTTCGAAGGAAGGAAGGAAGGAAGGAAGGAAGGAAGGAAGGTGGCCCCCATTCGATCCGGGCTATACGAATGTGCGACGGGAACTAAGCGCACCGAACAATTAGGAATCTTATCTCGGATGCTTAACGAGCGGCAGCCACTTGTACGTTCGAGTACGAGTCAACGTAGCTAGAACGTATACGTTTCGTTGACGGGAGTAAAAGAAGTTCTTATCGCAGCTGGATCCTCGCTTTACGAGGCGCGTCTCGTCGTAAAGGCGAGAACGTTGAGCGTGAGGAAGAGTAAAAGGGAAAGGGACCGATATCCCGAGCGAAAACCAGCGGCGAATTACGGTGATTTCGAATTTTAGAAGCGGCGTCAATGCCAATTACGGATCTCGAGTTCACGCGAAACCAGAAACGTCCTGTCGTCGTAATCGTCATCGTTGTCCTCGTATCATGTGCCATGTCCTCGTCGGCCTCTTAACGATCGTACCAGCCGCGACTATTCACGGAACGCGAATAAATACGTGCGATTAATAAAAACGGCTGAGAGTGGAGGATGCGAACTTCATTTAGATTGCGACGACGTTCTTGTTCGTTCGTTTGCGAGAAAGATAAGTCATTTCGACGATAAGCGGACGACGACGTACGACTAGGTACGGTACGGTGCATACACATCCTTACGTAGCACGTTGAGCGGGACGTAAATGACGAAGGAAATGTGGACGCGTCGGAATTAAAGTATCACGGAGAAAAATGCTTACGAGGCTCTCTCTCTCTCTCTCTCTCTCCCTCTCTCTCGCTCGCTCGCTCGCTCTCTCATTGTGAGGAACGATAAGTTAACGGAGACGCGACGGCGAAGCTGACAGCCGAGGATTATAATGGAATGATGCATGATGCTTGAAGGAAAATTATATCATCGAGAGCTCCGCTCTGCGCGCAACGGCTCGTTACCGTAATCGGTAAGAGCAGCGTTGTCTTTGATACAACGACGTCAATCTTTCGTACGTCACCGCGATAACGAGGATTAAATCTTCGTTTTGACGAGACTCTCGGGATATTTTGAAAGATCGATCGAAAGCGGTATCGCTATTCTCCGCGAATATTCCCGTCGAGGACAATGGGGAATGTTGCAAATAATACGAAGGTAGTTGCGTGTAAAAAGGTAAAAGGAAAAAGAGACGTAGAGAGAGAGAGCGCCCTCTTGAGAGAACGTGTGGTCATTGACGGACAGCCCTTAGCTCCGCTTTAAATCTAACCTGACGGCTGACAAAGATCCAGATCCTTCATTCCGTTAACCACTTAGTCAGCGAAGCAACGCGCCGCTGCTCGCTAAGATTCTTATCTCTCGTGTTTGTCGGGACGCGTCGCTCGTTAAGGACACTCTGAAAAGGAGGACGAGATGGAGGATGAAAACGCTCGAAGGAAAGATCTTGGTGAGTGGTAGAAAATATCGAGCGCGTCCCTAACACTGGATTCTTCTCGATACGATATCAGAGGCAAAGGGTACTGGCCGCGCAAAGCCCCGTCTACCTTCAAAGGAGAACGAAGAAAAAAATACGTTTAGTCGCAATCTGGAAATTTTCTACGACGTCGATCTCACGCTAAAGACGGCGCTAAAGTGATCGATCAAGCGACTCGCCTCGGGCTTACGCTTCCTGCTTTGAACCAACAATTACCCTTCCTCTTCGAGAACGATCGCACCGTTGGTACGTTGGTACGTTGGAGAAGAGCAAAGGAATTCGTTCTTCCACGAAAGGAGATCCAAAGATGACGAAGGTACTACCTCGGCAAATAGGAAGGCAGAGAAGGGAGAGGAAGAGAGGGGCATCCTTTGGTGGGCAGAAGGAATCGAAGGAACGTCGAACGAAGGGAAGGGAGAGTGAGAGAGAGAGAGAGAGAGAGAGAGTTACCCTCGGGGGCACGGCATAAAT
The DNA here is from genome assembly GCA_911387935.1 of Dolichovespula saxonica. Classification (NCBI taxonomy): domain Eukaryota; kingdom Metazoa; phylum Arthropoda; class Insecta; order Hymenoptera; family Vespidae; genus Dolichovespula; species Dolichovespula saxonica. The sequence goes on along the minus strand of OU426997.1, from coordinate 10,111,604 downwards.
CCCTACGGACAGACAGCATGTTCGACTAATTACAGATCCCTGATTACCGAAGGACCGCGCGACTCGTACGCATAATAAAGAAAAAATAAATTAATAAAGCGCTAATATCGCGACCGGCCCATCTCTTTCTCCCTCGTGGACGACGGCGAAAAAAAGAAAAAAGAAAAAAAAAAAAAAAAACTTTATTAATTTATTGTGATCGAGCTCCGATAAAGAACCCGATCGCGCATAGGTTAAGCCGCTCGTGGTCCACCTATACGCGATCGGTGAAGGGATTGAGAAACCTTCTAGAAAGGGCATTTCACGGTGCGTTCTCGAGTAGCGCACGAAAATTAATCGACGACGATCATCTTAATAACCCTTTGCGCATTCGGCTATTCGTACCCGCCTCCCTGTCGTTTCTCATTACGGTGGCTCTTCTTGCTCGATCTTGATCGGACTCGCGCGAAAACGCGAAATTATCCTACGCTCTCCGTCATCTCACGTTCGTCTTCTAACTCGTGCGAACGATGACTCGTTAGACGAAGTCGATTGAAGAAGGCGAAGGAGGAGCAAACTTCCGCGTGGGCCTTTCACGACCGACTCTCTTTAATATGGCGCCTCGAGAGGATTTATTTTCGCGGCATTAAATCCACAACCGGAGTTACCCGACGAACGACCGGGTTGCCCCTAATGAACTGTAGCAAAACCGGGTCTCGGATGCGTGCGGGGGCGTTTTCACAAGCAATTAATGCGACCTTAAAGGGCTCGTGACCGCCTCCGCCGGAACGGGGCCGAACTGCCGTTCGACGTCTTCGATTTAATCGATCACACCGATACGATCCGACGCCTCGCTACGAAAGGGCGGGACCGTTTCGAGAGGGGATACCGTTCGCGTGCCCACGTCACAAACTTTTCTTTCTGCCTTGCCGTTTTTTTTCTTTTTCTTTTTTTACTTACTTATTTTATCGGTTGGACAATGTCAAGAGAATTTTTTTTTCCGCGCCAACACCTCCAGAAAAATCTTCCGTCGGAGAAAATTTCCTAAGATATATTTTCCACGCTCGCATGGAAAGGCTCGTAAACTAATTACCATTAAACGTGCACGAACTCGTTCGTATTAAATTTTGATTTTATCTGCGGCAATCGACGATTAATTTCATTACTCCGGCAAGTCGCATACCCGTAATTACCTTCGTGCCGATGTCTCGGCTTCACTTTGCCTCACAATAATGCTTAAAAAATCACTCGAATGCGTTCGCTACTCGAATGAAATTGTCAGAGGCGCTTAAGGAGACGTTGAAAGAGAGAGAGCGAGAGCGAGAGCGAGAGCGAGAGAGAGCAGTTTACGCGCCGGTGGTACGGCGTTTCAAAGGCACCGATTCAGGATCGTTAATGAGTCGGAAACGCGTTCGTATAATGATTGAGGTATCGAAGCTAAAGTAACAAATATCTCGTACGATTGAGAAAGAGAAAGAGAGAAACCCGCCTATCCTACTATCTCCTCTTTTACTTTCTTATAGTCGTAGTGGTAATATTCTATTAAAGTAATAGCCCTCCCCCTCTTAGAGGCCGTCGTAGCGAGTAGCGAAGCAACAAATTTCTTATGGGCGATGTAAATCGGGCCATAAGTCGGGGTAGTTACACTGTTTAGCCAATTAGCAGAATGCGACCGGTTTTCAGGTGCATCGCGAACGGTTTCTTTGCTCTTAACGGCGAAACCTCGATAATTTCTTCTTCTCGGTCGGGCAACATCCTGTTTGTAATAAATACGAATTAGGATATGTCAGTGGTATGTAAGAAAAGTCGTTGCGGAATCGTCAGCCGTTCCGTCAGCTACCCTCTCGCCGGAAAGAAACGTCACCCCCGCCATACGGGCTCGGAAAATATCGTTTATATCGTCGGCACAGTGGGTAGTCGAAAAATTACGAGTCTCGGACGAGCCATTCGAAGGACGGGCTCGTTACATTCCTTGAATATTACTATTACCCTGACGCTCGTCTTACCTACGCAAAAACGATAGAGGGAAGGAGGAGGAGAGGAAGGTTGGTTGGCACGCGCGTCGTACAAAGAAACGGGGACTCGCTCGAAGTCGTAGAAAAAATGACGCCAGGAACGTTCGTGCGAAGGCGAACTCGCAGAGTTTATCGAAAGCATTCTACTCGAAAGTGTCGGCGTGCGCGCCTGAGTTACCGCGAGTCCTTACGGAGATACGATAAAATCCCAAAGAATATGATTTTCCGAAGGGAATACTCGACGGCGGTGATGCCAGGAGCCTATATACTTAAAATCCTTCGACTCGACTCGATCGCACGTACGTGCACGCGCGCGCGTTACGTCCCTCGGACGAGGTCGTGTCTCCGATCGAGTTCAAAACGATAATGACTCTGGCACTCGAATGAGTCGCTCGATATCAAGCACTCTTGTGCTCGACAGTAAGGCGTATTCATAAGAAGCTAATACAAGACGGAGGTATGCCACTCGTCCTCCTCGTCGGATTCGTTAAAAAAGAATCCGCTTAGAGTCGCGAGGCCAGACGCCTTTCCTTTTCGTGCCGCGAGTGAAAATCAATCGATGCGCGAATCATCGTAAATTCGCGTCGAGCGACGTGACGCGACTCGCTCGCACGAAAGCCGTTTCGGTCCATCGGTGTCGGACATAAAAATGTCAGTCGCGAGAGAGAACCGAGCATAACGATCGAGACCCAAAAAAGAATCTCTGCTCCCTCCGACCGAGGGAGTGAGAGAGAGAGAGAGAGAGAGATTTCCGTGCTCACGATAAAGACGTGCTACGTGAGAGCTCGGACGTTCCCAAGATTATCACGTTCGTTTCCTCCTTAGCGGACGTCCTACGAAACGACGATGATCCTGCTTACGCGACTACGCTAAGGCTGATATATGGTTCCGTGTTCTAATGCCGATATTGTTCTTCCCTTCGTATTTGACTTTCTTTCTCCTCCTCCTCCTCCTCCTCCTCCCCCTCCTCCTTTACGTCCTCTTGGCTCGAAGCAAGAAAAGCAAAGTAAAAGAGACGGCGAGGCATAAACCCAAGCCATTATGACATCGCCATCGGCGAACTAACGTACACGTATATCCCACCTATCTATCGTAGGTACGCGTACGTAAGAATAGGGTCTCACACGCTGATACGAGTCCGTAGAAAAAGAATCGGCCGAGACAAAAGCCGATTCGAGGACCGCGAAAAGACACTTGTCCCACGCCATCTGGTTGTAAACAAGGGATTTCGCGCTCCTCTCCGCGAAAATAAACGCGAGGCTCTCACCCACGCGTCATGAAATCCCCATTGTTAGGCGAAGGCGTCGCGTGCTGGCGTGGCAAATGTACTCGCGCCTTCGTTCTGCTTTATTACATACAACGGCCGAGAGTTCGATTAAACCGAAGAAGAAGAAGAAGAAGAAGAAGAAGAAGAAGAAGAAGAAGAGGCCCTGCCATTTTCATCCGTCTTTTATTTATTATCTTTCGAGTATTACGTTTCCACCAACGGTTACGTTCCCCCCTTTTAGAATTTGTGGAAATTCGAGCGAAAACGTTCCATCGATCATTCCCGACAAGGATCTCGCCGTAACTCTAATCGGATTTTAGCGCGTTTCTTTTCGAAGAAGGAGAAGAGTTTCGTCCAAATCCAACAAACCTACCGCCGATAAATCCTCGTCCTTTGGTGACGACGCTTGACGATCCGAAAGCAAAACCAACTACGTACACGCGTAAATCAGGCGGACCTCTGCTTCGGCTTAACGCAAAATTTACTGCCGTATACCGTACGAACCTTCTCCAGGCACCTTCGAAATGCAAACGTTTGCGAACGACAGGCCGGCGAACGCGCGCTAACGTTTACGATCCTTTTTGCCGATCACCGTCCGATCTCTTTCGATTACAACCTACGAGATCGTTGATATTGGCCCCGAAAATTGTAGTTCGTTAGAGCGGACGAAGTAACCGTCGAGATTCCGATGACATCGAGGAGATATAGAAACCAACTTGCCGGATTAAAGTCCCTGAAATTTGAATAAATTTCATCGTCTCTCTCTCTCTCTCTCTCTCTCTCTCTCTCTCTCTCTCGTCCAAGGATCGTCTGGGATCGATTCGGATCCGCGCTCTTCTGTTTGCTCGTTGGTAGGCTTAACGCGAGTTAATATGTTTATCGACGCTCGTGATCGCTGCCAGCCATTCGTCACGTCTGGACCACGTCGATCGCCGCACGCTTCGTACACACACACACGCGCGCGTACTCGCTCGCGCGCGAGCGTGCGCGCGTCCGTAAAGCGAAAGCCACGTCCCGCGTCTAAGTACCTGCGACGCGTCCTTCGTAAGGGAAGTGCGCGCGCGCGCGAGCACACTGCTGCGAGGTGGAACAGAGCGCGCCTGAAAAAGACGAATGGTAGACAAATATGGGCAGGACGGTTTCTATGTGCACTTCCCATTACCGGGCACCCACGCGCGCTAGGGTAACGCGGCCCAGAGAAATGCGTCGTAGATACTTAATGGATTCTCGAGATTGAATTTATCCGGGCGTTCACGCTATTCGCCTAGAGGACTCCTCGAGTCTCGGCGATTTAACTCGACACGAATCTTACGCAACTATAGATGATATTAATAGGAACGATCGTAGAAACGAGGTGCGTAATGACGGAGCAATAAGACTAATGTCTCTCCGTCGCTCCGATCGACGTATTCCTTACGGAAGATCGATGCCTCTTAATCGTCCGGTAAACCTATATGAGTTTGAAAATATCTAAAAGAGAGAAATAAATGGCGCGTTGGATCTTAATCGGTCTCCTTTGACCGATTTCCGTCGTCGAGTTCTTGCGCCGCCCTCTCCCCCCCCCCCCCGCCCCTAGCGACTGCGAGAGAAAGAAAAGAAAAAAACGAACGGGATTTTCGACTTTTACACGATTTCACTTCTTCTCGATTTTTACGTGCGAATCATTTCAACTCGAGCGCGTACGATTTGTCCTTTTTAAAAAACCCCATATCCAAAGCCGCGACCAAAAGAGTCGAGAAAAAAGGGATTAAGAAGGAAGGAGCAATAGGAATCGTGGATATTTTTTAAATGCAACGTCCCACGTGTCGAATGGTTTGCACGTAAACCAGAATGCGCAACTTGTTCTGCAGGAACCACAGACCGTTTCCCAATGGAATAAAGCATGGCACGAGATCTCGTACCGGTTTTCCAAATATGACCTAATCCAGTCATCGTATCGTAACTCAGTCCGCGCCGTTTGTTCCAGGAGGGCGCTCGGCCACGCGTCAAATATGCAAATCGGAATGCACAATTTGTCCTTCTTTGCGATCGAACTCGATAGCGTCTACGTGAGAGAAAGAGGAAAAAATCAAAGTGCCGGTTGATCCAACTTGCGTATTAAAGTCGTCGATACGTGAAACGCCGTAAAGCTATATCGAGCGAGTTAAATCGTCGATTTACGAATTATCCGGGACAATATTACTGCCTTTCGTACTTTGCTTTCGGTAGTTGAAACGATCGTAAAAGTAACCGTACCGTCGAACTTACATAGTCGCTACCGAGAAAATATATAGATACCTTGGGTACTTGCCGGCTGAATTCACTGAACCAACATTAAATCTAAATAATGAGAAATAACCTATGGCCATTACATAAAACTACGCGTTATTACGACTTCATTTCGCGATACGTTGGATAGCCAACGATTAAGTGACTTCTTTCGTCGTATCTTCCTTGGTACGTCCTTTTAAAAATGACTGACGCACTCTTCCGAAGGCAAGGATAACGAAAAGTATTTCTCTCGGACCTAATGGCGGTAGTAATCTTACAAATTAAAGAAGCATCGTGCGAGAGAACGGAAAGTTCGTGAATAAGAAGATGCGGTGGGAGGTTGGGGAATCGGGATGGAGCGAGAGGTATTTAAGAGAAAGAGTAAGATTGTGGGAGAGAAAGAAAGAGCTGAGGAAAACAAGTAAAGAAGGTAAGGAGGAACGTCGTAACGTAACTCAGTGCCGGACCGTTTCTTCCACGACGTTGTAGCCACGTATCAAATATGCAAATGCGAGTACATAATTTGTCTCGTTGCTTTGCGCGCGCGCGCCCTCGCTCTATCTCTCTTCCTCGGACAAAAAAAAAAGAAAAAAGGAAAGAAAAGAAAACAAGTACAATGTAAGATCGAGGAAGAGAACACTCTCGGCCCTTTTGGTCTCGTCGCACTCCTTTTTGCTTCAACAGCTCCGCTTTTGATCCGCTCCGGAAGAAGAGCGACCAGAAGCGCGCACGCTCCTCGAGAATATATTTATAGTTTAAAGAGCGTGTACGTGACAAAGACAGAGAGAGAGAGAGAGAGAGAGAGAGAGAGAGAGAGAAAAGGATGCAAAATTCCATCGGATAATCTGCCCCTTCGTTGTTTTCTCCTCTATTATTTCGTCCGATATCTTTCTCTCCTATCCTCGACAATTTTTTCGTACGAACCAATCCTGTTTTCGGATTACCTCTTTATCGCTTCTCCCACTTACTTTGGTATTTCTCATCGAACGTTCGCTCTCTCTCTCTCTCTCTCTCTCTCTCTCTTTCTCTTTTTTATTCTTCGTCGTGTTCGCCTTTATGTACACACCGTCGTCCGCTTTCACGCGCTTCAACGCCGAGCGCGATAACTTAATTGCCGCACGAAATTATCTGATTGGCAACTTGGCCCCGAGCTTCTTGTCGGAGTAAGAGAGAGAAAGAAAGAATACACTATCCTGCCGGTTTTCTTTAAGAGTTTGCGATTTCGAGCGAAAACCAACCGAGAGATATATTTGCCAGAAATGATTTTATTTATCTCGAACGAGTCGAGCTACGAGATAATAAAGTTCGTTTCGTGCGGGATGAGAATACAGGATCAAAGTTCCTATCGTTTCGCTGGTATATACGGAACGCGCGGAAGATGTTATTACCGGTATCGGCGTGATGCTATTGTAAAAGGGAATTTAAATCAAGGTCCACGACTCGAGAGAAACGCTTCCTGCTCGTTTCAAACCAGTATCCTGGCAATATTCGACAACCACCTACGCGTACCCCCGTGGAGAAAGTTGCCCTTCTCGCGATTCAATTTATTGCAATCGTTGCGCTCTCGCAGAAATATCCAGGAGGAATCCCAGTCGCCCTTCTTAATTTCTTTCTTCCGAGTACGAGGACTTTGAAAATTTGAAATTAAAATGTTGCTAGCGATAAACCACGCCGCGGAGCATTGCCAAATGGCAGTATGCGAGAACGTTCGAAGGAATGTTCCTTTCTAATAAAAAATAAGCTTAACTACTGAGAGAGAAAAAAGAGGAAAAGGGTAAAAGAGAAAACACGTTCGAGGGAAGACCGACAAAGAGTCGAGAGAGAGAGAGAGAGAGAGAGAGAGAGAGAGAGGGGGGAGAATATTGGAAATATCGAGTATCGATTTAAGCATCGAATTCTCGGCCCTTCTCACGAGAGCACCGATGCTTCCGAATAATCGCAAAAAGATCTTCGTATAGGCGCGAAGAGAATCACGCACGAGGGATCGAATATAATATAGGTTCCCCTCTACGATCGTTTCGCCGGCACGAGATGAAGACATTCAAGCTCGAGCGAGCACAGTCGTCCCGTAAATTTCCCGGGAGCGGCAGATACGATCGCGGCCGCGAATAATTTCTGAATCGGTCACGGTCTCTCCCTGAATTTCGCTATAGCCAACAGCGAAAGAAAATATATAGGGTGAAAGAAGAAGGGTTGAAATTCCGAGAGAGAGAGAGAGAGAGAGAGAGAGAGAAAAGAAGAAAATTAAAAGATAACGGCTTACGACTTATTACGACAGTATAAAAGAAAAAACCCACAGAATCCTCGACGGTGATCGTGAAACGTAGACGAGAAGGAACGAATGAGAGAAAAGGTGGGGGGCTTGTCGCTGGTCAAGAAATTCCATTAAGTATGTAAAGTAGTATCCTGAACGTCTCGAAATAAAACGGACAGTCGGACGTTCGCGCGAGCGTGTCTTTCAGTCCGCTCGTAAATCGCTCGTGGGTGGAGGCCTCGAGATGAAAGAATGAGAGAAAAGGAGAGAGAGAGAGAGAGAGAGAGAGAGAGAGAGAGAGAAAGGGAGTGAGATCCCTGAAAAGAAATTTCCCAATGGCCCGGTCATCCGTAAGGCTGCTTGCTAGCAAGAGGAGAACCACACAGAGAAACGTACGCACGTATAACGCATGCACCATAACTTCTGTGCCTTTTACGAGGAGAACCGAGATAACGGACACCGCCTCTCTCACTTTCTTTTTTTCTCCCTCCCCTTTTTCTTCTTCGAGATCTTGACAGCGTTACCGACGTTGCCGCCAACGCCGCCACCATCGAGCGTTCCTCTCCCAGAAACCGTAATCAGCACGAGAGCATTCGACGGAAGCGCGTTTCTTTTCTCTCTCCTTCTCTCTCTCTCTCTCTCTCTCTCTCTCTCCCTCCCTCTCTCTTCCCCTTCGTCTTCGTCTTCGTCTTCGTCGTAAAGCCCCGACCGTACCCATACCCTCGAGCGGTGTGCAAATTGTCTTAGAGGATGAACCAATTCCCCATAGATCGTTTCGCATTACGGTTTACGATTTTTATTTGACGCGCGTCGCCTCGTTAAATCGAAAAAAAAAAAAAAAAACTCTACACCGATAGTCTTCTCCGGCTACATTGTTTGCGAAATATTAAAAAGGATGATAGGAAGCATAAGTAACATAATCGATGGAATTTACGATCGTACTTGGGAGACGACAAGTGGGTCGATCAGTTAAGGAACTAAATAATATACTTTTCACAAAACATGGGATGGGGGGTTAGCGAGATACGCTTTATCTCGAATCTTTTTGCACGTCCAGTTCATTACGTTATCCATATAGCCGTTTGGTATTACGAGCATTTTACGATAGTTCGTTAAGATTACATTTCGCGCGGTTATTTATCGTTGAAATTTCTTTTCTTTTCTTCCAGTCGTGCGACATTGTTCTACCCTCCGGCTCCTTTCTCGTGATAATTACCGAACGTCGTTGACCCAATGAACGAATCTTGGATGAAGTACGAAGGTGGTTTCTGAAGCAGTTTCGCGTTGTATAAGGTCGGAAAAGTGGTGTCAACCCTTAGACGCGACGTCTCTGGCACACAGTTCTCTCCCTTTCTCTCTCTCTCTCTCTCTCTCTCTCTCTCTCTCCATTCGGGTAGGTAAGCTTTGAAGGCGTCATTACGTGCGAACGACATCCCACTTAAGTGCTCCATTTATATCCCGAGAAGCATAGTACCGTGCACGTAGGAATTTATAAGCTATAATATTGCTACCATGGTAGTAAAGCGTAGCAGTATATATCAGCACCGCGAAAATGATCGCCCCGTACATAAGACGTGCATATCGCAGGATTTTATTGCCATCGCAACGATCCTCGCTTGTCGCTTTTCTATATGGAGCAACGAGACTACGAAACTAGTTCGTATAACTACCTTGAAAGCCTCTCCTTCTCCTTATACTCGTCCTTCATCGCTTTTCTTTATCCTCCTCCTCCTTCTCCACCTCCTCCACCTCCTCCACCTCCTCCTTCTCCTCCTCTACCCTCGACGTTATTCCGACAAACATATTCCGATCGCATATCGAGAAACAATGAATCCCGAACTATAAAACGCATCCGAAAGGAGAGAAGCGTGTACGCGTGCGCGCACCAGAGATAAGGAGAAAACGACCGTGCGTGCCGATGTTAAAGTGCCCTTTAACGACTTAATCGTAATAATATATCGACGATTAACGAGTGCGCGAGGATGCCTCGACGATGTTCGACGACGGCATAACGACTACGGTCGATTCTTCTCCTTCTCGACCTTTTTACCGCGCAATTTCTCGCAGCACGGTTGAGGGACTCGAAGGGTCAAAGTCGATCGAAAAGGAAGGCTTAAACGGAAGTCGCGATTCGACGGGCGCGGAAGAAAAATGATCTTTGCGGAGTGAGTAATTGAAAGTCGAGATCGAGACGAGAGGAGAGAGAGAGAGAGAGAGAGAGTAGGAAAATTTATTACACGAAATATAAAGTGAAAGAGCGATGGTCAGCGCATATCGATGCCAGTATTGTTAATCACGACAAAGTAATTAACCCTACTAATGCGGTTAAATATTTCATTCGATCGGATCGAGTAGAAAAATCCGAATCGTAATCGTTAATGATTAATTAACTTTGATCGTAGGACGAATATATTATAAATACTGGAACGCAGCACGTTAGATAAGGGTCGAGCAAACATAATCCGATAATAAGGTCTGTAACGACGAAGGGAGAGAGATAGAGAGAGATAGAGAGAGATATGACGGGACGTCCTCGTCGTCTACTTCGTCTTCTTCAAGATCGAAGACCTTGCAAGGTATTCGCGAAGGGACTAGGCGGTAAGGCGGCGTACACACACGCGACGCGTGGGCGTGCCACGCGACCGAACGAACGAGTTCCTTCGTCTCTTTCTTCGAGGCTCCACCTTCCGAGCTTCCAGGACGTTCGCACGATACCCTCTTTGCCGAGCTATCGGCGACCGCCACGGACTACGATCGTTTGAATATTCCTGACGAGGCCCCCGATATCTACCTACCTACGGTACTGCTGCTGCTGCTGCTGCTGCTCCTCCGACCAAAAGAGACGAGTTCGTACGTCGAGGGGATGCTCCCGCGCAGGAATACCGCGCGCCTTAAAGTTCGTCGCAGAAAACTTTATTAGTCCGACCAGTTCTTCCGCGCGATTAAATCGTTCCGAGAGACGGAATGCTATTTTTCAATTTCCTTAGCAGTAGTAAGTCTTTTTTAAAATCGTCGATGTAATCGCACTTTGCCGACTTCCTAGATGACTACTAATTAAACCGCTATTTTATGCGGTGTTCCACGATATCGAGAAAGATGTTTAACGAGCGCCATTACCGGACAAGGCGCTTAAATTCCTTCGAAAGAAAACAAATCCTCTCGTGCGGAGAAATTACTCATAATTATCGCTGTCGCTTTAAACCGTACTTCCCGTCGACGTTAATGCGAAATAACGATAAGAGAGGATACTCCTACCGATGGTTATCGCAAAGCGCGAATTTCAAAGAGGAATATTTTCCAATGGCAAACACGCATCGACTTTGGGCAGCGGCTCTTCCTCGCGAATTAGTCTTTGTTGCCTCGACGACGAAGAATCATTAGTGCGAAACGTCGTGCAAGGACGTACCGTCCGATGTGTAAATCAGATATTTTATTTCGTCACGGCGAGTTAGTCAGCGGTGCCTGTCGGATGGCAAAAAAAAGGAAGAAGAAGAAGAAGAAGAAGAAGAAGGGACGGCTCGCGGCAAGACGCGTGGGTGGTAAAACTGGTAGATGAGAAACACAAACATTGGAAATACGGAGAAGCGTTACGTAGCGACTCGGTGCCGTCGAAAAGTCGCGTTCGCGCGACCTTAAATCGCGAGCATCGTCGAAATACGAAAGAGAGATTCTCTAAATCTTGAATTTTATCGAAATAATATCGCCGGTTGGAGTCTCGCGAGTGGTATTTCCTAACGGAATGGAAAGAACGAATCTTCTTCTTCTTCTTCTTCTTCTTCTTCTTCTTCTTCTTCTTCTTTCTCCTCTTCTTTTTCCTCCTCTTCTCCTTCCTCTTCTTTTCTTTCCTTTTATTCCCTTTTTTTCTCGCTTTACTTTATCTCTAGCTCTTTGGCCCTTCGCCTCACTCGGAATATACCTCGCTTTTGCGAGCAAATATTTGCATATTCATCGGCGAACGTAGTAGAGGCAAACGTAAAAGTAATAGAATACGCGAGCGAGAAGGAGCGAGAAGGAGCGAGAAGGAGCGAGCATGGATTTTCGGATCTCTTTAAATTTATTCTCAATAAATATTCGCTTATTGGTATTCCAGGAGCACCCACTCGTACGCGCTTCGCTTTGTACCAGCCGCATCCCTTTGCTAATTTTCCCCTGTATTCGATCGTATAATAATCGGAGTCCGATAATTTATACGATATATTTTATGCGACTATCTTTTTCGTATTCTCGGTGATCGAAGCCGAAACTTTTGATTTTCACACGCGTCTCGTGCAATTCGAATCTCCGAGGTGGCGCGATCAAAGTGATCTTCCCAGCCGGTTTAGAGTTTCCACGAAGCGACTCGACGTCGATACAGGGCCAAATTAATATTCAATCTCGCCAAAGATAAAGGTATATTGGGAACACGCGGCTTATCGCTAATGTGTCTCTGTACGAGATAAATTTTACGAATTAATTAAGCAACAACGTTATGTACCAACGTTTTCTGCTTCGCGCATTGGAACCAAGCCGCGCGCGTGTAAGCGATAAAAGGCAGCCTTCGATGTTTATTATTCGCCTTCTCCGTCGAGCTCGAAGGAAAGAAACGTAACGACGACGGTCGGTTACTTTCAAAGGAACAAACTCCTTTTCGAAAGTCCTCGTAATACGTAATCGATCCTGATAAATCTTCATCGAGGATAGATGGCACAATATTATGACCTTGCGCGGAGACTCGATCGATCTCCTCCCTTTCCTCGCTCTCGAAGAAAGATCAACAATCGATAATCCGACGATCATCTTCGACAATACGATTATCTTCCTGGATACGCGTCGACTTACATATCGTGGGAATTCTTTCGCCTCGTAACGAGACCCCGAACCTCTTTGGTCCTAAGATCGCGTGACTCTATAAAGTTCCATTTCGTTCCATCTTAAGAGGGTCAAGATATGTCCCTGGAACATTATTCAAGGACCGTTGTCGGAATGTCGAGGCAAAGCGGAGAGAGAGAGAGAGGGGGGGGGGATCCCCTCCTTTTCGTTTGATAAGAAAGGACCTCGCGTGCATTTTTCTTCCCCTCTTCTTTTAGCTCGACGGCGATCGTAGGTGCGAATCGTTCTGGGATTCTGGGAGTGGCGAACTGGCGCACGCGAGCCTCGACTGCGAGTCGTTTTAAAAGAAATATTAACCGAAATATGCGTAAACGATTACGAAAGGAGAAACTAGAAGGAGAGACGAGAAGGTAACCGAGAGACTTTGATCCGTTCGAATCGTTCGAATCGGAGGTATACGTTTGCTCGTCCTCTCTTTCAGAGATTTCACGTTGCATCGCCGTGAAGAAGAGGACGGAGAGGAGGAAGGAGCCGAGCGGCGCCCGATCGATCGATTCGCTTCTACAACCACGAAGCCACCACGAAGAACGAAGCCGAAGGCGGCTTTCGTTCCGGACCGACTGGTTCTGTTTCTCTCTCGGCGTCGATCGGCCACATTAATCATATTGCGAACGACGCCGCGCCTCTCTTTATTTATTCACCCTCTCTCTCTCTCTCTCTCTCTCTCTCTCTCTCTCTCTCTCTCTCTCGCCGGCTCTCTTCCTCCGCCTCGATATCTTCCTCTCCGCACAACTCTGCCCGCTCGATATTCGCGTTGCATGACTGCCCGCTCGCTGCTGATCCTGACTCGCTAACAGACTCCAGTCACCCTTATCTTCCTTCTTCCACCGTGTGAAATGCCCGACAGAAAGTGCCCATCGAGCTATTTAATCCGACCTTGCAACGGCATCTCTTAAACTTTTTCTTTTTTCCCCTATCCCCTATCCCCTTTCCTCCCATCCGACACGACTTTCATCTACCATTCGTTCCTATCAATCCGCCAAGCTGTCTCCGTTCCTTCTTTCCCCACTTCCCCCCCCCCCCCGAATCATAACGCTTAAAAATCGCTCGATCGCGCGAATCTCGATCAAACGACCACGACCGTTCGTTCGTCGATAAGAAAAGAAAAATCCGTTCGCGTCGACGTGTGAGCGTATCGATGAACGTCATCTCTTCGCGATTAAAATGCGAATAAGAGTTTGTTACTTATCGCAAGGAAATATCGTAAAAGTACGACGAAACCTTGTGGCCGGTAATTTCGAGACGATGGAAGAAGAAGAAGTAGAAGTAGAAGAAGAAGTAGAAGAAGAAGAAGAAGAAGAAGAAGAAGAAGAAGTTGGAAAAGCGGCGATCGCGCTAATAAGAGTGGGCGAGATTATTTATTGGCCATCGATGGAAAGACTTACGCGCGGTCGAGCGAGCAAAGATTACAGGCTATCCGTGCTAACAGGATGGAAGAAAAGGTACCCTTGGCGAGAAAGGGACTCGAGATGGATACAGAGAATGGAGGGTGGGTGGTGGGGGGAGGGGCGATTCGAAAAGCGACCGCTGGAAAGAATTTGGCGGAGAAGGTAATGATCGCGATGCCGGTGAATATCTTGACAGGATAGAAACTGGCCAGGAGCGACTGGAAAATTGATTTTTTGAAAAATACAACCACGCCCGGGGTTGCTTCTGTGAATCGGTGGCGGTGCTAACCATCGGACGCGATCGTTTCTGCCTTCCTTCCTTCCTTCCTTCCTTCGAGAGCCCTTAAGCATCGGCGATAAATCGAACGGATTACAAAAAGGAAACCCTTGACTCTCTGGCCCAGGAATGTCGGCCATCGACGATCGAGAGAAGATACCCCTTATAACGTAGAAACGTTCGCTCGCAAATATGTCGCCATTGAGAAATTCCAGGTTGCTTCTCGACGGTGGTATCCTTACATCTTCCCATCGAAATAAGTATTCATGCTGAAAGGACTAATCGCCGAATGAAATATCATACGTAAAAGTCCAAGAAGCGAAAGATAATCTCCAATTAAATCCTTCTCGATTTATAAATTATCGAATCGATGGCAGCTGGCTCTACGCTCGCGTCGTCGCTGCTTATCGATGGCTACCGATCCAAATATTACTTCTAAGTCCTTGGCTTCTCTAAGGAGCGAGCGAGTCCAAGCGCACGAGTTTTATTACGTGCGTGTGCGAGCGCGCTTATCGCGCTTCATCTACCAACTTACTAATCGGACGAATTATACAACAACTCATTAATCATAGTAATGGCACGAGAAAGTCGTAACAGCGGTAAACGCGAAAAAGACACACGGCTAAGAGACGCGGAGCGTCGTTCGTGGAAGAAATAAAACGACTACCTAAAAAGGTAACGAAGGATGAAGTAGCCAAGGTGTCCGAGACGAAAAAGTTTCAGATAAGAACTCTCTTTCTCTCCCTCCCTCCCTCCCTCCCTCCCTCCTTCTTTCGTGTTTCTTCTTCTTCTTCTTCTTCTCCTTCTACGGTGTGCCATAAAAACATGTATTTTAACATACACGAAGCCGTTTCCCTGCGATTATGTTTGCATTCGCAGACCTGGAAGCCTTCCGTTCCCTTCTTTCAACCTTCAACACTCATTTCTCCTTCGCGCCGAAAACAAAAACAAAGAAGAAAAAAAAACAGAGATGGAAATAAATTTGACAAGTCTCATCGGTGATCTCTAGGCCACAGTGTTTCCCAAATGTCCGCCACACGCGGTGACGGAAGAAAAATAACGTCGTCTAATCTCGACAAAAACAAAGCGACTGCGAACGATATCGGGGGGTGGGGGGGGGGGGTATTTAACTAATCGTACCTTTTTAATCACGTTCTCCCTTTCTCTCATACGCGGCCATTTGTCTCTCTCTCTCTCTCTCTCTCTCTCTCTCTCTCTATCGGGCGACACTTCTTCGCTACGAAAATATCTTTCCTTTTAATCGTTCATCGTCTCGATTTAACATCGAGAGAGATCTTTAATAAACGTTTTTATTTTTACCTGGAAATCTGAAAATGACGATAAGCGATAAAACACATTTGTCCGTACAGCTTTGAAAAGCGGTAATGAAACGTTCACCGAAAGTGAGCCGTTCGTATGATCCATTTTGGATGGTCAAAAGAGTGCCAGTAACAAGATACTCACCGGCGCCCACTTTGGGAAACACTGTTCTAGATGCAAAGGAAAAAAGGCAAAGGTTTCGCCCACGCCCGAGGAGGAACAACTTGATACAACGGAGCCGTCTCGCTTACAATCTAGTCCTTATAGAATCCTTTTGAACCGAAAAGAGAGAGAGAGAGAGAGAGAGAGAGAGAGAGAGAGAGAGTGAGTGAGTGAATGAGGGATGTTGAGAGGGAGAGAGAGAGAACGATAAAGACAAAGGCAAAGGAAGGAACGAGAATATGAGAGAGAGAGAGAGAGAGAGAGAGAGAGAGAGAGAGAGAGACGGAGTAGAGTCGGTAGAATAAAGAGATGAGAAAAGGGGCAGAGGGAAATACTCTCAACGGCGTACACAATGGAGAGTCGGAAATTCGAGCCGATGCAACGAGAGAAGCATCTTCGGTAATGATGTAGCTAGAGATCTCACTCGGTGAATGGCTTTGTGGAGAGGAACGAACAAACGTCGAAATAAAAAAAAAAAGAAAGAAAGAAAAAGAAAAAAAAAAGAGAAAAGAAAAAGAAAAAGTGTCTAGACGAGAATGACATGTCCGACGGACGAAAAGAATCGACGGCAGTCTTAAGATTTATTCGAGGTCACGCGATATAACATCCTCGGTAACGTCGACGATGTGAACGAACCCTTAATCGTGGAAGCCAGAGTGCCGCGCCTCTTGTATTAGGCAGATTTCTTAACGCCCGTTATCGAGATGCTCCTTTGAGTCCGAAACGAACTGCACGGACTGGAAATCTCGGCGTAGGATCTAACGTCGTGGAATCGGATCTATGGTACACTTCTTCCTTCGTGCATTCGTACGATGCAACTATGATTCAATGAGTTTACCTTCGAGCCTCGACGAAGGCTTCGTCGTAACGTTCCACGATAACCCGACGAAAGATCGAAAATCGTAAGAAATGAAGGATCGATCGAGTTAGGATCGGGGCCAATCTCTTTACTATCGACAAAGTGATACAAACCTGTTCGTTATTGTCGTATTCGAGGGGACTCGGCAACGAAGGCGAGGCGCTCCGAGATCGGCTACGTGATTTAAGGGACGTCTAGGATAGTAGTAATGGAGTATAAACGTGACTGCGGGGGTGTGGCGAGAGCAGGTCGACCACATTTTGGAATCGCTCGGACGAGTTATAAGCCTTTGAACGCTAGACATTTTCTCGACGTTTAATTGTGATTTACGATAGGTTCGACGCGAGGAACCCTATTCTACCGTTCTTCTTCTTCTTTTTTTTTTTTTTTTTTTTTTTTTTTTTTCTTACGAAAGAGGAAAGAATCCTTCTGCTTCCAAATGCAATATTTCGAACGTGTGGCAGCCATTCCGGGCGAAAATCTAAATTATTTCGCGGCGTTGATTCACGGCGGAAACGTTTTCGCGAGAGAAACGTCGATCGGCGAACGAAGACGCGCGAAACAACGCCCACGTCGTTCGTGATAATTTATATTCGACTATTACGAAACGAATCGCGGAACTATCTACGGCGATCCTAAAAGTACACCAAAGTATCGCAGGATCGCTGACGCGAGATCGAAATAATCCAACGCGCTAACGAAGAGATCGGTCACCCTCCTCGAAAAACACCGACGGACGCGTGTACGAGTTTCCACTTTTCTCTGTTTTTCATAGACGCTACAAAAATTGAACTTTAATCGAATGTGTACTTGGCAAATGTCTACGAAGCACTCATAGAACGTAGAACCTATCTCATCGTAATCCACGAGAACGTACACATACTCGGGCTCAACGTCCGAGAAGAGTAGAAAATCGTCGATCGCCAGCAAAACTTTGTTTTTTCTTCTCGATCCCTTCTCGATCCCTTCTCGATCCCTTCTCGAAGCACGCTCATAGGAGTATATAGATACCTCCCACTCGAAATCGTAGCGCGAGGGAGAACTTTCGATTCTTACAAAAGAGATCTATCTTCTCTCGCGATCGATCCTCTCTCGTTTATATCTCTTCTATCGGCATGATCAGAGAAGAAACGGTAACATCTGTAAAACCGAGAGATCGATCGACCGATCGATCGATCGAAGAAGAGAAAGAGAGAGATCGCCTCTCGATCGTGAGTGGTCGGTAGGCGCACTCGCGCTCGCGCTCGCGCGCGCGCGCGCGCGTGCCCAGAGCTCCCTCTTATTACTCCGACAGGCTGTCTCCCCGTCGTAAAAGCCAGCTGTATGTAAGTGCGGCGTGTGCACGATGGGAGCCGGTACGTTGATGCAAGGATCGTGGGTGTCGGTCCCACGCGTCTAGGTGGGGCCCGTCCTCCTCTTCCTCCTCCTCCTCCTCCTCCTCCTCCTCCTCAGCCCCCTTTTCGTTTCTTTTACTTCTCCTCTTTCCCCCTCTCTTTCTCTCTCTTTCTTTACCTACCTACCTACCTACCTACCTACCTACCTATCTACCTACCTTCCTACCTATCTCTCTTCCTCGCCTTCTCTCGCTCATCTCTCTCTCTCTCTCTCTCTCTCTCTCTCTCTCTCTCTCTCTCTCTCTCTCTCGCTCTCTCTCTCTCTCCCGGACCCCAGTCATTACATATATGGAAGGTGGAGGTCTTCCAAACGCGATCCAAACGAGTCTTCTTGATGCCGTCGTGAACTCACGAGAAAAGTATTCTTCCTTTCTTCCTTCTATCCGTTCGTCCGTCCGTCCATCCTTCTTTTTCTTCGACCAATTTTCTGATTCATCTCAAAAGCTTCTCGAAAACATCGTGAGATCGATCAAAAATGTTGTCATTTTTGTTTTACGGATATAGGAGACGAGTAACAATAACGAATATTTGCACTTTTTAATAGATTATACGAATATACGAAACTTTGGAAATCCTCGGATAGATGCGAATTACGATAATACCCTTATATCGTTAAACGTACGCCAGGATTCGATACTCGTGAGAAAACCAAAAAAAAAAAAAGAAAAGAAAAAGAAAAAGAGAAGATTATTACACGCGGCGATACCACTTTGCCGTTCGATCACCCATTCTCTCTTTTTAAGAGATCGAATCGCAAGACATCCGACACGATTATTAAATACGAACCGTCGATGTTTCTCGTGCGCGTAAAGCTCAATTCCATAATATAAAGATACCTTATCGTGCATTTTGTAGAAAAAGGTGAGAAAAGAACGGAGTATACGTTAGCTCGGATCCCTTCTTCGATGAAAGACCTTAAGACGGAATCTCCTCGGTTGGATAAAAAAGGCATAAAAGGATAGAAAGGCCGCGAGTATCGCGGAAAGGGCTCGACGACAGCTCGCGTTACGCCTGGAAGCAGATCTCTTTGCGGTCTACTTCCTTCTTTTTCTCCTTTTCCTTCGACGAAAACGAGACTTTGGCCTTCTCTCTTGGTGTACGAGCGTAAACATATGCAGATTGCCGGGTGGCAGCGTGTCCCCAAACTTTGCGTGCAAGATTATACACTTCGCGACGAGATTCCAGGACGCGAAGGAAAAAGGAAGAAGGAAACTCTCTCTTCTAAGAGAGCGAGGGAGAGAGAGAGAGAGAGGGTGGGAGAGAGTAGATTGAAAGAGGACGAGGGAGGGTGTGGAATCGCGATGCTGCCAAGGTGTAGCCAATATTAATAACAGGACATGTGTATCGAGTCCTCTGGAAGTTCGATGCTTCCGTACAACGCCGCCTTTCTCCTCCTACCTGACACGGATGCATTTTATTATGCTCTCCGCCTTGTCTCCTCTCCCTTCCCTCTCTCTCTCTCTCTCTCTCTCTCTCTCTCTGTTCGATCATCAACCGTATTAAATGCGATCGTCCTCCTGCCGTTACGTTTAGCCGCTCCAACCTAAAACCAAAACGATCTCTTCGTAGGATCTAAGACGTCACTATTAAAATAACTGAGAAAGCAGCACTCACACTTGGGGGCGTACTTATGAAATAAAGCGTATAAGTGTGGTAAAAATAAAGGGACGGCTATACATGGAATGCGGCGAGAAAGTGGACGTGAGAACGAATAACGAAACGGAGAAGAAAAGAGAGAGAGAGAGAGAGAGAGAGAAAGCGTATACGGAGCTACCTTTTATTATTGATAGTTACATGGTCGCGAGGCCAGCAGGGCATGTACGAAATTAATTTCGTACACGAGGAGAGTCCCAATATATTTGAGGGGAATAGTGCATAAATCAGCGATCGAATGCATTAGCTTCCAAAGGACTGCGCGATTATAGCGTTTAAAAGTACGTGGCTTTTGGCGCTCGTGAAAGAACCACGGCCGAGAGAACGAGAGAGAGAACGAGAGAGAGAGAGAGAGAGAGAGAGAGAGAGAGAGAGAGAGAGAGACAGGGCACAACGCTCAAACTAAAGAAAGACAAACGAAGCGGTACGTTCGCTCGCCCACGCGCGCGAATTAAAAACCCTTGGATAAGGCCAAGTCTCGGAGAAGCGTGTTGGGCGAGGGAAAAGAAGAAAGACGGAGGAAGGACGAAAAAGAGTGTGGAGAGCGTGGAAAAAAGACTCGCGAGGGACCACCCCACCATAATATCTTCGCGAAGAAGAGGGAGTAGAGGGAGGAAGGGGGAGAAGAGGAAGAAGAAACGAACTGAAAAGCGCAGAAACGTGTGGGACGACGAAGCCAGAGGCCCTACGAAATTGGCGCCACTACCAACCTTCCTTTTATCTCTCTTCTTCTCCTTGCTCCTCGATAAAACGACTGTTCACGTGCAATATTCGATTTTTTTACAAAGACCCTCTCCAACGGAGAATATTCATGAGAGAGTTTAAACCTCGCGGGAAACGATACTCTGACGCTCTTAACGAGCCGACGAATATTTTTCTCTTATAATTATCGGTAATTACGTTAACGGCTAACATCCCACGGTAAGATTTCCTTAATAAACACTCAATAATTGCGTTGTTACGTGTAGTATTCCTTCGGTTAAGTACGTGGCTTCTTCTCTTTCTTACGTAGGTATATGCACGTTCTTAACAGAGCTCTTAACAGTCGTTGATCCTTTTCTCTATTTCGAAAATATAGATGGAACTTTGAAAGGAACGCTAAAGAACGCTATAAGTAAATATATATATATATATGTATATATATATATATATATATATATATATATATATATATATATATATATATCGATGACTAAGCACGTGCGAAAACTTAGACGCATGCTCGTCGGAGATAATCATTCAATAAGTAGTTTCGTACGCGAAGAGCAGGCAAATAAATGAATCGTATAACATCGGACGATCCCTTTCGAGGTCGGATTCGCTATATATATTATTTGCCTGAGCGAAAATATTTCCTTTTACAGACGCCTTTACCTTTTGCGGACAAGAGAGGACGAAAAAAACTCCGTTGATCTCGATCGGCTCAAAAAGGCAAGATCGTAAGATAAACGTAACCTTAGCGAAGGTAGGAATTTGATTCTCGATAAAAAAAAAAAAGAAAAAAGAAAACGGTGAAAAGATTTCTTGATACTCTTCGTTTCGTACTTGGGAAAAAAAGAAAAAAAGAAAAACAAAGTTACGTACTTTATCACCCGGTAAAAGTGAAATCCAAAACAATGCCAAGGATCCCGATGGAAATGTATCTTCTTCTTCTTCCACAAATTCGATCGGAAAGATAAGGTTCTCCGTGTAATACGCTTACAAATGTTATTCTTACTATAGATTATTTTCTCGCTCTAAAAAATCACTTCTACTCTTTAATGATATTGAATCTGAAATTTAAAAAAAAAAAAAAAAAGAAAGAAAAAATTAACGCGTCGGCTCATCGAGATTGTAAAAATTCTTCGCCGAGAGCGAACGAAGGAGGCTTCTACGAGGCACTCTTCTCCCGCCAATTACACCGTGACTAATGCTCCATGGCCGTGGGCATCTTTTCGAAATTCATCAAAATAAAGTAAAGGTATGGGGGATGCGCGGTGGTCGGTAAAGGACCACCGGGAAGAATAATTCATTATACGTATAGAATATCTCGCGAGGAATTAGTAATAGGAAACTCGTACGATACAATTTCGTATAACGTACGATGTATCACGCGTTACGTCTACCGCACACGTACAACGTTTGTAAAATACGAGAGTAAGAACGACATCGTATATCTGCTCGCGAAATATGAACAATAAGGAAATTGAAAATAAGAGGCGGTGATATATTCGTTTGCTCGCACGCAACGATTATGTACGCGCAAGCAACAATACATAGGAATCCGAGGAGCTCGAAGAACGGCATTAACGAAACAACAACAACGTCGACGACGACGACGACGACGACGACGCAGCTCCGCTCGTTTTTCATGCTACGTACTTTCACAGCGTGACCCGTGGCATACCGTATATACAATAACTTTCTTGCTAATTATAAAATAGTGATACGACCGCGGTGTGCGTATAAACATGGTAACACATCGAAAAACACGAAGCCAATTATCTGCCGCCCGGTGAGAACGAACGCATGCCCTCTCATAAACTGCTCGTCCCTTAGTTCCGCAAAGAAAAAAAGAACAATGAGAAGATCAACAATAAGGAATAGCATATCTTAAGTTTCGAAAAATATTAAACGTAAGACGCGCACTCGATCCTAATTGAAATCGTTCAAAGTTCATATTTTATATTTAATCGAATGTCATTTCAATTATCAATCAAAGGCCTTCCTCTCTTTCGTTACACGTATCTATTTGACGTTTAAATAAAAATAATGTGTACGCGGCGTACGCGAGTTATTGAAACGTAACGCGCAACCTCCTTGCACGGTCCATTAACGTTATTGCAAGTGCAGTGGCAGTGGCGGCGGCGTCGTCAAGTAGAGGAAGCATAAGAACGTTTAACTTTAATTTTAATTTAAAATCATTGCGTCCGATGGGAGGACCACCTACGATCAGTAAGGAGGTCCGTCTCACTTCGAGAGGAGAGAGAGAGAGAGAGAGAGAGAGAGAGAGAGAGAGAGAGAGCTCGGGACTAAACCGCTGCTGAGAGTTCAGTCCGGATTTCGTTTGACTTTTCGACGAAAGATTTAAGCAAATTTCAACTCGTTCAAACGACGCGAACCATTCGATTTACGAAATGGCACAAAATCGATCTTATCCGTAAGTCTTGTCGCAGGGGGTTTAATCGTCGATCCAAAAACTAAAGAAATATCGCAACGACGAAAGAGTTGGCGTTTCGAAAACGGACGTATTAGTTCGAAAGTAAGAGACTTGAACGAATCCTTTTGCCGTCGAAGATCCATCGCTGACCGAGCCACGAGCCAAGGTTCTCCAGGTAGCAGCGTACCCGACTCGGAGGCGGATGGCCATTGTTGAGACCTCCCACTGGGACCGCGACTCCTTGTCATCGCTCACATCGTCTGCGGCGAAAAGAGAAACAGTCACAACACGACGGCGAGCGACGAGAAAATGCGTAATTACTTTGTCGTGAGTTCACGTGCGTCTCGATCCCCCTCTATTTCTCCGTTTGAAAAGGTGCCAAATGAAAACAAATACTGGAGTAGAGTAGAGTGGGGGAAGGTACGCGTGAACGAGGAATATAATAATTACTCCTCGTAGTACGTAAACACGTATAAGGTCGTAGATGACAATAGAGACCGAGGCGAAGAGTATGATAGAAAAACGAGAGGAAACAAACGCCGGTGGGCTTCAAGGATGAAACGCTTTTATACTCATCACGAGTCATTAACGAGCCGCCGAGCCAACGTACGTACGTACGTACGTACGTACGTACGTCGGAGTCTTACGAGTACGTAACGACGATGATCGATCGTAGAATCATAACTATCGTTGCTCGCGAAGGGAAAGGCCATTGAGAAGCACTAGGAGAAAAATAAAGGAACGAAATTCCGTCTCGACGATCATTCGAGACGATCTCCCAGCGAATCTCGCCAAAAGAAAAAGATTGGCGATTCGATGACGACGCATAAAGCTTTCCATATTTCCATCCGGTACCTCGATTAATAACACGTTAGAGCGATACGGTAACTAAACGGCGACAAATACGGAGTAGCGGCACTAATACGGAACACCGGGATTTATCGTCCTTACACATGCCTCGATTTATCAAGAACTACAAGAGCTACCTCCACGTACGTGCGTCACGGACACACGAAAGAAGAATAATGATCGGCTGTACGAAGCCACATACGTTTAGTAAACCCTGTCGATTCGTTAAACTTATCCTCCGAGTTTGCGAGCCTTAGACGTTTATTTTCGTCTTTGCCGATCCAGCGATACGTCATAAATAGCCGGCATTCAAATTTACGTAGAGTAAGATCATTAAGAACTTTTAAGTAAATAACTCGAGACTCGCTCGTCGAGGATCTCTCCTTTAATCAGGGGGTTTCTTTTTTCTTTTTCTTCCTCTTCTTTTTCGTCGACCGTAGGCGCCAGTACCATGGAGGATCGTCGCAGGACATAAATCGGCATCCTCGTGGCGTATCGCGCGGACTACACGCGAGAAGGACGCGCGATGCACCGACCGACCTACCGCCTACTTGCACTTGCACACTCGCCGGATACGTACTTACGTACGTTTCCTGCGTGCACGTAGGATCTCTACGTAGTAACGTATCTACATGCGCGCGTAGAGATACGCACACTCGAAAGGAGAAACGCCGTGTGCGGGCCCGCACACGCACGCACGCACACGCACACGCACGACTAGATTTGCGAGCGTATTCGAGCTCGGCCTTTAAATCGCAATTTTCCACGCATAATTTCGTAGCGTAACGTAACGCAAACGAACCGAACGGACTACCTAACGTAACCTTAGACGCGATTCTTATTTCCCCTGACGATCCTCCACTCCGGGGACTCAAATTTTCTTTCATTTTCGACACAGACAAGTGCAAGACGTTGAAATAGTATAGAACGTAAAGGTGCTTTCTCGTCATCGCCTATCGCCGGTACCACCTCCGCTTCCTCCACCTCCACGAACGTCACGCTTCTCGATGCGAAGGAAAACGGATTTTGCCCACGTGCAAAGCCCTCCACCCACAGGGTGGAAGAGGAGGGGAGATGGCCAATACGCAACAATGAACGCTCAGGATTTATGTTGTAGCTCGTGCTAATATAAAAGCCAATTTATTTCGCGTCGGAGAAGGAAGAGAGATACCCTCCCTCTCTCTCTCTCTCTCTCTCTCTCTCTCTCTCGCGCGCGCGCGCGCGCGCGTTTTCAAACTCCTGCCCCACTCTACTAGTCACTTTGTCTCAGACTATGAGCGCTGGACACACCGTTCTACAATTTATGCACAATAACTTTCTACAATGGGCTAAATTTATCACGAAAACAATGCCCTAACGTACCTAGAATTTATCTACGAACGAAGCTACTCGGCCTTCGCTTCGGCCACTCGTCGAATCAAAAGGATAACGTTGTTTTTTCAACGATTCGAGATCTCCCTCTGGAGAACAGCTCGATCGCGTAAATCAGGCTGTGAAAGTGAAAGGGACGGGGACGGTGACCGTTGCCCGTAAATATTATTAACATATCACGCGTGTGTTTCAAATTCGGTCGATCTTTCGAAAGAGATATTACGGCTTGTAGAAATCGTAAAGAGTTCAACGACGATATGTGTACTCTATCCTGCGTCCTTTATATCGAGGATGGAGCGTCGCGGCAACGACCACGGTATTTGGTTAATATTATTTTCCCAAAGTGGTAGTTAAACCCTAAATCGGGCTTATAACGTGGGGTACTTGGAAGAAGTTATGTAAATAGTAGGTCGAACGAAAAGCGAGGGATTAGAATAGTGTGTATGTAGGTATCTCGAGGATATGACTAACTAGCGATGTCTCCTTCGTCCGTAATCGTCCAGGCATTCCTTCGGGCATTCCTCTAGCTATCGACCTTGAGTTTCGTAATAAACGTTCTTAAAAGGTAGATACCACCGACGATCTCAGTCGTGAGTTAAGAATTGTGCGACTTTAATGTACCAACGTAGCTACATTATCGCGACGATGGATACTTAAGATCGTAGTAACAGTGTTGCGCAACATACGTACAAGGTTAATTTCGTATCGCATAAAAGTGACAATTTACCGGTTACTTTTATAGAGTCAAGATAAAGTAGCCATCAAAAGAGTATCCATAAAAGTATCCATAAAGTGGCGTACAAAGACGTATGATCTTCTCTTACCTTTACACGCCATTTCGAATTCACAATCGTCAAGGAGGATGAGCATTCCGGGATACGGAGAAACTACGAGGAAATAACGAATTGATATGTTTATAGGACTCGGAAATCAGTGTGGAGAAACGTGCCCGTTCGATTAATAAATTTCAAAGGACGAGCAGGCAAAGACGAGCGCGCTTTACAAGAGTCGGACGTTCGAATCGAGCCTTTTAAGTTGGGATCACGATCTCTATCTGCACCCTTCTCTACCTTTTACACATTTTTATCGGTCGAAGGAACGCGTCGTCTAACGAACCAAACGATCGTTCGGGCGAGCTAACAGGCGGAGTAATTTAAAGTGTAACTCGTCCCAAACGTGTTGCATGTCCTAACGTGGGCATCGAAACAATGCGCCTGATGGACAATACTTATTAGTTTCGGGGAGGTGGGCGAGTAATTTTCTCACTCCTTCTTTATGGTGCACGAGTGGAAGGAGAGAGTACGAAGCGAGGCCAAGAGAATGCCGCGCCGCCTACAAGCCGGAACGAGATGCCCCGGTCTATCATTGCCGAGGTTACACGAAATCGCTTTTGGGAAAAGAAACATATGAAGTTTCGATCCCACGTCTTTCTAGTGGTTTCGAGATAAAGAGGAGAGTGAGAGAGAGGGAACAACACGTTCTCGGGCGTTAATCGATCCCACCAATTTTGTTATTAACGCGAAAAATGCAAACGCGTTTCGGGCGCTCGACGATAAAAGGGCCGGCCGTTAACGAACGACTCTTCGACCGACTCCTCGAACGATTCCTCAAACGACTTCTCGAAGGATCTACGAGGGATTAACTTTCGTGGGCACAAAGTCGATACCGCCGAACGATAAATCAGAACGTGCCGTTCCGAGAGAGTGGTATTAAGCCCCTATCGCATTACGCGGAAAATAGGGCAGCTTGACGAATATTTAGACCGCGACCAGTCGAACCAGTCCCCGCTGGCGGATTCACCTCGGCGCGATATAACTTGCCCGCTGCCGAATCATGAATAAATTTTAACAAGATCGAGCACGCTTGTGAGCATCCTACGTCTTGCCGAATGCCGCTTCTACCTACACGCGAGCGAGTAAACGTACGTAGGAAAAAGTTATAAATCAAAAGTTCTAATCGGGACTGCTTCATCGAGAGCCCACTTTTCGATAAGTTATGAAGAGAGGAAAGATCGAATACGATACGTTGTTACAATTTGGAGCCAAGGGACCAATCGATATCTCCGATTTCAAAGACGATCGTAAAACGTCGTACATACGAAAGAAAGATACCAAGAACGACGTCGAGTTCGTCGTGAACTTAAAAAAAATAATTTACGTAAAATGCATGAATAATTGTAAACGCGCGATTATATCGTT
Organism: Dolichovespula saxonica; assembly: GCA_911387935.1. Taxonomy (NCBI): domain Eukaryota; kingdom Metazoa; phylum Arthropoda; class Insecta; order Hymenoptera; family Vespidae; genus Dolichovespula; species Dolichovespula saxonica. The sequence continues at coordinate 10,084,360 of OU426997.1, read as the reverse complement.
GTAAGTCTCTCGATTAGATTTTAAAGACCTCTCGGGATAATTTCAGGTATCGCATCGTCGTACAACTCGATCCTAACGAACGACACGAGGTCCTCGAAGAGAACGAAACGATAATCGCGCGCCATCGTTGAAAGGCAAAACTTTCGACTTTCTACGGTCGCGAGGGAAGTCAGTTAACGAATGTTTTCGTTCGAATAAAACTAATTGAACGTGCTTAATAACGCTCACCCTCGGTCCTCGTAGGCAATATCGACCGATATCGCAGGGAAATTATTTTCTGCCGTAGCCGAATAAAATAGGTTCGTTAATATCTTTTATCGAGAAAACGAAGCAAGTCGAACTAGTACCGAATACCTTTCTCTCTCTCTCTCTCTCTCTCTCTCTCTATTTTTGCTCGTAAAGTCCTACACACAAAGTGTCGGACACGCGCGATGACGTAAGTTTCGTTTCACGGAGGAAAAAAGCACGACTATATGTAAAGAGATAAATTGTGGCTCGCTCGCTCGCTCGCTCGCTCGCGTAACGATTCGCAGAGAACCGGGAGGCTACGTTTACCCTAGAATATTTATGCAAATCGAGAGCGTAAAATGCTCCACCGCACAATTTACCTCCTCGTTATCCCGCGTTCTAGGATCAAATGAAGATCTTCTCCCGAGGGAAGCCCGATTAACATGCGCGCGGTCTTTCTTTATTTTCTTTTTCTCTCCTTCGAGCATAAGAACGACAAATGTTGCGACATATCGATACTAATCTGAAACCTTACGATCGGTATTTCGAATAAAGTGCTCCGCCAGTGATCTTGAAAAAGTTCGATAGGAAAGAGAAAAGGAAAGGGAAATGGAACGTGAATAGCCATGCCTATCGGAAAAGCTAATCTATCTCGACGCGTCGGCACGTTCGTTCGTAGTACATACCGTGAAAATAGTAGTTCACCCACGTGAGATAAGCCGCACCTCTCGAAAGAACGAACGAATGAAAGGACACGGAGGAACATTTGAGAGAGAGAGAGAAAGGAGAGAAATAGAGAAGCCAGTTCGGTTGACGCGCGCGTTTACGGGAACGGGAACGGGAACGGGAACGGTTAAAGCTACAAGCGCTTGGTCGGTTATTTAGCCACGCTCCAGTAAACGTTTTCAAGAGTAAGCTTTGTGACCCATTATGGCGCGTGTCGGGACGCGTGTCCGTAAACTCGGTGCAGGGACCTGCCACGCGACGCAAATATAGATGCGACGACTTCTCCTTTCTCTTTTTCTTTTCTTTTCTTTTCCCTTTTCTTTTTTTTTTTTTTTTTTCCCCGCCGATACCTATTTTCGATATCCCTTCTACTCTTTTCCCAGAGATCCTAGAGAAAAGCCGTAATTCAATGGTATTGAGAAAGCAGGCTTCTCTCGCATCAACGGGTTGCATCTGTCCCCGTGTGAGTCCGTGCGAGAAGAAATACGGCTCGATTTTCTGAATGACTGCGCGTGTAAGCGCGCGACTGCGGAAGCGAAGAAGACACGATCCGCAAATAGTAGAGCCCGAACCGAAAAAAGACGGCGGAAATAGAGAAATGTTTTCCTAACCCAGAGACAAGAATAAATACAAGCGACGCGTATCCGTGAATAGAAAGAGAGAGAGAGAGAGAGAGAGAGAGAGAGAGAGAGGGATCTCGTCAAAAATTAGCTGAAAAGCAGCTCATTTTTTTTCAATAGTAAGACTCGATTCGAACCGAGATAAAAAATAAAAGTGATAAAGAATATGTCGAGCATCCAAACCTCTTGTTGGCCACTGTGAATAATCGAAAGCGCATCCTCCGACGCGCTGAGTTTCTTCTTTTCCTCGCTTATACGAGAGTATATTTCGCTGCTTCGCGAGAAGAGAGAAGACGAAAGCGCGAAATTAACAAACCAAGCGAAGCGAAAGAAATCAAGCATGACGGAACAAGAACTCTATACTTTCTTTCACACCTTCTGTACTTCACATGCATATATTATTTATCTCGCATCTTACATCTTTTCTCAGTCACTGATCTACCATTGTCGGTTGTGCGTCGGTTGGTCACATTTGATAAAACAATATTTTATATTCGGGTACACACGATGTATCTCTAGAATAAACTAATATTTAAACGATAGTACATTCGTGTAAACATTAAAAATACTGGAACTCGCAAGAAACTTAAAATAAATCCGATTAAATATTTAGATACTATAAAATTTTTTCGGAGGAGTAATCGGCTTTGCACATCCAAAACATAAACGTTTCTTTTCTTGACTTTGACAATAACTGAGTCAGTTTCACTTTGTACTCCGACTCGTTAACATCAAAACTCTCTCTTTCTAATCGCGAGAACTTATAAATTAATACTTTCGATAATTTTTAAATTATTTAAACAATCTCTAATATTAGCAGTGTACAATATACTAACATTTAAACGATAATACAATTGTTTAAACATTAAAAATACAGGAACGCGCAAGAAAATTAAAATAAATTCGGTTAAATAATTCGATACTTAAAAATTTTATCTGGGGGTAATGGCCTTGCGTGATATAAACATAAACGGTCCTTTTCTTAACTTTGACAATAACCGAGTCATTCTTCTCTTGCACTCCGTCGCGCAAACATCGAAACACTCTCTTTCTGATTGCGAGAACTTATAAATTAATACTTTCGATAATTTTTAAATTATTTAAACAATCTCTAATGTTAGCGGTGTAGAATATACTAACATTTAAACGATAATACAATTGTTTAAACATTAAAAATACGGAAACGCGCGAGAAACTTAAAATAAATTCGGTTAAATAAATCGGTACTTATAATTTTAATCTGGGGGGAGTTGGCCTTGCATACTATAAACATAAATATCTTTTTACTAACTTTAACTATTACCGAGTCAGTCTTAGCTTGTACTTCGACGCGTACACATCGATACTCTCTAAATCTAAATGCAAGGACTTAAAAATTAATACTTTCGGTTATCGAATAATTATTTAAACAATCACTATTGTACACGGGTATAATATAATAATATTTAAACAATAGTACATTCGTGTAAACATTAAAAATACTGAATCTCGCGAAAAACTTAAAATAATTTCGATGTAAATATTTCGATACTATAAAATTTTTTCGGAGGAGTAATTGGCCTTGCACATCATAAACATAAACGTTTCTTTTATTAACTTTGACAATAACCGAGTCAGTCTTAGCTTGTACTTAGACGCGTACACATCGATACTCTCTAAATCTAAACGCGAGGACTTAAAAATTAATACTTTCGGTTATCGAATAATTATTTAAACAATCTCTATTGTACACGGGTATAATACAATAATATTTAAACAATAGTACATTCGTTTAAACATTAAAAATACTGAATCTCGCGAGAAACTTAAAATAATTTCGGTGTAAATATTTCGATACTATAAAATTTTTTCGGAGGAGTAATTGGCCTTGCACATCATAAACATAAACGGTCCTTTTCTTGACTTTGACAATAACCGAATCAGTTTCACCTTGCACTCCGACGCGTAAACATCGAAACTTTCTAAATCTAAACGCGAGAACTTAAATTCGATACTTTCGGTAATTTAGTAATTATTTAAACAATCGTTAATGTACACGGGTACAATTAACTAATAATTAAACGATAGTACAAGCGTTTAAACGTTATAAATACGGAAATGCGCGAGGAACTTAAAATAATTTCGTTTAAAAATTTCAATTCTTAAAAATTTTATCTGGCGGTAGTTGGGCTTATATTATATTCTGTACGGTTACTGGATCAGTCTTCTATTGGATGCGGACGAAGAACAATCGAAGCTCTCTAAGAATGTCTCTTTTGCACGCATCAACGATGAGTTAAAGTAAGTATATTTCTATATCATACATCTCTGGAATAATTTATACAATTTCTTATTATAACAGTCTTACTAATTATTTCGTTTGAATTTTTCTGTTTCAGAATTTCGTTGCAATCGCGCGCGTAGCAATGAATTTTAATCGAGTGTTTGTATCGGTTAAATTAAAATATCGTCAAGTAGAAGCAGTGTTTGTTCGTTCGCGTTTCGCGATTTAAACAACAAGTGTTTTTGCATCGACTGCGCGCAATGCAGTCGTTAGAGTCAGTGTTTTTTCGCAAAGTTTAATACTTTTTAACAGTCGCGCAGACTGTACGTATAATAGACAATAGAGTTTCGCGAAGTAGAGTCAGTGACCGTCCGTTTAAAAAATAACTATCGCGTATTAGAGTCAGTGCATCACCGAAGAGGATGCGATCTCGACCAACTTCGACGTCGACCTACCTCACGTTCAACCAGCTACGTATCGTCCACCCTCAATGTCGACCTAAATCGCGGACGAGTGTTTTGGAGCCATCGCAGAACTTCATAAGTAGTGAGTGAATTTTTAAGTCCCTCCGATCGCTCGGTCATGTCGAGGACGAAAGATCCGAATCGGCACGAGCGATTGGTTGTAATTAATTAATAATGGAAGAGCATTTTGAGTGACCAAAATCTCCGAAGAAATTTACTCGTGAATGGTTTCCTATTTTTTGTTTTTTTTTTTTTTTTGTTTTGTTTCATTTATTTATTAGATCAGGATAGGGTCTTCTTCCTCAAACACGTTTATAATTATTTAAAATTTCGAATATTTTAATTTATTTTGAAATATTTTACTCGCGCGGTACCATTAAAGAATAGTTTCAATAAATAATGAACAAGAAGACATACGCCTTGGATAGTCTCTGGATTACAAACGAAATTGTATTGTTTTCTAATAATTAGAGTAATCGATTGTATGAAGAAACGTCCAAGGGTTTTCACAGATAAATAATAATAATCGATAAGAATTATTTTCTTTCCTCGTGTCTTTTCAGCTAGCTAGTTTCAGGTCGTGGGATCGCGAATTCGGGAAGGAATGATTAATAAGTAATATTATTTTACTAACATTTAAACGATATACGATATATGTGTGAGGTATAATTAATATTTAAACAATAGGACATTCTTAGCAACGTTATAAGTATTGTATACACGTACTATCATATACTATCGATTAATAGATGTACTATCGAATTGAAATGAAACGGACAGAAAACTTTTCTTGTCATTCCTATTTGTTAGTAATTACTTTAATTAATTATTAATTATAAGTCTCGGGTGGGACCCATGAGTGTGGGCCTTTGTGCGAGCCGTTGTCTTTTCTTTTCTTTTTGCGGGTTTTTTTTTCTATTTTTTCTCCGGCACCTCTCTTTTCTTTTCTTTTCTTTTCTTTTTGCTTGCTCGGTATTTCCTCGCAAACGCGCGGATTTTATAGTAGATTCAGCGTTAGCCCGTGGGTCTCCAAATGCAGCTACCTCCACGTGGTGAGACCTGGGTCGGTAGTACTTGTCGCGATATATTGAAATCTAATTATAAATCACGCAACGCAAGTACTACCGGGCGAATGGCTGCATATTTTCTTACGTTTAGAACGAATCAAAAAATCTAAGGATCATTTTACGAATGCCGAACAAGGAATCGTCTATTTCATAGAAACAAATCATACGCCACTTTTATACACGCGTTTATGTGAATTTAAACAAAAATGAGCTCGCGGCCGACTTTGACATTTATCAATTTCTATTTCGACGAGTAAACATCGCAGATCTCTCCATTTATTATATTTATTATTGTAATATAATTAATTATTATTTAAACGATACCGCATTTTTTTAAATATTATTAAGCTTAAGGTAAATTTCGTAATACATAATTGTAATATTTTTTTTTGATGAATCTAGGAATGGGATGAAATTATGTTAAAAAAACCGAATGATAATTATTTATTTGATGATTTTATGTAATGAATAACAAATAACTCATATACTTCGTAAAATTATTTACGATTATATGTTGTTTTACATATGTACATACAAATTACTATACAAGTAAATAGTATTGTAAATAAACAATATTTTCTAGTTTTCAAATTATGAAATATAAATAAACATTCGTAAAAAATCATATTATTGGATGGGACAAGCAAATTTAATATTGCCGAATACATTGGTGATGTAGGCATACTTTTATTTACTAAATATTTTATATTTTTCCAAATTTAATTTAATCTATCATTAGACTCCTCATTTGGAATTTAGAGATTTTATAACGCGCGTAACTTGAAAATTGGTACACTCGTAAATAAGTAAGTGTCGTTAATATCGACTTGCCAGAATTATTACGAATTACTTATCGATCGTTATGAATTATCCGAAAACATTTGTCGATGTATTATAAATACTTTTTTTTCTATATATATATTATGTCACTGGAGTTAAGCATAAGATAATACAATCAATATTTTTTAAGTGATATTTATCGATTGAAATAATTATATAATATTACAACTTCATCATACTTGCAACTTGTTTAAAAAGTGGAAAATATACAACTGAAATGAATATTATCTGCATTAATAATGTTTCTATTTATCACTGCAACAACTAGAATTAATATTTATACACCAATCTTTTAACGTTCCTCACTTTATACATGTTCTTAATCAAGCTGTAGCAATTGTCCTTTCTTCTTCTTTTCTTTCCGTATGAACTTCTATTGCCGGAGGTTTAGATTCCATCGACTTTGTACTGCTCTCTTCGGTTGCATAAATAGATTTGGACTCTTGTTTTTCTTGCTCACTCTGCCATTGTACCTTTAAAATAAAATTCAAACAAATTTATACTCAACTGTATCATAAAATTTAATGTTTCTTTTGTTATTTTTTTTCATAAACAAATAAAATACCTTTTGTTTGTGCTGTTTAATAGCTTCCATACACCTATCGACCACCATTTGCTCCGTTAAAACACCATCTTGAGACGCATACGCTACTGCTTGCCATGCAACACCAAGTTTTGCTAATTCTCTCCCAGACATTCCTTCTGTCATTTTAGCCATTTTACTACATAGAGCACCATAATCGAATTGTGCTACCTTTAATCTTTTATTGCCTTCGATGGCTGGTTGAAGAACAAACTTATCAAAATAAAGGCGAACTAAGCGCTCACGTTCTTCGATACCCGGAAGATTGAACTCCACCATTTCATCCAATCTATCATTAACTGCCCAGTCAAATTGTTCTGGAGTATTAGATGCCAGAACCAACATAAATTTATTACTTTGCTCGCCCGTTCTATATAAAAATGCATTTAACATTGCTCTTAAATCTTCCGATATATGTTCGCTCGATCTTTTCCTTAAAAAGGCATCCGCTTCGTCGATGAACAATAAAAGACCTTTTCTAGACGTTGTTGCCCAATCGAAAACCTTATGTATTGCGGTTACACCGTCCCTACCCAATGGTGCCAGATCACCGCCTGTCACAATTGCATAATCCATGCCAGAATGTACCGCTAGTTTTTTAGCAAACATAGTTTTTCCAGTACCAGGTGGACCATGCATCAATATATTCCTATACATTCCACGATTTTGTTTTGTATTTTTGGTAGCTATTGCAACATCGCGTAATCTTTCTTCGAGTTTTGGTGCTAAAACTACACCCGATAAAGCGTCGGTCTGCTTATCTTTGAGCTTTTTAATAGCTTCTATAGGATGTTTTACAGTATCCAATACCGTAAATCTAGAAGTTTCTCTAACTAAAGATGGTTTTCCTAAACGAGATTCGATATAACGTGCGGCTATACTGGTCGATCCCTTGGCAGAATATACGCCGAAGGCTAAAAGCGATAAACCCCCTGCAGCAGCAAGAATTTTGTCCCAATCTTGTAAAAGAGCAGTGACTCCGGTACCAAGTACCGAACCTGCAGTTCTGAAAAGTATCGTTCGAACAAATATTCAAAGATAAAACAATTTTCAGATTCAAATTAGAAAGAATATAAGCACTTTATCCTTTTAATAATTACCTTATAGATTCTAAGACAGTAATTCTATTTTCTGATGCCTTCAGTCTAATTTGTTCTAAGTTAAGATCTTGGTTTTCCCTATCTATCTTTGCTTTAGCTTTAAGTTCTGCTTCTAATTTCCTCATTTCATTTTTATGTCTCAATTCCATTTCGTGCTCGATAGTGGCTTTTCTCATGGCCTCTTGTTTAGCTACCGATTCTTCTTGCCTTCTTAAATTCTCGTCGTTCATTCTTTGCTGCTGTGCTAATTGTTCGTCGTAACGTTTTCTAGCCAATTGATCTTGATACTGAGCCCTTGCTTGGTGCTGTTTCGTTTCTTCTTGCAAGGTTTTACGCTTTTCTTCTCCTTCTATACGTTTTTGGTCAGTTTTCATTTGTTCGATACTAGCTTCATACTTTTTTAATTCTGTTTGCATTTCTGCTTGTTTAGTCACCTCTTGCATTTTGGAAAGTTCCAAAGCTTGTACGGCGTGAGCTAGAACAATCGTAACGTATCTTACTCGTATCATAATACTGCATTTATTAATAGAACTATATATTTTTTAACACCAATGTCAATTTATATATTGGAATAAAATTTACTGAAATTTATTTTTTGTTTTATAAGAAATATTTTCATTGTTTATAGCTATTAAACATTTCTTATTTAAAATAGAAATTAAATGAGCAAATATATTTGATTGAATGTTATACAAATATGTAATAGTTTAAACTATATAATAATGAAAATATTTCATCGTCATAAACTCATTCATATAAATTTTATGAATAGGAACATGTTTCTATAACCAAAGAACGTAATCAATTCTCGCTTACGTAACCTAAATGTAATATAAGATCGGTGTCGAAATTATTTAGAAAAAAATAAACATACAAGATTTTTCAAGTTCTTTGGCAGCTGCAGCCGCCCTTTCTAATGCGCTCGAATCGAATCTGTAAGCTTCCATTTGAGATTTCATAGCATTTTTTGGAGGAAAACCATCTCCACCACCGTCTTTGCCCGATGCCGGTGGTTCGATAAATTGAGAGAAATCCTGTGGCTTTTGCGTATTACGATAACCAAAAGCCCACGCCATTTTTAAATAAACGCGACAAGTACGAAAATTCTTTTAAAGTACACGTTCGTTCGCTCTTTTTAATGTTTAAATTATTTATTCTCCGGTAGCTCGATAACGCGAATCTCTCACGTGCACTTTATGGACATTGAACGTGATTGAACGCGAATCACCACGAACCATGCAATACGATTACAGTTGATTGGAATAGCCAGAACGAACAGCGCGAAAACGAAGGCCACGTATTTCATACTACTGCACACGCTATTGGATATATCTGATAACCAATGAACGCGTTGCTTTTAACTGATATCAAATATTAAATATAACCAATGGCGATATTGCAATAGTAAAGATTTTCATAAAATGCATCTGTAGCATCAGATTATATAAAAATAGCATCTTAATCGATGAATTTTCAATGTATATTTCTTTTTCGCATCTGGATCATATATATTTCATCATTAATCGGGAAAAAAAGATATTAGATCCTATATGTAGGGAATGTCCTAGAATAAGTAACTTGATATTCCCCATTGTATTTACTGCGCATCCAACTGCGTCATTCATATTTCCACATTTCCAATTAATCAAGTGAAATGTTTCGTACGCGTTTTATTTAATGTCAACACCTCATAGGAACGTATTGAAAGTGACAGCTAACGAATGTAATAAATTTTATCATTCTCGATTGTCCGCATATTTGAACTTTACGATTGTTTTCGTATACAAAAGTAATAGCAACGGAGAATCACATATATTCTGTTAATACAGTATGTATAATATATTAACAGATATCAGAATTATTACCCTATAATGTTATTTGTCATATTTCTTCACTATATAATGCATTCTCAAAGTTTAGTTTATCCAAGACGACTTTATTTTCTGATATTCGAAACAATATACACTATGCGATACTATTATAGTTCTATACAAGTATCTAAAAAACTATCAGATCTACATAATTTCTTAATTAGATTTTTAATTAAGTTGACGTTTGTTCCTTATTGCTTTTATGAATTAGTTTTATATGTTAAATTATATGCATATTCTTTTATATCCTGTAAAGTATAATTTTCTTTAAATTTTTAACATTTGTCGAGAAAAATTTTTATTTTGAATTTAATTCGTCAAAAACAATATTATTTTCTAATGTCTATAAAAAAATATATATATATTTTTATAGAAAATTATATTAGAGCAATTTGCTCTATAAATATTGATCATGGAACAAATGATCGCATTAAGTACACAAAATCCATTATCATTATTGGTTAAATTTGGAATGATGGCTTGGAACAACAGCTGCGGAATTGAAAATTGTTCTGGACACGGCGAATGCCACAATGGCACTTGCTTATGCGAAGTAATATCTCTTTATTATAAATATAATCAATTATTGATATATGTATATATATATATATTTTTTTTTTCTTTTTTTTTTTATTTAGATCCAATTTGATGGACCTGAATGCCATGTACCAAACCTAAGTTATTATGTAGCATTTGCATCTATTTTCTTTTTATTGGCATTCATATGTCTTATTCAACTTGTGATGTGTATTATCGCCGAATGGAAAAAAATGAAGGCACCTTCATTTCTGAGAGCTTGCAGAGTTACTACTCAAAAAGTGTTATATTTCGTAGTTTTTCTCGCATCAGTAATACGTGGGGCATACTTTACTTCTCCGGTAAGTACGTCCACTTGTTTAGCGAGTCTTTGATATTACAATTAATTTAATATTATTTTCATTCTTTAGACTGCATTTAAAGAAGGTTGGTCTAGAAGTTTGTTATCAGCGTATTATCCACTTCTATTAAGTGGATCATCCTTAATTGTATGTTTTTGGGCCGAAGTTTTCCATCTGAGAGATGTTCAATGGGATAAACCACAATTTTTATCAAAATCTTTTTTAGCATTTGTTGTATTTAATATAATAACATATTCATTATTATTAGCCGAATTTGTCATTGCACAAATAAATTCTCAAGAAGATCAAGTAAGCAGCTTGTCAAATTTTTAATATATAAATATTCTATTAAACATGACTTATATTAATATGCAGTAGCAATTATACTACATAGGATATTACACTTATATTAGAACATTTTCCAGAGCTATTATACACATATTTTTAATGGATGCTATGCAGTACTTTTATTCATTGTTGTCATATTTTTTTTGATATATGGAGTGGAAGTATACTTTAAGGTACTTTGATACTATCAATATATTTGAGATAATTTTGATTGTATTTATCTTTTTATCATGTAGTTATCTTTTAACATGATTAAGATATGTCATATCATTTTGAAGACTTTGTTAAAATAATCCATGCGATTTTCTTCTACCAGGTTCGAGGCGGATTTTTAAATGAATACCAGGTTGCTTCTATTGCAACTAATATACGTACTCCGGATGAATCGAAGCTACAAAATGAAGATCAAGTTACAGCTAAATTATTTGATTCTCAACCATCTACATCTGATATTCTACACATGCAACAACAAGTGAATACTTCTCAATTACATCAATCTAGATTTGGTTTATTATCTCAAGCATTCATGTTGTTTATCGTGGTTGGATTCTTATTTAGTGAAACACTCAGCGAATTTTGGAAAACGAAGTGAGAAAAATAAAAAATATAATAACAGTAAAATGTAAGCCGGTGTACCTAATTGATATATTGAATATTCATTATTTTAGAGTTCCCCTATATAGCAGAAATTGGCATGATGTTGTATTTCGTGTAATAGAAGTTGGTGTGGCATTATGGTTTCCTTGTGTTTTGTGGAATTGTATGAGGTGAGTTCTATTTAGAAAATGTATGTTATCAGTATTTCATGTTCTTTAGTGTAATTATTATATTACTTTTGTGTTTTTCTTATAGTCCTGAACAATTATGGATTTTAAATCCAAAACGAATTTTGAAAAGACTAGATCTTGATCAAACAAAACATATGAAAGAGATTGAATTGCAAGATAAGTGTGCAGCACAAGAACCTGCTGTTATTACCGATGGAACATCAATCAATAGTAAAGATTGTTGGATATGTTATGACAATGACAGACACGATGTTGGTCCATTAATACAGCCGTGTCAGTGTAGAGGTGATGTAAGTGCAGTCCATCACGATTGCTTGCGTAGATGGCTCGTAGAGGTATGTTAATATATACACACACACACACGCACGCACACATATAAAATATAATTAGATCTTTTAATCAATTCTTTTTGTCTATGAATAATGAATTCTTTTCAATATCTACTTTATTAGAGTTCAGTTAATGCAGATAGTCTCACTTGCAAGATATGTGGTACCAACTATAATGTGGAACATGCTACCCGTTTGGATTGGCAAAATAGTTTAACAACGAAACATTGCCTTCAAACTATTGCAATTGTTACTACAATGTGTGCATCTTCTGCAGCTGCATGGACAGTTATACAACTTGTAGAAGGTCCCATTATTAGGATGCTTGCAGCCAGTGCTGCTCTGTTGATAATGTATGTTTGTATAAGGTAAGTTTATTACATATTTATATATTTCCTTTAAATACTTACGTTCTAGTTTTTAAAAATTATTATAATTGTTTTATTACTACCATTAATATCATTCTTTTTAGATTTTTGAGTTTAAACACAGTGGTGGCTTATCAACGTGCCAAAATTTTATCATTAAACATTGTAAATTCTGATAATAGCGGAACAGCAACACATGTTGCCACAATCAGTCATACTGTTTCTGTAGATTTAACAAAAGCAGAACCTGCTATGATATAGGTAGCATGGCATATCAAGCAATAGGAACATAGGATCTGGAATAAATAAAAAATTAATAATTGCAAAAGCAGTATAGAAATTCTAAGGTAATAGTAGTAGAGCTATCAGATACATGTAAATAATAAGTAAAATGATAGTCAAATGTGGTATACTTGTAATAAGACTTTTCAAATAACTTTTTTATGATAATTATTGGGGAACTTTAAAAAATTAACTCTTTTCTGTTGAAATTGATATATATATATATATATACACTTTCTTTATTTGATTGTTTAATTTTATTTGTATACTGTGAAAAATGTTGTAGTTATGTTTAATAAAGCAGACAAATATGAAATTATAATAACTTTTAATTTTAATTTGTTCTGATATATATCTTTCAAAATTATGAGTACAACATTTTTCACAAAAAAGAAAAATATTCTTTCGTAATATTAAAAATATGCACTAACACTGTTATAATATATATCATTAAAATTATTAAAGTAAAATGCAGTAGATATATTAATGATAAAAGATGGTCAACAAGTAAAAAATAATGTTTACTGAACAATAGTAAAATCATAGATTTTAGTTTTATATAGTTTATAATAGAAATGAGTAATAGATTCTTATATGATTGAGATTATCACCATAAGAATTTAATGAATAATTTTCGTAAATTGCTTTTTAAACTACCATATTTGACATCAATAAAAATAAATTCTTTATTTTGCATTAAAGTATAATGTTAGAATGAAGTATAGCATCAAACATTTTTTTTTTTTTTTTTTTATTTTTTTATAAGAAAACCCACATGTAGTAGATTGTTAATTATACATATTGAAAATAGTTATATTTTCAGTTAAACTTTTGCCAAAGACATTTATCATTACTCGTTTATAAGAGCATATATTGTTTATATGATTATGCATATTTGATTTAGATTTAAGTGCGGTAATTTGAACAATTAGGCATTCAAAATGTCATTTGAACATTCGTCACGAAAGTCACTGTCATGAAATATATGATATTTCTATTCACGATTAAATTTTAGTGAGTAATATGTAAATATAATAACTAATGTTGGTAAGTAGATCGTCAATAGTAATGGTACTAGTATAGTAGGATTTACTATATTTAAGTATGTATTATTGTTGGTTTAATCTTGATATGGCAGTTATATGGCATAAGTAAATATCTATATAGTTTGTTGGAAAAAATCTGTTAAAATGATATCATTAATGTATGTTATAGTACGGCTGATGAGGCAAAATATACTTTTTTTGGATTGTTACCGAACAAAGGAAATTTTAGTTAATATTTTACTAGTATTTCCAAAATTGACTCGAGTAAAACTTATAAGAATTAATAAAAAAAAAAAAAAAGATATTGCCATGCAAGTGTTTCTCATTTATTAATAATATATTGCATAATTCAAAACATAGTTTAATATGTTACTGAAATATTTTACTTAATGTCTTGATATTTCGACATTATTTGTATGAAAATAAAAAAGATAATCGATGTATTTACTATTTCATAGATCGAAAAATTTATAAGATATATTTGAAATTATGGATTTCAATTATATTATATTGTAGGATATTATTACTTAGTAAAATGTAAATATATGGAGAATGATTGTATACGACTTTGAATGGGATTGTTTGAAAGAAAGATAAAGTAAAATAATTGCTTTGTATGTGCGTAATATACATCATTTGGAAAAACAATAATTATAGAATAAAATTAGATAAATAAAAGTATTAGTAGTATTTTGTTATTTTGTATTTCTCACCCATTTTTACTTACTAACTTTAACATAATAAGGTTAATAAAGTAAAATAAAAATGTAAATGAACAGTGAAAAAGCAGATTACTCTAGGTGTTGAATATTAAAAATGATAATTAGATATTGTTATTATTATTATTATTATTATTATTATATTATTCTTTAAGACAACTACTTATATGTATGTATATGAAATACATGATACAAATTAAATTGAATATTTAATAAGTAGTATAATTATAGATATACAAATCAAACAGAACTTAACATACTGTTTACATTTATCGCTAATTTAAATTTTGTAGTTCTTCAAAATTTTGCTCCAACTGTGCATTAATATTACCTCTTGTCAAGTGTAAGTGGAAACATTATGACATGATATTTGTAATTTCTTTAATATTGTTGGATAAATGATAAATGCACCTGGCATCCTGCTCAACCTATGCTGAAACAAGATAGATTATCTATTATAATTCATATCATAGAGCATGTATCAGTATATCAGTAATATAATTCTTGGATTGTCTTACATGCATATTACGACATTTCTTATCATTAAATTTAACGACAGAGCTCGATTTATTGAAAGTTTTATTTATCACAATATACTAAACTTTTTCATTTTAATTGAAAATATAAAAATGAAATATATTGTCGCAAACGAGCGCGTAATCTCTCTCTTATTATTAACAAATTATTTCTCCTTAAATATCCAATATATTTTAATAAAAGGAAGGGAAATCAAATATTATGTAATTATAATATTTTATTGCTATCTAAACTGTTTTGAAAATAAAAACGTTTTTTCCCGACGTTTAGTTATTCATGATATTCTATTGTGTAAATAAAATAAATATCGTTGAATTATATACCTGCGATTCCAGCAATAGCTTCTGAAGCAAAATATTTCACGTCTACATCACTGTCAGTATTAAGTTTGTCAAGAACAGGTTTCACTTGTGTTTGAACTGCAGAAGGCTCTAGATAGGGTCCAATCCGCTGTAATGTTTTGGCAACGTTAAATCTTACATTTGCAACATTATCAGTTGCCATTCCTAAGACCGTTGGAAGCATTACTTTTGTCGTTATTTCTGGACCACATACTTCAGCCAGTACCTTAAAAAAAAAAAGAAAGAAAAAAAAATCATTAATTTAACAATACCACTATAAAGATCGATGTGAAGCATTTGACTACTCTGTTGTAAATATAACATAATGAAAAGTTATAAATCCAATTTACATTAATGCAAAATAAACATGTCATCCTATGAAGGTAATTCTGATCCCTGGACATAGCTAATACTTTAGGTATTACAGTATTTTGTGCCCATTCTGGTCCAAATTTTTCCACTAATTTTTTCAAGTTCAATGTCGCTGCTTCCCTAATAGCATAAACATGGTCTACGAGCCAAGTCATACATAAAGAATTTAATTTCTCATCGAAGAATTCCACTCCCAATTGCCCAGCTAAAAGAGGCATATACCTGAAAAATAAATTTTTTGAAAATAATAAATTAAGCGATTTTCCAATTACTTTAAAATCTATTCATTAATTGCATACTTACTCGATAATAGCTAATCTAACTCGCCATTTAGAATCTTCTGCTAATTCTACAATAGCTGGTAAAAGTGACAATGAAAGCTGTTGTATGCCTATAACCTCATTAACACATTCTAAGTTGCTAATAATGTTTAGACGGACCTCAGGACATTCATCTCTTAGTTGAGATAAAAATAGAGGTAACAAATGTTCGATCGTGCTACGAATATAAATAGTACATAGTAAATATTTAAGATTATCGACGCGTAATTTAGCCATTTAATTATGTTTACACTTACTTATGTTTACCAAGTATTGGACTAAGTCCCATTATGACACTTGCCAAAGCTGATTTAACGTGCTGATTAGGATCTGCTACAAGTTCTTTAACTATAGGTAAAATATTATTCATAATAATGGATTCTTGATTAAACTGATCAAGATTTTGACAAAAATCGCGAACTTTATCAGCAGCTGCTGCTCGTACTTCTGCTTCTATATCCTTTAATAATACTTGAAATGCTGGTACAAGATCAGTTTTTGTAATTTCTGGTCCAACTGCTTTCTGGAGCTATGTATTATTATACAATATTTTTAATTTTTCATTATATTAGTAAAATACGGCAAAGAAATAATAAAAACATACATCGGTAAATTTATCTGCTACCATATATCGTACACGCCAAGACTGATCACTGGCACACTGTCGAAGCGTTGGCATAACTAATTGTTCAACGTCTTCTGGCTGTAATAAAGCTGCAATACTGACGCACGCTTCAACTGCCAAAAGTCGTACTGAATCCTAAACATAAGATATATATGATTTTTTTTTTTTTTTTTTTTTTTTTTTTTTTTTTTTTTTTCAATTTGTACAAGTAATCAAAAATATCCTACTTATATAATATAAATACCCATACATTGAAAATACTTATAGTATTATTACTTGTGTAGAAATGTTTTCTATTATATTAGTTTATCACGAATATATTTACCTGTTCATCTTGGGCAAGTATAACAAACATAGGAATTAAATCTGATTTTAAGTATTCAATTTCTACAACTTTAGCATACTCTCCTAATTTGGAGGCTGCAGATCGTCTTGCCATAGGTGTATCATCTTGACATAGATTACGAAAATGGTTTCGTAAACTTGCTGTAATATTTGAAAGTATACATTGAACAAAAGACATATTACAGAAAATTGTTATACGGAAGAGAAATAGATTAAAATAAAAATCATTTCATAAAAAATGCTTATTACCTTTGATGGCTGGATTAACACGTGGATAACATACACTAAAAAGTCCGCAAGCAGAGGTCCTTGACGTAAACCAATCTCCGGATGCCAAGCGTTGGACCAAAGGGACAAAATGTTCTTCTAAATCAGCTGGACTATGTTGGCTTGCAATATTTCTCAAAGATTCGACTGCTTTATCACGAACCACAGTTTCTTCGACTGTTGCTAGTGATTCTAAAGGTGGCTACATAAAAAGTTTATGTATTAATTATGCTTTATTAATAACCTTAAAATTATAAACAATTCTATGTACAATGGCAAATAGAGCATTTCAGTTTGTAAAAATATTTTATTATTAACTTTATCAATAAAAACAATGTCATTTACCAATAAACAATATACATATTCTGGTCCTCCAACAAGAGGTGTAAATGTACCAAGCTGTTCTGCCAACGCGAGAAGAACTTCATCTTCATCGTAGATAGTTTCCGTTAAAAAAGGTATTAGCTCGCTACGAGTCCTTTCAATACCTAGTGCAAGCGCTATCGTAGATAGTTTCTTGATAGAATTTAGACGTAACTGTAAAATAAAAAAGCGTGTAATAGAATTAATAACTTCCAGGTTTGAATAAGATTAAAACTTTTTATGCGATATATACGCCAATACTTTTACATCGATACTTGAAGTTTATAACATTTAGAAGATTTTAATAAACCTGCTTGCAATTACCTGAACATCCTCATTCTTTAATTCATCAATTAAAACTGCGATCGGATACAGACTATCGTCCGTAGTAGAATCACTCGCTGCCATTTTGCTACCGACTACACTTTAGCCGTTTTAGCAGTATTGCTTTCCGAACGTTCGTTGTCCGTTTTTTTCTTACTGCAATCTATTTGTTCGATATATATTGTGCCACGTAATACGCAACAGAATGGAAAAGATTTCCAACGACTCTTTATAAATTATAGCATAATTGGCGAAGAGAAGCATTAATTAAAATACGATCGAAATCTACCCCGACCTATCCCGCGACTCCATGAATCACTGACAATTGTTGTAATCATTCGAACTACCGGTAGATGGGGACTCGATCACCCGTAGAATACCATCGTTACAAATATACGCGTAGTGTATATGTAAAGTACATATTTACGTAGCATACGAAGAGCTGCGCCGTCTGGTGTCGCAAAAATCAATAAGTCTTTCATATAGTTTCGTATAGTTTATGCTTAAATCGGCCTAAACCAGAGTATTCGAGTATTCTACTCTTTGGTATAATTTACGTCAGCACGAGTTAGCTCTTTTCCTTAAATCCGCACCCGAGATTGTTTGTACGTACGTTTCGGCTGATCAAACATGTATATTTCCACAAGTTATTGGGAAATGTAAAAAGTGTTCATTCGCATGTAGTTATAAAAGAAATAAGAATAACTATTGAAAACTGTTTTGATTTGTATCGGAGAGAAAATCACTTTTTTTTTTGCGTAATATTGGCGTGCGTGTCAAATTTCGCCAACTATTTCCGGAATAGAATTTAGCCGAAAGATAAAAGGTGACGTTTGCTATAGGAACTATTTTCGAGGCGTATTGTATGTGTTTTTCACCTCTAAAGAACGACCTGTATTCATAACCCACGTAAAGGGAAAATATTACATCTTGCATTTTATGTGGTTATATCGGTCTATTACATCGTAATAGACATTAACATCCTGGCTAAAGAATTGTCTTAGGCAAATCGATTGAGGCATTCTCCGCGGAGAAGATGGGCCTGACAATAAGCGGTTTACTTACCCGATTATTCGGTAAAAAACAAATGAGAATATTAATGGTAGGCTTGGATGCAGCTGGCAAAACCACTATTTTATATAAACTCAAACTTGGGGAGATCGTAACGACTATACCAACGATTGGCTTTAACGTCGAAACAGTAGAATATAGAAACATCTGTTTCACGGTTTGGGACGTTGGTGGACAGGACAAGATTCGACCACTTTGGAGGCACTATTTCCAAAATACGCAAGGTCTGATCTATGTGGTGGATAGCAACGATCGTGAACGTATCGGAGAAGCCGAACGTGAATTGGCGAACATGTTGAAAGAAGATGAACTCCGAGATGCCGTACTTTTGGTTTTTGCTAATAAACAAGACTTACCGAATGCTATGTCTGCTGCTGAACTTACAGATAAACTGGGCCTTAATTCGCTTCGTGGAAGACATTGGTATATTCAAAGTACATGTGCCACGCAAGGCCATGGATTATACGAAGGACTTGATTGGCTAAGTAATGAATTGGCTAAAAAGTGATAGCATGTTGTATGTTCAATTGTGTCATCACAGACAATATCCTCATTCGACATCAACGTAGAACACAATTTATGGTTTCTTATTTCATAAGATTACATTTATGTATAATTACGGATCTATTAACACAGTACTATGTACTTTTCAAAACCATTGTGATTGCAATTGAACTAGAAGGAGAACATTGCAAAAGAATTATATAAATTTACCGAATCATTTAATATCTTACTCTCAAAATAAAACTTATCTTGCTGATTAATATAAATATAATAAATTTGTTGATATACAATATGTCTGAGAACAATTAAACAGACATCAAATAAATCACATATAATATTTGTTAAATTTTTATTTATACTTTATATTATTTTGATTATATTCTTCTTTTCATATCGAATAAAGGATTTATATCTGATTTCTCTTTGATATTATACTCATGAGCAAATCACATTATTGTAACGAAAAGGTGTGTAAAATTTTTATAGAAATCTATGTTCTTTATGTAAAGTTCTATGTTCTTACTGTTTGTTCAAAATGTTGTATATAATACACAACATAATTACTTATGAATTCATATTTTGCTTTTTGATAATTAAAAATATTAAATAAATGATGTTAATACATATTAGTTTTAAATATACATATATGGGTAATGAAAGAATATTTAGAATTTATAAATTCATTCCTTCTTTTTAAAAACCTAATGTTTATATTATAAGGAACATGCTTGTAAATGAATAATAAATATGAAAAAAATATTGTAAACCATAGCTCACAAATTTATTTTGCTTTTATATTTAATGGATATGACAACTTTCCCTATTACATGCATTAATTATTAGAAGAGAAATGCCTCAAAACTGATTTTGTAAACTAACTGAATGTATAACTTTATTATTGTACAAAACAGTACATCGGACATACAAATACTGTGTATAATATAATACATCACACTTTGTTTAGTATGTGGCATATTATACTTTGTAAAGCTCTATTCTGTGTCTATTCCATAAAGTAAATAATTTACAAAAGAAAAAGCTAGTAAATATTATTTACACTGTATTTTAATATATAATGGAACAGACTGCTTTTACTGCAATTCTTGCAATTAAACTTTATATAATGCACTATCCTTAATTATACTTTATCATATACCTTACAGTTTACATTTCAAGGAAAATTTGTTATTAAAAAAAATAATTTTATTTTTATATTATACCAATAAAAATTAATCAACTGTCCTCTTTCCCCTCCCTCTCTCTCTCTCTCTCTCTCTCTCTCTCCCTCCCTTCCTCTCTCTCTTTCTTTCTCTTCCTCTCCCTCTCTCTCTCTCTCTCTCTCTCTCTCTCTCTCTCTCTCTCTCTCTCTCTCTCTCTCTCTATCTATCTATCTACCTATCTGATGCCATTAATATATAACATATTTGCATTTAACCAAGTGGCAGCTATGTTGTAACTTATCAATTAACCATTTAGGCTTAGCAAATAGTCAATCTTTAATGTATATAGAAAATTCTCTATTGCTGCAACTTGACTGGAATAAATATCACTCGTTTTAATGGAAAGTGCAACATAATCAAAAGTACTTTGTATCAATATGATTCCGAAGGAAAGACATATTGGAATAATGCATACATTTACATGACTTTACTAAATCATCTATTTTCAAATAAATGTCTATAATAACAGAACTCATTTGCGTACCCACATGTTTTTGTTAGGACCTGTATTAGTTTTGCCAAGTACCGGAAAATGGTTTTCCAATGTATGATTAACCATATGTACTTGAAAATCAGAATTTTTTAAAATTTGATTACATGTTGCACAAATCTCTAAACCTTTAACTTTATTACCCAGTTCCTTTTGATAAACTTTAAATAGTTCTTGTTGTTTCGAAATATCAGGTAAAAGAACTAAAAGCTCAGGAAACACATCTTCAACTGCTATTTTACCCATAACAGTACAACAGTGTGCATAATACTCTTCGGCACTGCAAACACCTTGCCGAAACAACCCACTTATATAGCGGAATTTTTCAATCCGATCTTGTTCCATTAAGACTTCATTCATTTTAGCTACGAGAGATTTATTTCGCTTTTGAAAATCAGGTGGAAGTATATAAGTATATATGGTATTGTGCTTATAATCACTTGGTAAAATAGCATAACTTTCACCAGAACTGTTTGTAAATGTCAGTCCATTATTACTATGCAATTGTTCCATGCTTTCAACTTTGATACAAAATCCTGGAGGTGGAGATGTGGTAGATTCAAAACCAGGTGGTGGATCTATAAAACCTGGTGGCTTAGAGCCACTGCTACCCAAAGCTGGAAAATCTTCCATTTGATGCACATTATTATTGGTAGAGTTAAGACTGTCTATTTTAAGTTCCGTACGTTTTCTTAATATGTTGTTAGTTGTATTGCTACTTCCAGAACTTGTTTTTACTATTACTGCACAAGATCCTTCCTCCGAGTTTTTACACTTCTTTTTATCCTTTTTATTTGTATGCTCAACCTCCTTAGAATTTTTAATATTGTGAGAATTTTTTACATCGTTGCACGTATCATTGGACGACTGCCCATTCTGTTTGTCATTGCTATTATGTTTAGTAGAATTTTCTAATGAATCATTCGTTGGTTCTAAAATCTGACTGGAACCAGCAACATTACTAGAAGATTCACAATTTTTCTTAATGTCGGCGCTAGTCTTATTTGGTTTTATATTATTAGTCTCATTTACATTAGAATTGTGCTTTGCTTTTTTCTTTTTTGTTTTCCCTTTTACCGATTCTGTAGTATTTTTTGTATTATTATTAGAAGTGCCAGAAGATTGAGGTTGAACCCATGATGGGACAACCGTTACTGCAGATTGTTTATTTTGCTTAGATGACTTGGATAAACTTGGAAAGTCCTCTCCAGATTGTATAGGTGGCGGTGATGGTGCTAATGACCTAATCGTTTTCTTGGACTTTGGAGCAACTGCGGACGAGGACTTTGTGCAAGTCCACTGTAAGACCTCTTTCCATTGGGCTGAATTGGGAGTACTAGTAGAGGGTTTATTACAGCCCAAAACTGGAAATTCAGAATCTACAGATAATTGTGCAGGTCGAACTCTAACATTAGGTCCAGATACCCTAGTAGTAACTGTACCATTAACTTCACGATTCACTTGGATAGAAACATTGGGTGTTGAACCTTTTCGACTTTGCGATACACTTGAGCCAGTTAAATTACCACTGGAAACACTAACATTAACGGTTTTAGAAACATTAGCATTAGTGGATTCAGGACCCAATGCAGGAAAGTTTTCATCGGTGACAGCCAATGATTGAGGTCTTACAGTACTACGAATAGTTACATTACCTCTACCTTTAGGTTGATTTAAATTAGGTGTGAAAGAACAATTACCTAAAGTTGGAAATTCTTCTCTACTTTGAACATCAACGGATGGCTGTCTAATAAAAGTATTTGCAGCTTCGATATTAGTTTGAGAATTGTTTGAATTAGTTAATGTCATTGGTTGTTGATATTCTCTAGTATTATGATCTCTAAACCCATAATCTCTTGTACTTTTGGAAGTTGACGGTCCTGGCATACCTCTTCTAATTCTATTCTCACCTCGAGGTGCCAAGGTAAATTCTAATTCCAAAGTCCTAGCTTGTTTAGCTGCAGCTTTACTTAATTGTTTTCCATGAACGCTCGTTTTATGTGCTTTTAGATCTATATCAGTTCTAAAGACACTTGTAAATTTTTCTTCTACACACATTCCTTCTTCGCATAAGAAATGTTCTTGTCTAAAATGATCTCTAAGGTATTCATATGAGCTGTAATATTGATGTAAGCCATCCGCATCACAGAAATGACAATATAAATGATCTCGTCTTAGGTGGCGATACAACTCATCATTATCCATATATCTTTGATCACAAAATTCACAAAGTGGGTGACCTTTGTGACTCCTGTCATCTATATCACCTTTCCTTCGATGTTGAGCAAGCTCTGATCTTGTATAACAACGTCGTTCACAAGAAAAAATCTGTAACAAATTAAATAAATATTATATATTAAGAATATACTTGGCATATGAACATTTTTATAAGAAGCCAAATAAAAATAACAACGTATAGAATGCGGTACTAATAAAAATGCAATAACTGCGAATATAAAGTATTAGATTTATATATATATATATATATAAATACCGTAAGCTTAAAATAAGAAAAATAATGTACCTTTAAGTTCTCCACACAAAGATCACAATAATGAAGTTCATGCTGATGTCTCATATGATCTTTTAAACTTTGAAAATTAGTAAAGACTTTTTTTTCATCGCAAATTGTACAAACGTCAGCTAATAACTCATAAAATTTCTCTTGTATATCAATTTTGTCAAAGAAAATATCATATCTTGTGTCCAATAAGCTACCTTTCCGAAGAAAACGAAATGGTTTTATCTTCCTGGTAAAAACAACTTTTGGTAAATCTTGACGACAAATGGGACACTCATTTTGACGACAAAGCACTCTCATTCGTGTACTACATTCATAACATACGGGATGCTCGCACATCCCTATACTATAAATTTCCACATTTTTATAACATACAACACATGTATGAGTATTCACACTTTCATTACTTGCAGACATGCTTAATAATATAATTAAGATATGTTCTGTATATATTTAATTTAATTTCTTCAATCACTATGACAGTTTGATTATAAAAAGAAGACAGTGCTTCTTAAATAGTTTAGATAAACGTTTTATTGAATGATTTATACAATTTATCATATCATGAGTAGTCCTGAAAAAAAAAATAAATATTGTTATTAAAATTTAACCTAAGAATAGGATACTTAAAAGAAAAATATATGACACGATTATTCGATAGAATATTTCAAAAACTAATCATCTCAATTTAATAGGAGGTGCCTTACATTCATATTGCGTGTGTCTACGAGTGTTCGTGTATATGCATATATTATGAAATTATTTTATTTATTAAAGTAACAAATAAAATTATTTCAAAGGTCTGAACATTCACACCAATGACTAAAAGACAACTGCCTTACGAAACGATAATTATCTTTACCCTTAGAGATGTCCAAAAATAGATAATGAATCTAAAAAAATTGGCAGCAAACAGACGGTAAAGTTGTTCAGTAAAATTCTTAAAGAACAAGGTTATAACCACTCGCAAGAAAAAATATTAGGATTGCATCTTTTCCGATAAAAAGACTATAGACGACGCGAGAGCAAATCTTCCTCGAAGACGCATACGGTGGACGGTCTTTTATCTAATGAAGTCGTTTCGACGTATTAGCGATCTATACCAGATCTTGACCACTTTACTCTACGTAACAAAAAGCAGACAGAAATTACTGTGCAAAACCGGAAATCTGTATGACCACCTCACCTCCAACCCCTTCCTTTGTATATACGTACATACAAGCACTATGATTGACATAACACAATATACGCATTTTCAAACGCAATAAATGTTAAATATTTGACGATCATTACGCACCGATCACGTATCACATTGAAAACTAATTTTTTACTCGTTCGAGATTAAAAACAGTCTCATGCATTTAGATATGACGAATGAATTATATCGATTAACTATATATATATTTTTTTTTAGATAAATTTAACGTTACAAGAAATCTATTTATACTGTATGAATATAAATGGTATAACATAATAATATTATACTTTTAACAAAATATTTTGTGATCTTTAATTTATTAATGTCAATAAATAACTATCAAACGATGTATAATAACGATAAGTTAATAAAACTTATGATAATTTTGTTATGGTGAATAACATTTAAAATATTTAAATTTACCGCCACAGTAGTACATTGAATGACAATTTCCTATTATTTTGAATTTTCAAGAGAGATTTTTTATATATTTAAAATTGATATCAAATGTGTTTATTTCCTACATTAGAGAAAAATAATGACATGAGGCGTTAATAAATCCAAATTTTTTAATCATCTAAAAGTTTCTTTCTCTGTCTTGGATTAATTGAATAATTGTTATAAATACGTACGTACCTTTGTATTTGATCTGCGTTCGAAAGAATAATAGCAATACTTAGATAAATGCGTCCACATTTAGTAAGTCTAATGTTATCATTTTCCGTTCTATATTTTGTTGGCTAGATGGACAAATTTCAAGTCCAATTTGATACAATCAACTATGACGTCATTTAAAATTACCCAACCGCTGAAATCTAACACTTCGTTCTCGGACGGAAGAATTCGATCATCAACGTAAACTCTCACTGAACAAGCTTTTTATTACATACGAAATTTAATTTATTTTATATTTTTCCGGTATATATTTTTTTGTAATTCTTCAAACGTAATTTGTCTTCTTTCTGATCAGCGTTGTAAATCTAACGACGTCAAACCTTTTGACAGCCAATCATCGAAGTGTAGTAGTAGCATATTTTCTTGCAAGAGTTTCCTTTCTATAAAAGCCTATCTATATTAATCTATCAAAATAGCGGTAAAGAGTTGTTTATGTTAAGTCTGAGAAGGGCTTGTTTGTGTATTGTCGACGATAGATGAAAGAAATTATTTTACTCGTAAGAATATGTCACAACAAGCGGCTGTTGTACAAACTAGTACAGGATCTGAAATAACACCTGTACTTGGAAATTTACAATCCGTTGGTCCTACTAATCAAACGTTACCAGTTATATCTGCCATGCAAAGTAATAACTCAGTAGTACCCATTCTACAATCACAAACACAAAATCAACAATCTCAGTATACGTCTCAAACATCAAAACAGCAAATAGCACAGCATTCATCTGTCTCAAATTCTTCTAATGACTTTCCACAAGTAAGTAAAAAATGTTATTAATTTAAAAACTTAAGTACAAAATATTTATTTTTTTTTTGTTTCTAGTTCCTTACTAAAACGCGTTTACAAGATTTAGTAAGGGAGGTAGATCCGACGGAACAATTAGATGAAGAAGTAGAAGAAATGCTTTTACAATTAGCCGATGATTTCGTTGAGACAACCGTAAATGCAGCTTGTCTTTTAGCCAAGCATCGCCATGCAAATACAGTGGAAGTAAAGGATGTACAGCTACATTTAGGTAACTTTATAAAAAATAATTCATAATCCTTCATCTTATTAAATAATCTGATTTAATATTAATTCTACATTCAGAAAGGAATTGGAACATGTGGATACCTGGTTTTGGTACCGACGAGGTTCGTCCTTATAAAAGAGCAACCGTAACAGAAGCGCATAAACAAAGACTGGCTCTAATAAGAAAATCCATTAAAAAATATTAAATTTCTTATGGTTCCTATATGTAAAAAAGATTATAGTAATTTACTTTCAATCAAAAATGTTATAATACATTCATGTGTTGGCTTATGAATTGTTAATATATGATCCATTATATTAATATGAGATTATAATTGTTAAATTACAACCTTTCATAATATTTCTTGCGTTATACCTACTTAACAATTAATTTTATATCTTTTATCATGGAAGAAAGTTTAAATTGATAATTTTAAATTGAAGATGTAGTTGTTAAAAGATGTTTTCAATGTATACAATTGCTCGATAACAAATAAAACATTATATTTTATCTTGTTTCACTATTTTCTATTTTTTTGTTCATTTTTTATTAATGCTTTCTTTTGTGTTTCGTTTGTATGTATATATGGATGTATATATATATAATATATATAATATATATAATATAAAAAAATAAAGTTGTTTAAAATAAAATAATATAATCGCGATTCAGTTTATTTTCGCGAATCAGTTAAGTCATTCTAAGTAAATATTCCATAAAAAGAACAATTACAGTTCCTTTAAAAAATCAATAGAATTTGTTATATTCTATTACATTGTTGGTTAAAACAATGTTTAACTTTGAAAATATCTATAAATACGTTTATTACGCTATACATATGAAATCCTATTGGTCTATCATATTCGAGAGTTCGATTATATCGAAGTAATAATATATATCGAATGAAATCGATTACTACAATATCGCAAAGAGAAGCAATTTCCTTTCCTTCGTGATCACAGTCACAGAAAGGAACTAACGTGAGTATAACGTTCTTATTTTTAAGATTATTGTTATGAATATGTTAAATAATAAATACGAAAAGCTCTCTCTTTGTTATTCCATTAACATTTATAATCTCTTTCCACTGAAATTTGATTAATAAAAGAGTTGTAGAAATAATAAAATGCAAATATTGAAAACACCACGTGTCACATTGTATTTAATTGGTTATGTTTTTATATATCTATATTAATTCGATATGTGAATTTTATTATAGAATGGCGGACACTGCTCCAGCCGCGCGTGGAGGTTTTCGTGGAGGTTTCGGTACTCGTGGTGCTGGTGGAGATCGTGGAGGTCCCCGAGGAAGAGGTCGTGGGGGAAGAGCAAGAGGACGCGGTCGTGGTCGTGGCAAGGAAGATAGTAAAGAATGGGTACCTGTTACTAAGTTGGGCCGTTTAGTTAGAGATGGAAAGATACAGTCTTTAGAACATATTTACCTCTTTTCTTTACCTATTAAAGAATACGAGATTATTGATAAATTTCTTGGACCCGATCTTAAAGACGAAGTCTTAAAAATAATGCCAGTCCAGAAGCAAACCAGAGCAGGTCAACGCACCCGTTTTAAGGCAAGAATATTACAGGATTATTCATATGTTTTCTAATTGTGAATTCGTTTAAGTAGTTAATAAAATATTTTGACTTAAAATTTTTTTTTAGGCCTTTGTAGCAATTGGAGACACCAATGGTCATATCGGTTTAGGAGTGAAATGTTCTAAAGAAGTGGCTACTGCTATCCGTGGTGCTATTATCCTTGCTAAACTTTCTGTAGTACCTGTACGCAGAGGTTATTGGGGAAATAAAATCGGCAAACCACATACGGTACCTTGCAAAGTAACTGGTAAATGTGGTTCTGTACAAGTGCGTTTGATTCCTGCACCTAGGGGTACAGGAATTGTATCTGCACCTGTTCCTAAAAAACTCTTGCAAATGGCTGGTATCGAGGATTGTTACACATCAGCTAGAGGATCTACTTGCACCCTGGGTAATTTTGCAAAAGCAACGTATGCCGCTATAGCTAAGACTTATGCTTATTTAACACCAGATCTATGGAATGAACAGCCTTTACTTAAAGCACCATATCAAGAGTTTGCTGATTATTTGGCAAAAAATCATAAAACTGTAGCAGGTCAGCGAGCTGCAGAAGTTGTTTAATGAATAAACTTGAACTCGATGAGAACCCCCTAATTTCTGGTTTTATTATTTTTATATCATTCATCTCGTTTCATCATATCTTTTGAATGCAGTATAACATATTATGTTGTACTGTAACATATTACTGACGTTTTAAAAATTTATAGACAGAATTTGTTTCGAAACAAAATGTTGGTCATTAAGATATAGAAAATATTTTAATCTAAATTTATTACTTATTTTATTACAAGGGAAGTAGAGTAAAAATTTATAAATTCACATTTATAATCAAAAGTATAGGATGTAATATCATGTACTTTCTGCAGATAAATTTTTGGAATTTTTATATTGTTTACATGCTTCATTGAAAGTTTCCAAAGTGTGATCGCAAACTTGTTCCAAATCTTGAAGACCACGTTTCAATACATCCGAGGCTCGTCCATTTTTAGTTTGTATTCTGAAGTGCATCTTTGTTTCTGCTGGGTGAGGTACGGTATACCCACAGAACTCTACATCAGGACTAAGATAAAAAAATAAACACGAATAAATATTAAATTCGATAATCATGTATAGTAAATATTATTGTGATATTTAAAGAATATAGCTGCTCAAAATACTTACTATTGAGATATTATAAATTGAAGTGCATTTCCCAATGTATGGCCTTCTTCTGAAAATATAAAAGTTCTAGACTTTTCTCCATACATTTGGTCACCAACAAGCTGTCACAAACAAACACAGCGTTAATGGAAAATACTTATTTCACTACGTTAAAAATAATACGTAAATTAATAAGTATTTTTACATTTCATACCTCTGCAAGACGTCCCATTTTTTAACACTGCTTATTAATTTAACAATATCTTCTAGATTCTGCTTTTATTTATTACGACTTACTACCAAATGTCTAAATTAAGATTACCCCTTTGTTGTAATTTAATAATATTTGACACATTATTTCATAAAAAAAAATTAGTAATAAAATAAGGTGTAATCAGAACAGATGTAATACACGTAATTCTTTTGATAAAAGTTTATTCCTATGTTTAATTATATGTGTAACATATATATATTTAATTTACAGAGGTTACTTATTCTACATTACAATCAAACGTTCAACTTCGTATTGTGAGGTTCCACTTATGAACAATAACTGAAATGTATTAAAGGTTTACTTTATAAATACCGAATAGAATTAATTTTGCGAACTATATAAAACTAAAATTTTCTTCACGTGCAGATCGGTGAGGAACCAATTCTGATGAAGCGTTTAAAACGAGCCCGTACAACCAGCCTTCTTATTGGTTGGCGAAAGTGGTTAGACAACGCGCTTTAATGTAATGGAAATCGAGCGGGTTCCGCAATATATTCGATTGTAACGCCATCTAAAATTATATAAATGAGAAAATCTAGTGTTCAGAAATTTAATCTAGTTCCTTAACATAAAACTAATCGTGGAAACAGGATCTGACAGTTTTGACAGTCTAATAGTGGTAGACATAGTTGGGTCTGATCAAAAACAGTAGGTGATTGACAATAAAGTATTGGTTTTACAAATTTTGAATAAATATGTCATACAAAGTCGGTCAACGCGTCGAAATATCTGGTAAAGATTGTCAAGGTGTAATTGCTTATATTGGTTATCCTACATTTGCATCTGGAAAATGGATTGGTGTAATACTTGATGAACCAAAAGGAAAAAATAATGGCACTGTCAAAGGGCAGCAATATTTCAAGGTTTCTATTACTTATTCTTTTATTCACATATCATCTTAATCTATAAACAAGTCAATCTTTTTATTAGATTTACATAAAAATATTAATGATAAGAATAATTTGTATTATAACCATTTTTACTCCCTATAATAATAATAATTATAATAATAATATTGCTAATATTATTGTTACTTTTACTATTGTTATTATATCTTACTATTTTATATTGATATTAGTGTCCAGATAATCATGGAATGTTTGTACGACAAGGACAAATCATACTGCTGGATGAATCTGGTAATAGAACAGATCTTGCCAGTCCGTCTTCAGCAGGTAGTAGTGCGACAACACCTGATGAAGGGAGTGCAGTCAGAGCTAGAAGCCGTCTTAATAGGTTTGCTCTTTTATATTTTTATTATCTATCAATACTTTTTAAATATTATATATATTTATATATGCAAAAACTTTATTTCATGTTTTATATTTTTCTGTATAAATCGAATAACTTTTGCCTAAAATATTTTATTCTATTTGTGAAGATAAAACGATCACCTAAAACTTCATCTATCACATAGAAACTCATTATTTAGGTATCCTATACTGTATATTATCTAGAATTAATTTTTTATACAATAGGAATGTTTATGAAAGTTTTTCAAATATACGTATTTGCACATGTTAGCATATGTATGATATAATTCCTTAAGTAGTGGTAGAAACCATTATTTGTTTATAAAATGTCTTTTAAATATATATAAATTTACATAATGAAATGTGTAGATATTGAAATTATTCATGGTACAACATAAGAGCACACTTTTTATTCTTGAATTTTGTTATGTTCTTTAATCAATAAATCCTTAATTTATCTCTATATAATGAGGATAAAGCTTTGTTCTTTTTTCTATGCTAGCATGAGTATGCGTCGAAGGAATGAACCTACAGCGTAAGTTTACATCAGCACTTTAAAATAAATCTCATTATTATATATTCTGATTTTTTAACTTAAGATGTCAAATCTACATCTATAGAATATTTTAGAAGTTTCATGTTATAGAGTTTATGTATATACACTATTAAGTTATATGATGCTAAAATATTTAATTTCATTGCAAGTATATTACTATCTGCAAAAAAGTTTATACCAACTATAATAATAATTACATTTTTGGACATATTAATGTAACATTGAAATGTATATGCTGCTCACAAAAGAGTACGGAGAAAAACATCTCCAGCACAGATTAACCGACAACAGAGTGACAGACTTTCGGGGTAAGGAAATGTGTAAAATGAAGTGTTTCAATTATTGTTTTTAGCATTTCTATTATTTAATATAATATATTTTATCAATGTAAAATATAAAACACACATGGTCTTCTAAAATAAATTATAAAATATTTTGCAAATAAATAATTATATAATTAAATAAATAAATAACTAGAGGCACTGAAATTCTGAATAATAAATTAAAGAGACAATGTGTGCATTATCATTCATGTAGAGCATGAAATTCATTACATTCATTCTTATGTAAATTTGAATATTATTGACTGTAAATTTTCTATTTATTTCTATTAATATTATGTGGATATGATAATTTCATTATATTTTATTATTTGCATTTATGTTCATTGTTAAACACATTCTTAATTTAAATAGTCATCTGAGTTTTTATGATATATTGTTAAAATATATAGAGATTCCAGATAAATGAATTAATATTTTTATAGAGTAATACAACAAAATATATCTTTTTATATATATCAATATTTGTTTAAGGCATTTTTAGTTATATTCACTATTGATCTAAATTATAATTAATTTTATTAATTGTTGAATTAGTTTTTCATATTTGAGATCATAAGCGAATAGTGAATATATTGATCTTTTTGTATATACTGTAAATATTATCGTTTGTTATAGTTCTCGATTATCTTTGGTTGGCAGTAAAACACAGTTCAATACCTCAGGCACTGAAAATGTGCCAGGATCTCTCCATGAGCGTAAAGATGGTGGTGAAACACTAATACCAGCTCCCACAACAACTAAACGAGCATCATTCATTGAGGTAACAAAAATTATCAATGGTATAAAATTTATATAGCTTAGAGTGTCTAAACTAAAATATGCTTTATATATAAAGAATAATTCATTTAATATATTTAATTAGGCAGAGGTGGGAAATCTTTCCAATACATATCTTTTTAATTATAATATATTTAGTTGCAAGTTTTTTCAAACTTAATTCAAAATCTTCAAATGTGTTTATACATTGTTATAAGTACAGTGACAGATGTGTAGCAGTGAGAGTAAAGAGAAAGTATTATTGTTTTAATTAATAATTATCTAATCAGGGGCATTTACATTTAACACAAAATTATTATTAAACATATTATTAAATATTTTAAAATAATATATTCTATTAAAAATATATCAAATTTGACCAATTTGAAAGTAACATACGCCAACTAATATCTTCCACAACTTAGGTACTGACTTATAAAAGAATCACATAGAGAGAAAGCGAGAGAGAGAGAGAGAGAGAGAGAGAGAGAGAGAGAGAGAGAGAGAGAGAGAGAGAGAGAGAGAGAGAGATATGGTATTTAAATATATTATATTTATTATTTTTTTTTGCATAAAATTTTGCAATTACATTATCTTCCTGTACTCACAAGTCACTGTTACATAACTTACTATCACACAGTATATCCAAATTCATTTCTAGCACAAACTACTACACACAATTTTGATATTCTTGAATTTTTTTATAGATTCTACATTGTTATGATATTAAAGAAATTCAGCATATTATATAATACAAATAATGTATTTATATATATTTTATGTCTATTTAATACTTTCAATTATATTAAAAAAAAAAGCTCGTTCTAAACACCTTATATATTTTGTATACGAATTTATCAACAATCATAAATTTATTTGCCAATTTTTAACTAATAATTCACTGGATAGTAGGTTCCCCGCCACTGCGATAAGAAATGAAAGTTTTAATAAATAATACGAAATATCTGGTCAAATAACTTTACATCCCAATAATAAATAAATTTACATTTGAAATTTTGTGTTTCTAAATTAGTTTTATATTAATCATAACTATAGTTTACATATTTTACCCTGTGATTCAACAATAATAAAATAAGTATAGATTTCCATGCATGTGCTTTCATATGGTTAGAGAATTTGAACTTCAAATGGTCTAACATTGAAGCATTTTGACAACTGTATATCACGAGGACAAGTTAAAGGATTCTGCTGGCACAGAATTATTCATGTGGGAATGCACATACGTGTTTCAGAAGTCCCCTAGCACGAGCTCACCTTCCGGCAAAAAGCCAAAGGCCCAAGATGATCACAATAATGTAATTAATACTAATTAATTGTAATGTCTCAGTACTTAACACATCACCTTTCTGCCCCTGTACTTTCTCATACTAGCTGTATATCAAAAATTTTCATAATCATAACACATGACCATAACAATTTTATTATTGCACTTTAATGGATTTTCTTGTATTTACAGATTATAATATTAATTTAATTTAATTCTTTTTCATACTCATCATTTTTCTTTAATTCGCTTAGTTGATTGTGTTTTACGATGGTTCGATGGTTTACAGTAAATATACACAAGGATGGGGTACTTATATAATTAAATAGTTTTTAAAATCTAATCATAACTATATATGTTTTTAATCTAATCAAAATAATATAATTAATAAAATAATCATAATGATAATGATGATAACGATGATGGTAATGACGATGATGACGATGACGATGATGATGGTAATGATGATGATGATGATGATGACGATAATAATGATGATGATAATGACAAAAATAGTGGTAATAATGTCAGACATTATTGTTAAAATTCATCGAACATCAAAGAGATACAGAGGTGTAATTTTGCTTGACCAGTTACTTTTTTAAATATAGTCATAGAATTAGATACTTAAAATAATGGACCATATAATATTTTATAAATTAGTAAAAAAGTTAGATATAATAGTTAATACTATACTTTATAAAAGAATAGCAAGCCTGCAATATGTCATTAAAACCAATTCTACAGACTGTTCCAAAAGTCATTCAATCGAATGTCTTATTAGAAGATGCTACTATGAGTTATAAAATAAAATAAATAAACTGATGACTTTAGGTACACCCTGTATTGGAATCAAAATATTTATTAGAATTGATAGAACATTTTAGCCCTGATGTGCCTAAAGACCTATTATTAAACTATATAATATAACTATATAACTTGTATGAGAATAAAAAGCAAGAATAATGATGATTAATTTAAAGGGCATTAGGCATAACTGGGTTATGTCTTGTTGGTGTCTATTATCATAACTAATCTCATTAATCGTTTCAAAAGAAACTAATTCTACTGATTGCATTTGTAAAAACATATCGTTAAACACAAGAGCTCATATATTTGCATCTTAAATCTATAGAGTCATTTGTCATTATATTATCATACCTGTTTCATTTTATTTTCTTCTTAATAAACCAAAAATATTAAAAAATTAATAAGTCTTATGCAAGAAAGAATAAGTAGATATGAGATGCAGATATTGACCATAGAAATATTGATCTTTCATTTAGAGTTTAGTGGGTGTTTTTTTCTATTAACACAATATTCTAAAATATCTCATCACTTATACTTGCACTATTTACAAGTTACCTCCAATAATTGTATGTTGTGCTGTTACTCGGGCCTAAATGATATGAAAATACTTCCTAAATAATATTAGATTTTTAATGTGATAATAAAAAAGACACCCAAATATAAACAAAACATTCATTTGAACTTCTTTTTTTCTATAATTTAGACAGGCTTTGTTGAAACTCTGAAACCACAATTTGTTCCTGGCCAAGTATTGGCTGGTTCAGCTGCAACTTCTAATTTAGTGGAGGAAAAATTAACGCATTTACAACTTACGCAGGAAAATGACAATTTAAAGGCTCAGGTATATTACATTTATTTTGAAAACATATATTTCTGTATATATTCTCTTCCAAAAATATTGCTTTTAATTCTTTAGGTACGAGATTTGAATGAAAAAGTAGAAACGTTAAGAGTGAAGCGGATACAGGATAAAGAAAAAATGAAAGATTTTGAAAAAACCAAACTTCAACTTGAACAACTTCTTGAATTTAAAGTGAAAGTTATGGAAAGCCAAGTACGTAATAGACAAATCCAGAATTTAATATAAACGTATATTTTTTATACAATTTATTTATGCAATTGCGTTATATTCTTTGCTTCAAGGCCAGTCTTCAAAGGGACCTTCAGCGAGCAAAACAAGAAGCTAGGGAGGCACAAGCAGCCAGAGAGCAATACCAAGATGAAATGGCAGATCTTGCAGAGACGGTCGAAATGGCAACGTTAGATAAAGAAATGGCAGAAGAAAAAGCTGAGACGCTCCAAATAGAATTGGAACAACTGAAAGAAAAATTAGAAGAACAAACGCTTGATTTGGAAATTCTTCGTAATGAAATGTCAGAAAGGGTATTAAAAAATTTGTGTTTTCTATAAATCCAATAACGAACAGAAGAAATGTAGGAAATATGTAATATAGCTTTTATGAACATTATAAATAGATAAGATTTATAAAACTCTTGTAAATTGTAGGCAACGGGAGGAGGAGGAGGATTGACTACAAGTGCATCAAGTTATGAGGTAAAACAATTGGAACAACAGAATAGTAGATTACGTGAAACACTGGTAAGAATGCGTGATCTCTCGGCACATGAGAAACACGAGTTTCAAAAGCTTCAAAAAGATTTGGATCAAAAGAAATCAGAAATCTTGGAATTAGGACGTACTAAGGAAAAATTGTCTGCGCGTGTTGAAGAAATGGAACATCAGATAGCAGATTTACAAGAGCAAGTATGTATAATTCTCATAATATTCAAAATTGAAGATAAAAATATATATATATATATTATTTTTATTGTTTTATAATAATATAGATACTAAAACATAATAATTATTAATCAATAATATGTATATATAGGTTGACGCAGCGTTAGGTGCCGAAGAAATGGTAGAAGTATTAGGTGAAAAGAAAATGGCTTTAGAACAAAAAGTTACAGAACTCGAAGAAGCTGTCGCAGATTTGGAAGCTTTACAGGTAACATTCCAAAATATTTTTATGAATGTTTATATATATATATATATATATATATATATATTATATATTTATTATTGTATACAATAAGATAAAAA
This sequence comes from Dolichovespula saxonica, assembly GCA_911387935.1. Taxonomy (NCBI): domain Eukaryota; kingdom Metazoa; phylum Arthropoda; class Insecta; order Hymenoptera; family Vespidae; genus Dolichovespula; species Dolichovespula saxonica. The sequence goes on along the minus strand of OU426997.1, from coordinate 10,047,537 downwards.
TTACTAAATAGAGTAAACAAATTTATTTTAATTTTTGTAAGGACATGTCTGATCAACTTGCCGAATCTTCCAAAGAGTTAGAACTAGAATTAAGAGAGGAATTGGATCTTGCTCTTGGATCAGCTCGCGATGCTCATCGGCATCGTGATGCGGCTTTAGAAACATTAGCGGATCGTGAACTCACTATAACAAAGTTCCGAGAGCTTACGCATCAATTACAAGAGCAATGTTTGCAATTGCAACAACGAGTACAGACGACAGAATCAACTAAATCTATTACGCGAGGTTGATTTATGTTTTATATTATTCGATGTTACTTACTAATATGTGCACGTGGTATATTATAATTTAAAAGTATTTATCGACGACATTTTAGGTGCAGAACAGCAGCTCGCCGAAATATTAGATTTCCAAAAAACTTTTGCAGAAACTCGGGCGCAAACGAAAGCGGTCGATCTCGAAATACGACGATTAGATGCGGAAGAAGCCCAAAGTCACGTGCGTTACTTACTTTCGTTCATGTCTCCAGCATTTTTAGCTCGCGGTGGAGATCACGATGCAATCTTAACTCTTTTACTTATCCCACGGATGATACGTAAAACAGAGATATTGATTTCACAAGTTAGAGATAAGTACAGTACGACTGATAAAATTGACAGGTGAGAATATCGATTAAGACAACATTGAATTACCACTACCGATTGTTATTACTGAAACCGTTATGATTATATTTATTGATAGAGTAAGCGTTGTAAAAGGTCATTCCGTGGAGCAGTATGCTTTTCGATCACGTCTTTGTGCGTGCATGTACGCATTGCAAACTACCCTCGGATGTTTCGAATCTGCCCTGAACGTTTGCAATCCAGAAGCTCTACTTAAAATAGGAGCTGCATTCCCGGAAATGGTAGCGCAAGAAAAATCGGTGGATTCGTTAATCGAATTAGCCAAGAGAGATCAGCTTGATGAAAATCTTTCGGTGGATGCCGTTGAAAAATGTTGCGAGTATTTCTCTACGATGTTTTCGATATTATTTGGAGGAAGTGCATCCATCAATCAAGCTCGTCTAGTCGTTAATGGAACTAGAAGTTTAGGTAGTGCTTGTGATGCCATTGCAACTGATGCCGCAGCTATAAAAGTTCTCATTCAAGGAGACACCGGCGATATAGGTTTGTTAAAAAGAGAGAGAGAGAGAGAGAGATTTACCAACATTATATATGTCGTTTTACTTTGATTCGTAATCAAGTTTCCTTCGTATAGGACTTTTATGTCAATATGCTGAAACAACTTGCGAAGTAATACAGCAGCACTTAAAATCCGCTAGAAGACGTGTTCCTCGAGATCATACCGGAAGTTTAATAAGCGCAAACCTAGGACTAGATGAAGATTATAGCAATCAATTATTTGTATGTTATCAAGCTTCCGTAAAAATTATGAAAACATTGCAAATCTTACTGAAAAGTGCATTGCAAGCTATTGTCGCTAACGGTGGTGAGTATTTTGTAAAAAAAAAAAAAATATAATATAAGTATATTACATAAAAATACAATAGAAAGGCATTATAAACAAATAATATTTTATTAGATTTAGATGCAGGTCTTGCTGCTGATAAATTAAAAGATATAGCTGCTATAGCCAGTGAGAAAGTCTATGATACCGAAGATATAGGACCGGTGGCAACGATAAAATCTAGTTTAACAATTATGCAACAGTTTGCAGCTAATTTGGCACAAAAAATGACCGAATGTGAGAATGATTTGGCGATGACAGGGCCTATTTCACATCAACAAGAAGCAAATGAAACAATAGCTCCGATAATCTTAATGGCTCAAATAGCGAGAAAAGAAGCGGAAGAAACCAAAATACTTAGCAGGTAACATATTTTTTTAGCAAAAAAAAAAAAAAAAAAAAAAAATTATGCAATAAATATGAATTAATTCAATCTCTGAATTATTAGAAAACTCGAAGCACGAGACAGCGATATACGTGAAGCGAGAATAGCATTACGGGAGAAACAGGAAGAACTATCCGAAATGACTTTGAGAAAAGAATTGGCGGAGAAGAAATTTACAACGCAACAACACGAACACGAATTAAACGTTGAAAAGTTAACAAGAAAGTTGGAAGAAGCACAAAATCAACTCAAACGGAAGGTACGTATGCTTGCCCGTAAAAATTTTTATTTACTAAAATCTGTAAACATTGTTAAAGAAAAAATATCCTCCTTCTGCTAGGAAAAAGAATTCGAAGAAACGATGGATCATCTTCAAACAGATATTGATTGTTTGGAGAACGAAAGAGGACAATTAAAAGAAAAATTAAAATCATTTGGTAAAAAGACGATGATATCGACATCCGGGACAGATATTTCAGTAGGAAATTCCTCGTTTATGGCTGCAGGAATTCAAACTGCAAACGATAAATTATTGATGCAAGAAGTAACGTTACTCAAAGAAGCTCTAAATAATGAGCATATGCAAAAGAGGAAATTGTTGTCCGATTCATTGCGTGTAAAATTGGAAAATTTGAAACCGTTAACGTGTATGAAAAATCCGGAAACTACGGATGCAAATATCAATGAATTAGAAAAGAAAACCAACAATCTTCTAAAAGTAAGCGTAAACCTAATTCTTTTAAATGTTAGTTTATTTACATGAAACGGAAAGATCGAATTTATTGACTTTTTTTTTTAGGATATCCATAATGTAATAACGTTCCCCATCGTACCTGACTTGACACGTAATAAAGCGTCTTCTACGAAAACACCGGTACTCGAAAAATCGAAACCTATATATCAATTATTACAACGGCAAATATTGATTAGGCAATACAAAGAAAAGGCTGATAGATTGGCAGTGAGTTATCTTTATTTGGCTTTTCTTCGCATAATTGACGATTATTAATATTAATAAAATGGTTTTATCAGGGAGAAATACGCGAGGAAGCGGTCAAACGTAACGTCGGAGGTAGAGCAGAGTCTCATTTTGCTGTATTTCCAAATCGAGAAATGACAACGGCAATGCAAGAGAATCAAATTCTTGCAGCGCAGATAAGTATTCCCTATGGTGGTCCAGAAAAAACACATACTATAGTCGTAGGAAAAAATGAACTTCGACAAGTTCACACTCTTTTATGTTATTAAATTTGTAAATTATTTGTTTCTTTCTTCTAGAAAATTTAGTATATCGATGTGATATGTTTCAGGAGTATTTAAAAAAAAAAAAAAAAAAAAGAAAAAAAAAATTGTTCTTTTTATATCATTGCAAACGAACAATTTTTTTGTTATTCTAATGGATACTTAATTTATTTTATAAGAATAGGATTTACGCATTGTAACTACCATTTCATATCGTGCGTGAATAAAGCTGTGATCAGATTTTGTAATTGGTCATAATTAAGATTACAATTTTTCTTAGTATTGACATATTATAAAATGCTGAGATTTACGGATAGATCATTGTATTATTCGTTATAATTGTATTATTTTGAAATTTCTATGCGATAAATATTATCCCATATAAGGCATGCAAATGTAGCCATAAATTTACTTTGTATCTTAAATATATAAAATAAATTATATTCCAAGAAGCGAGAAAAAAAAAATAAAAAGGGCAATGTATAATTCTAAAAAAAAAAAAGCATAAAAAGAATTCGATCTTTTCCCTTGAAATTAAAGATAAAATCAAACAATAACTATAATACAATGTTTCAGTATTTATTTATAGAGGTAAAAGGAGCAGTATTGTTAATGTATTTCCTCATTGTTATGCATTAAAGTGTATCTTACTTAATGTTACTGTCACAATTTCATTGCATACACACACGCACAAATATGTATATACACCAGAGACATTAATAAGTGCATATATCATTATTTATTTATTAACTTACACATTCGCACATTCGTTTTCTTTTTTTATAACCATACACACTATCCATTTCATTTATACCTCCCACTAATGATTAATCATACACATTTAGTTCTTTCAATAATAATTATGCACATTCTCACTTAATGATGATTAATGTTTTTCTTGGTAGAATTTCCCACTTGTAATGGAACAATATAATCTATATATGTAACTAACGTTGTTTTCGCATCGCGAGTCACGATAATATTAGCTATTTTTTTATATTTTCTTCCACCTCAAAGACACGATAACACGGGTATCAATGATGGTATATGATTACAATTTTGTCAAAGGCAATCGTCAGGATATATATTTAAAAATTAAATCATAATGTTTGATATATGACATAAGGTCATATAAACAAACAAACAAACAAACAAAAAAAAAAAAAAGAGAATAATAAATAAATATTTCGAAATTTATTATTATCTGTAAATATCGCGACATTTTAGTAAGATCCAGGATCTTATTTCTGAAATAAAGAATAATAGAAGCGTTATAACGACCTCTTAAGGATTACAATAACCCATTTTTTATATTATAGAATTTCGTATCAGGCGATTTTATGAAAACTGAAAAAAAGCCGAAATATGAACTCACCAATGATAACGATCAATTCGAAGATAGACTATTTCATCAATAGTAAATAATAGTTATACAATGCAAAAGCTCATGTTATAATAATAAACATAAACTACAATTGCATAGCTTCATCCACATAAAACTATGCAAAAAAAGTAATCATCTTATTCTTCTTCTTTGCCTAGAAAAAAATATTAAATTGATAATATGATTACAAACATAATATCCTTAATTTTATCCACGCAGACTAATAATTAAATCTGCAACAAGTCTACAACAAATAACAGTTTTTTTTTTTTATCTTTTTTTTTACAGTAATACCGTTATATATCACTGTTGTTATCGGTCAAATAAGCCGATGACAGAAAGAAAGAGAGCAAACGATAAAAATGTTGAAAAAGTTAATATCCTTTTGTTTTGCCTCTAATTGAAATCGTATAGCATATCTCAAGAAAATATGCAACTATTGTTGTCTTAACATTAATGTATTTTAGTACAATTCTATTGACATATTATTTGAGGTAAGAAAAATATTAACATTTCTCGCAAAAGCCCACTCACACTATATTCGTATTACATATTGGGAACAAAAAAAAAATATAGGAAGCAATTTCTGTACTTATTTGTCAGTACACAAAGTAATGATGCTTTTGTGATTTTGCAAAATAAATTTTCGGCCATTTTTGTATTTGTTTTCTATTTATAGAGTAAATACAAAATTTTTATTACGATTTACTCTAGCGTTCGTTTAAGTGTGGTCTCATAAGAATAAGATATTCTCTCCTTCTTTCCTTGAAAAGTACGCAATGGATTCTCATATATGTGCACTTTCTAACAAAATCTTCGGGTAATCAATATCTTTATTTTAATGATAATCAATGATAAACCAGATATCAAAATAATGGGACAAGCCACGTTTAGTCAATTTTGCATCGATGCTTAACTCAAAGAGAGAGAGATGGTTCGATCGACACTCTAAGTACTTAACCCTTTGAAAGCATGTTTGTTTGTTTTCTTTTTTACATTTTCTATGTGAAGGCAATCAAATGAAAGCAAAATGAATAAATAAAATCAACTTGATGATACATGCATAATACCAACAAGTCTAAAAGGGTTAAATCACTGTAATGTTTTCTTGTTTTTTTCATCCATAATCGTGCAATCTATATATTTCACCACTGTTATAAACTCCGAAGTTCCATCGCGGTCATTCGCTTTCTCTCTTTGGACTTAGAGAGCCGCTTGATTTAACTCTTCGGACAAAAATTTAGATCAAGTTGTGCACCTTGGTTGAGATACCTCTGATCATAATTGGGGTTGGATGGTAGTAAAATGCCACAGCCTTAACGTGCTCCTATGATAATTCGTTCAATGATTGCACAGTCCTTTTATGTGTCTCGTTTAAAAGTGAATTAAAACGTTAAAATTGATTGGTACCTGTTTGAGCGTTAGTTTTAGCAGGTGGCTGAACCCCAGCTTGTACTTGTGCTTGGATGCCTTCGAGAACTCGACCGTGTGTACCTCCAGATGTTCCACCATTGACATTGAGGCTGGAGCTTGCTACTTTCTGCTTTAACATTGTCCAGTCGAATGTATAGTCGTATTGATGATTTAACGTACGGAAAAGTATACGGAAAAGTTGACGTAGATACATATAATCCGGGCTCTCTTCGAAACGTAATCCTCGCGTATAATTTAGATACATCGCAAATTCAGCAGCAAATCCCTATTAATTAAAAATCAATTTAGCTGTACTTTTTAATCGTACGAAAAAGAAAGTATTTTTTTCATCAATAAAATGGAAAACATGCCTTGCATAAAACTTCTACAGGCGTTGACATTTTCTTTTCACTGATTTTTTCGTACTTCTGTTTTTTAGTTGCAGCTTTGAGACCTTGCCAAGGCAATGATCCCCGATTAAAGTACATAAGTACATATCCAAGTGATTCCATGTCATCTCTACGACTTTGTTCAATGCCTAAATGAGCGTTGATAGATGCATACCTTGCTGTACCTGTTAAATTTTTATCTTCTCGATAGACTATATGCATTCTCGACTGGCTATCTCTATATTTTTTGGCTAGTCCAAAATCTATGAGAAATAGCTGAAACAGATTTTTACGAAAGGCTCTTATATTTTTTTTATTCGACTTGTCCGGTATAAATTACTTCAAATAAAAAAAAAAAAAAAAAGAAAGAAAAAACGTGTATATATATACATATATTTTATTTTTTACCTATCTACCAAAATCTATCTATCAAAGTACCCACATGATTTGAGAATATGTTACCTTATTACAATGACGGCCGATGCCCATTAAAAAATTATCCGGCTTTATGTCTCTGTGAATGAAGTGTTTACAATGAACAAATTCGATTCTGCCAATCATCTGGTCCGCCAGCATTAAAACCGTTTTAATTGTAAACCTTCGCGAGCAAAAAGTAAAAAGATCTTCAAGGGATGGTCCCAAGAGATCCATAACAAGGACATTGTATTCGCGTTCGGTTCCATACCTATTGATCAAAAGAAACTTTTTCTCGTATTTATTTTATCAATCTTATCGACCCATCAAACTTTTTAAATTTATGAAACATTAAGTTTATTTAATAACAATGTATAAACGTAATTCTCTTACCAACGTATATGCGGTATTCCTATACCACCATGCAATATTTTGTATAATTTGGACTCGTACAGCAATTGTGGGTGGCGGGCACGCACGTTTTCTAATTTGACTGCAACTTCCTAGAAAAGACAAAAAGAAGAAGAAAATAAAGAAAACAAAAATACAATTTCTAAAAAATTCGTTAAATATTAGAGATTTAACAAAATATCGACTAAATATGTTACTTCTCGTAATCGTAATATACTCCGCAGTTATCTTTTTTAATTACCTAAATATTTCACGATACTTTTTTATATTTCTGTCTGTTAATTGTTTAAATTAAAATTTACGATGTATAATCAAGAAAAAATAATAAGCATTCAATTTTAAAAATAAAATGGCTAATCTAATATTAAGATATCTTGAATATATCATATTTCATTATTCAATAAACGTTTAGTTTTCAACTTCGTACAGAGGCATTTAAAGAAACAATTTTTTATTCGAAATACAAGAAACTTAAACAAGTTACATTGTGTCCTAATAATAACTCTCGTTACTGTAAATATCACCATTAAGAGAAATGATAATAGAGAAAAATGAATCCAACGTATTTCCGTGGTGTGAAATTTTTCTTCCCTAAATTTGTATCATAGTTTCCTAATCAATACTAAAATTATTACTGCAAGTTGAAAGTGAAAATAAATAGCAGTCTTGAAGCTAAAAATACTAGAAAATCTTGCACTTCCGAATACGTTTGTTTCACATTTCAAACCAGCTCTTTTCCTGAGAAAAACAATCGCAACTTAAGAAAGAAGCATCTAATATGTCCGAATCTATATTTACGAACTACTCTTACCCTGAAAGAATATTTTGCTTTCTTTGTCCACCGAAGTTATTTGACTCGACGATTCGTCGAATAGTAGTCTAGGTAGGAATCGCTACTACATTTTACGTATTTTGATAGTTTATATAGAATATAATGATAATATAAGAGAGAAATTAATAAATCTTGAATACATAAAAATACAAAATACAGTCATACTTTGTGTACTCGCAATAATAAATAAATGTATATTAATTTAAATTATTTTCATTTTTGTAAGTTACATTAGTGTTAACATTGAAAGCAGTATGTGTGTGCATGCGTGCGCACGCGCGCGCGTGTATATATATATATATATATATATATATATATCGTTGAGATAGACGTATGGTTATTTCTTTATCAATGATTTTACTTTATAGCAAATTATAGAAGCGACTTTGAAGCAACTATATAAATTAAATTTTTCAAAAAAATCTCTCTTTCGAACTTTATCATATTTTTGATTTATTTTATATGATAATTTGATACTTCCTTCGAATAGGTTAAAAATCAATCGAAAAAATATAATTCTGTGAACCCATTCTAATTGTTATACGATAACGTCTTATAATTTTTAGGTTTAACTTTTAAAAAAAAAAAATGAATGTATCTCTATCATTAGGTTAATCGTCCTTAGTATCGTTTGAAAATATTTATCAATTTTATGTCTATTAAAAATATTACAAAGTAAAATTAACTTCTACAACGTTGTATCTATTCGTAACATTAAATTTATACGAATTTCGTTAAAATTTAATATATGTAGATTCAATTATAATACCAAAATAAACATTGCGAAAAGAAAAGATTAACGGATATTTTGAATAAGATATAAAAATAAAAGTTATCCATAGTTAAACTATATACTATCAAAATAGTACAGATATTATGAAACATCGAAATACGCATCTGCATATTTCATTCGTAATTAATTCCTCTTATTCGAATTACCTCCTCATCACCCTTTGTTTAAAACATATGTTTGTAAGTAAAATAATTATCGTTTTCGATTGTTTCACTTTTTTATTTTAGTTTTTTGTTTTTTTTCTATTCTTTTATTTCTATCTCTTTTTTTTCTATTCTTTATTTTTTTTTTTTTTATTCTTTCTAATTATTTTATCGACCCGTAAATAATATACACTGTTGTCATGATTACCTAACCTCTGATCTCAAAGTCGTATTTCTTTCTACGAAAATCGTCAACGTCTCGATATACATACTCTATGTAAAAAAAAAAATAAAAAAAAAAACTGCCACTTATAAAACATTGGTAGATTCTGTGGTTTATAACCTTTAAGACCTTAAACCTTTAAATCCTTAAGAACGCTGAGAGAGTTATGGTCACTATTTGATTATATCGGTACATGACAAAAATTTCACATAACATATAATGCTTGTCAAATTTTTGTTCTTTGTAATAAGATACCTTAATGCTTAGATTAATAAATATAATATTTATAAAATAATAAAATATTTTTGTCAAAGAAAAAATTTATAACTTCATCAAACTTTAATAAAAAGTAGATACTTTGCATCTACGAGAATATGTAAATTATTAAACGATCAATAAAGTTATACGCTAAGCAAATAAAATACTTCTGGAGATAATAATAAACTACTTGTAACTATATTTTCCCTGAAACCATAAAGAATATATTAATATATTTAATGATAAAAACCAAACACTTTCCTTATTAAAAAAATATTCAATTAAAGATGTATTATTAATAATCTTTTAACAGTATATTTGAAATTTTCTCGATAGAGTTAAGTATCGGATCTTAATTTGATTTATCGTTACTACTACTTCAATATTTGGTATGATTTATAGAATTTAATTATTATTTTTGAAAGACTATTTTAGTGTACTTCATCCTTCTTGCTTTTAGTACATTATATAAATTGCAATTGTATTTATCTCGTGTAGACATAAATTTGAAGATTCTGTACAGGTTCACTTGCATATTACACAATTTCAGAATGACATTTCATTGTCCAAAAAAAGTAATTTACGAAATATTAAGGTTATGATAAATATTTTACGGATATATCTATACACTATTCTATTACATCAATCTCATTAATCTATTGACATTAATCTATTTTATCTGTTTTTTTTATTTAAATAGAGATACGAGTTGATCGGGCATTACCGAACAATCGCAAAAAAGCGATGGTGTCGACATAATTTATCGACGAATTTGATCATCTACATTATGAAATTTAAGGAAAAGAAAAGAAGGAAAAGAAAGCAAAAAAAAAAGTGATAAGAATGATATCGAAAGTGAGAAAAATAAGAAAAAAAAAAAAAAAAAAAAAAATTAGCGAATAAAGTAATAAAAAGTAAAAGAAAAAAGAAACGAAGTAAAGAAATAATGTATGCGATGACAGATCGTCAGAAATTAAATGGTCTTTCTTACCTCGCCATTAGCGATGTTGATACCAAGATAAATATCGCCAAAGGAACCCGAACCGATTTTCCTTAACAACCGATACTTGCCAGCCACAATAAAGTCGCTCTTTCCCATTACCAGCGACACCGCCGACGCCATGTCACCCGTGGCTTCTTTACGTCTCTTTAGTTCGACGACGCTTTCCTGTTCTCCCTGCGCACGGTCCTAGCAAAAGGGAAAAGTAGCAGGCAGTCTCACTCGATCCTAAACTACCGTTGGAATATCTCTTCTCTTAGATCAGAGCTTTTTAGCTTACGCCTGAAGATATCTAGTGACGTCTTGACGATTCCAACGTGCCACGAAGGCGTTTAGGATATGAAATTTCCTTTATTCCGTGGTGAACGTCGGAATATAGTAGGAAAAATCACTGCTGGTACGACGTACCCCACCAGCCCGTCGACATTTTCCCTTTCGCTTAAACCTAGAAGCAGCACGAAGTAACTGTGAACCGATGTTGCGGGGATACGATGCGTCACGAACAAGGAGAGTAAGAAAGAAAGAGCGAGAGAGAGAGAGAGAGAGAGAGAGAGAGAGAGAGAGAGAGAAACAGTGAATGTGTGAGAGGAAAAGAGGGATAGAGGAGAGTGAGAGAGGGAGGGAGCCAGGAGAGAAAGCGCTGCTCAAGACAGTTGCTTCTTTCCTGTAACATCGATGATTATATGTAAAACACTTCTTTACGATTCTTCCCAAAATTAAGAGCTGTAATAATAGATAAAAATTCGACAGAGTACCTGAACGTCTTTTTAATGACGTTGTTTAAACTTGATTACGTGAAGTAGTTCGCTTGAATACGCAGTTGCAAACTGCTCATCAGGAGCGTACCTACAGTTTGTCAAATACATATGTTTATCGCGGATCTTTTGAAATTTTATATTTCATTCATATTTTTTACATTTCTTCTTTATATATTTTATTATATTATTACTCTTACAATAAGACAAAATTCAAATCATTATAATTGTAATTTATTCTAAACATAGTATAATTATATTTGTGTTGCAAAGTAATTTACCAATTGAAATAATTTAAAAAAAAAAATTTTTAACGATTGTGTGTGTGTGTGTTTGTGTGTGATTAGTATAAATAAATATTACTAGGTTAAAAGTATATAGGTATATATATATATATATATATATATATATATATATATTAGACTTTTATGACTTTTATATATTTTAATAAATATATTTAATTTTAATATTGTCATTCAAACTTACATAAAATAATAATTGATACATGCTTTCCCGAACGCGTTAGAAACCATTATCTAACAAAATTCTTCCATTTGATTCCATCAATCGAAAATTAAAGTAACCAATAAGCAAGCAGAAATATACCAATAAATTAGCAACTAACTATTACTTACTGCCTATTATCGGTTGGGTTAAAGAGGTTAGTCTCGGATGGTTTCGGGCAGTTTCGTACAATTTCGGGAAATCTCGGATTGTCTCGAGGGTTCATACCACATACTACGAAGACCCGTGGAAGTGACGACAGAAGAGCAGTTCCAAAATGTTGTCGAGACTTGGTTTTCGCAATGGTAATTGATATTTATATTTAATATGAAATTATAGTTTTCAAAAATACAACAATAATGAACAATTTTTTATATTAATGCGATACATTATACCGTACCCATCACCATTACCATAATATGGATATGTAGATACCGTTTATTTCATTTCTATTATATAATAATATATTTTTCAATTTTTTTCAATATTTAAACAAATTAAGCTTAAATCAATCGATCCGATTTAAATTAATATTAGATATATTTTTTAAACCTTTACTAATAGCCGATGGACTTATTTGGACTAGTGATAGATTATTGATTGATATCTGTTTTGCGATAAAATCCTATAAAAGTGATATATTTTTATATGTTTAGCTCAAATGTTACAAGTAGCTGTTCGTGATGCACAAGTAGCTGTTCGTGGTGTACAAGCAGTATCAGCTTCTAATGGCCCTAGACCTGTGCGTCTAATAGATCAACCTCCTGTCAGATTAGGATTTATTCCTGATTCATGGTTTACTTTCTTTTATTCAAAAACTGGAGTAACAGGTAACCTATAACAAATAGTAACTTTTAATTGTATTCCTTTAATTTATTTTTTATTTTAATTATAATGAATTAAATATATATATGCATATATATATACTTATATATAAAATTATGTTTTATATAAAATTTTTTATTTTCAGGACCTTATATGTTCGCTACTAGCGTAGGAACATATTTAGTTTCCAAAGAAATATATGTCTTGGAACACGAATTTTATAATGCTATTTCATTTGTGATTATATGGATATTTTTGGTTAAAAAATTTGGGCCTCCTTTATCGAAATTTTTGGAAAAAGAACAAAATGATGAAATTGACCAATGGGAAAATAACAGAAAGGAAAGAATCGAAGCTGCAGAAGGAAATATAAAAGCTATAAATGATGCAGTATGGAGAGCAGAAGGGCAAACCATCCTTGCAGAAGCCAAGAGAGAGAATATAAAAATGCAATTGGAGGCTGTATATAGAGAGCGTCTTGCTCAGGTTTATAAGGAGGTATATCATTTTTATATTTGTCATATATTATAAAAATATGTTTAAATGTTGTTCACATATTATTAATTCAATAAGGTATAAAGGTAACACTTCATATAAATATATATACACGGCACACAAATATATATTAATATTTGTGTTTTTAGGTAAAGAATCGTTTAGACTACAATGCTCAAATACAGATAGTAGAGCGAAGAATAGCTCAAAAACATATGGTACAGTGGATCATAAACAGTGTGTTAAAAGCAATTACACCGGAACAAGAAAAAGCAACTCTTCAACAATGCATCAAAGATCTTGAAGCACTTGCTTCAAAAGCATAAGGGATTATTATAAATATTATAAATATGAATAAAATCCTTTATGTTGGTCTGTTAGAAGAAATAGAAAGATAAGTATGACTCATTATAAAATAGACTATGAGTATACTACAAATGTATAAAAAAAAAATGTCTTCATTAATCAAACGAGATAATTGTCAAATTTTGATGAGCCAATAAAATCTTCAATACAGTTTGATGACTGACTCCTTTGTCCAAATATCTCTTCTCATATGTCATGTTATTCCTTTTCTTTTATTTTACTTCTTTACATAACCATGACATTTATTCATCGTTATTATACATTTTTAAAATATAAATTGTAAAATGAAAAAATATGACGAGTAGAAGTATTTCCAATGAATGTTTATCGTATTTTTATATTATGAAAAATGTGATATTTCCAATAAAATAAAATTCAAGATCTAAAATAATTGCAGCTGTAAAAATTGCTAAAACATAGCAATAAATTTTTTATTTATATATGAAAATCTCGTGAATCGAAATATATCGATTTCAATAATAATTTCTAAGATAGCATAGGACAAACAAAAGTGCTCATTTCGGTATTGTCCAATCAGAATAATAGATATTATTTTTTCTTAATCCTCCAATCCTCTTTTAATGAGCCATCCCATATTTTCATAGACACAACCATTCTATACATGAGTATAAGCTTTATGGCTGTACTTTAAAGGATGATTGCATTCAGCTGCGGTATATCGGAATTGTAGATGAAACCAGCTTTAACCCTGTTTAACCCTGAACGAGTTGCGAGCATTTGCGAGTATGTATTTTGGTACTTTTCAGTACTAATCTGTAGTCGTCATCAGTTGTAATATTTGCGGTAAAAAACGAACGTAATTTTAGTTTACCAACTTGTTTATTTTTCAAATCACTTCTTTAATGCAAGTATTAATCTAATGGATTAAAATAAAAAATTGGAAATCAAAGATTTTTTCATTAAATTTTAAAAAGTATTTTTATTAGTAGAGAATTATAGTAAAAACGTCATAGCACATAGGTGTGTGTATGTGTCCAAATGGCTTGGCTGTCAGATATTACAGATAAAGTAGAGGATCTATTGAATAAGATAGATAAAAATAGTGCAACTGTTTTGAACAGTGATTATTGGAAGCGGTAAATATTAATGTTATTTTTTGATAAAGTGCTGTATATTTAGACTTAAGAACTAGATATTAACTTTATACATTACCAAGCCTTTTTTGTGTAAGACCTACGTATTTATGACTATTTCAGCTACGATAATAGTATTATTACAAAATCTTCCTTGGAAACTCCAAAACAATTTACGCACGAAGAAAATCTTCTGGAGTATCTGAATACATCATCAAAAAGTGTGACAAAAACAGCAGTAGAATCTGGACTCTCATCGCCAATACCTTCGTTATTAATGGAACGATCTACGAATAATTTAGATTCCATATTGCAACTATCTATTCAGAATAATGAACCAAATCCAGAAAGTACATGTACTTCTATAAATCCGATCGATGGTGAAAATTATGGTTTTGAGAATGATCTACAGATTAGAAATATACATTTAAGAAATCAGATACATAGATATCAAGATAATGCTTTTGATTCACAAATGGTACAAAGAGGAGCAGATGATGGTAATTATATTTAATTCTCAATTATAGTTTTAATTTTGTTGCAATTAATTGTTAGAACTTATTTTCTTTCTTTAATTTATATCTAGATCATACTGTGGAAGTTGGCGAGCCAAAATATTCGTATGATACAAAATTGCAATCATTAGACACAGATGAATTAATGATTTCACCTGATTCTTTATTAAAATCTTCATCGGAAACTTTAACGGACCATCAAAAACAGATTGTAGTATTAAATAATAAATTGCAGTCCTTGAGAACTACAAACGTTCAAATGTTGAAACAGATGACAGATTTACAAACTGTTCTTAGTAGAAGTAGATTAGAATTACTTTCTACTAGATCCGAATTAGAACAACATAAAGCAAGAGCTTTCAGAATATTACAAGACAAAGAAAAGTTAATAGCAGAATTAAGGCGAAATGAATTTACAGGCATAGATGATGCTACACTTGTTGAATTAAAACAATTGAGGTAATAATTATAAAACTACATCACTTAATAATTAATTAATCAAAAGAAATCATTAAGGAATCTTAAAATAAATATTAAATATACCAAATCTTAAAATAAAAATTGTTATATACATAATATATAAATAAATAAATATATACATAATATTACAGGCAAGAACGTGATCTCCTCAGAGAAGAAAATCAACAAACTCATGAACAATTAAGAACAGTACGCGATGAATTAAACAATACTGATCTTAATTTGGAAAAGATGAGACAAAGATATAATGAAGTAAATCTAAAATCTCAAGAAAGTCTTGCAAGTGAAAGACAAAGAAGACAAGATGCAGAAGAAATTGCAAGATTACACTCGGAGGTAATATATAGTGTATGAACGTAGATTTATCAATTAATGAAAATAAGAATCATTTATTTTAGGAGATAAGGTCGCTAAAAGATGAAATAATTCGCCAACAAAATAATTTTACTATACAAATACAAAAACAAGAAGCAGAAATATCTAGACTCCGTTTGCAATTATCTGCAACATCAACACCAAATAGTGAAGTAGAATCTAGATTAGCCGCTCTTACTCAAACTTTAGTTCTGAAACAGCAAGCGCTAGAGAACATAACTACAGAACGTAATGCATTGCGTCTTCAGTTTGAAAAGCTAGAGGTAAGTTTAATAGAATATAAAATTTTATTTATTAATTAATTTAAATTATAATAATATATTTTGTTATTAGCTTGAGTTTAGAACTATTATAGGAAATTCCAATAGAAATGTAGCATACAATAATACAAACGATAATGACGATGTAAAAGCTCAAGTTCCTGTGTTTTTAATGGAAACACCATTTGATACCGGTGTCACCAGACGAGTGAAGAGAGCTTATTCTTCGTTGGATGCTATCAGTATTCGTACAGGAGTTTTTTTGAGACGATATCCACTTGCAAGAATTTTAGTACTAATTTATATGGTGAGTATATAGAAAATTTTACTTTAATCAATTAAATTCCTATTATTGTTTATTGTGTAAATATCTACTAATAACTTTTTACATTTTTTAGGCATTACTTCAATTCTGGGTTCTCGTGGTACTTTTTTCTCAATCACCAGAAGCACATTGATATAGATTAAAAATAGATAACTAGAAAACGTTGTTATTTTTATATAAATATTTAGCAGAAAAGTTAATCATTGATAGAGTTATTTCAGTAAGCTATACTTTCATAAATTATTTAATTATCATAAATTAAGATATATTTTTCTTCACTGTCTTCACTATAATTCTCTTCAATTTCTTCTTAACATTTGAGAAGGTACGATTTTAAATAGATGGACTGCCTTGAAATTTTTAATAAAAATCAATCGTCACTCAACAAAGATCTACTAAAAATTTCGACTTTCCTTGAATTCTAATTTCAAAATGATAATCGTTTCAAACATTGTGTTGTCAAATAAAAAATTGTAGAAATCGTGAAACTCGATCTAAAGAGAGAATATCTAAAATCTTGAATAATTGACGATAGAAGAATAAAAATACAATACACGCGAATATACATTGACTGTATGTATTGTTCATATCAATGCCTCGTGTCAATAAAAATTGCAAATTCTAAGAGAAGATAGACGAAAGATTGGGTACTTCAAAACGTCAGATTTTCCTTTGCATTTCGATAGGACCGCCATCTATCGGATAGAATTGTGAACTGATTATAAAACTAGGGGTGATGAACAGCCTTAAATAAACGATATAAGCATAGGGAATATTTTAAAACAATGATTACAATTATGTAGAATTATCGTTGCATTGACACTTCTCCAAATCCTACGAGATTTATATTCCTGT
Source organism: Dolichovespula saxonica (assembly GCA_911387935.1). Taxonomy (NCBI): domain Eukaryota; kingdom Metazoa; phylum Arthropoda; class Insecta; order Hymenoptera; family Vespidae; genus Dolichovespula; species Dolichovespula saxonica. The sequence continues at coordinate 10,030,295 of OU426997.1, read as the reverse complement.
TTAATATCGAATTGGCAAAAAAAGAAAAACAACAGTTATAAAATACAGTTTTTTATTTTTGTTTTCTTTTTTTTTTTATCTTTGACGTATTATCCAAACAATTTATACATCGGATGCTATCGTTTTTATACAATGATAGCAATATTAATGGACCTATCGGCAAAGATAAAGGAGAAAAACTTTGATTGGACCGAACTAATTCCTATAGTTGGCAAAACTGTGACAAAATTTGATACAATATCAGAACGTAGTTTATCCTCATTCCTCGGTTTGAGCGTAAAAATTCCGAATATTCACGTAATAAGGAAACTGGCATCGATTGTTCCTCGTGGTGAACGGTCGTACCAAGAATAATACAATAGAAGATTTAATAATACTTATGTAGAAATAAAGAGGGAAAGCATGGTTTCGGTGATGCAGCCATTCATGGTGAGTCGACGAGATTAGATTTACAAGTTTGCACCGGTTTTGCTTTTGGTTTTGGTATTGATATCATATACGTATAGTTAATGACAGTGAATTGAAAAAATGACTTTTTCATTATATCCATAGGATGTTGAAAGTTCAAGGAGCTACATCGATGAGCTGTATTCGCCGGATCCTCATAAATGTTTACAAGCAATTATGTGAGTGAGCGTGAGACTTAACCTCTAATTCCGATTATGCACAAATATTTTTAGAAGATACATACCAACGTTAGTCATTAAGAAGTCATGAATTAGTTGTTAATTATATAAGTGATTCATATAAAATTTTATTATTTAAATAAATCGTAAATATTTACTTTGCAATTTATTTTTAATTAAGTACTATTATTGTTGTGATGAAAATAAACTTCACATATTTGTTTAATACACGTCTCAATTATCTATGCGATACTCGTTTATGAATATATATAAATATATATATATATATATATATATATATATATTTATATATTTATATATATAATCCTCTATATATGAAACTGAAATAATACTGGGTTTTTTATTTTAGATGTCTTAAAAATTCTGTAATTGGAAGCAATAGACAAAAAGGTTCAGTGATAGCACAAGGCGTAGTACCTCGATTGTTACAATTACTTGGTAATACGTCTGGCCCGCTCTCGGAGCGTATACAGCTAGAATCAGCTGTAACATTAGGTTCTTTGGCAAAGGGTACCGATCAACATGTCTTAGCTCTCATTGATCTGGGCGTGGTACCATTACTTCTTCAAGTTTTGCTTTCTATGCCTATCTCCGATTCCAATGCAGAAGGAAAAGGAAAAATTTTAGATTCGTTAAATGAAGCATGTTTGCGTTGCTTACGTACAGTGTTCCAACACACCGCAGCACCTGTTCATTCTATATACCAGGATCCTGCTTTGGTGCCACGTTTATTATCATTAGCAAGCAGATCTGTTACTTGTCAAGTTTGTGTAGCAACCATCTTAACGACGGCATGTAAGGTATGAATACACTATGTGTTTGAGCTTTTAATTTTTTCAATGAGTAAAAAGAAATTAATTTATTTTATTGTTAGACCGCTGAGGAACAAAATGCCCTTTCTAAAGGAGGAGCGGTTGAAACATTAGCGATGCAACTCGATTCGCCGTTAGCCGATGTACAATTGCCTGCATTGGCTTGTCTTGCAAACATGTGCTATCAAAATCATATGGTGTCTGCTATGGTTGCCGCAGCAACTACAAGTAATACTCTTAGAGGTAAACTTGTGCCCGTAGCGTTAGGACAATTGATGGGGCGTGAGAGAAGTTCATTAGTCCAACTGGAAGCTGCAAGATGTATAGCGTATATGCATAGGGCTGGTGCATTACCGTCTACAGATCCGAGAGTCGTATATCGTGCTTTACCTTGTCTCGTGAGACTTTGTCATAGAGATCGGCCACCACGAGAAAGAATAGCCGCGGCAGAGACATTAGCTTATCTTACAGAAGTCGATACCGATTTACAACGTTTAGCTTCTATTAGTAATCACCTTATTCCAACATTAGCCGAGTTATTAAGACCACATTCACAGGTAAGGTTTAAATATTTTGTTAATATCAGTATATAAATATTTATTGATTCAATTACTTTATTTAAGGATATTAGACAAAATTAACTTTATTATTCTTATTTATAGGTTCAAGATGCAACATTAACACAAGATATGCGCCAAGCTGCGTTCAGAGCTTTTGCTTCTCTTGGTGCCAATGATGAAGACATACGAAAACGCATCATCGAAACGGAAAGTTTAATGGAACAAGTTGTTTCTGGTTTACAAGATCCTGGTGGTCCTCGAGTTCGTTTAGCTGCAGTTAGATGTTTGCATTCTCTTTCTAGAAGCGTGCAACAGCTTCGTACAACGTTTCAAGATCATGCAGTTTGGAGGCCCCTCATGCAATTACTTCATGGTGCGGATAAAGGGTTGGAAGGTATCATATTATTGTTGGTAATGGTAAATAAATATACAATAGATACAATTTACTGATCCAATATGATTTTGTTATCATTTCTTCGTAGGTAGAACAGAAAGCGAAGATGATTTATTGACAGTAGCCTCGAGCACCTTGTGTAATTTATTATTAGAATTCAGTCCAAGTAAAGAGCCAATTCTTGAATCCGGTGGAGTAGAACTATTATGTTCTCTTACCAAACGACCTGATCCAGCATTACGACTAAATGGCATTTGGGCTTTAATGAATGTTGCTTTTCAAGCGGAACAACGCGTGAAGTCACAAATATTATCTTGCTTAGGCACCGACCAAATCTTTCGTCTTTTGGCTGATCCAGAATTAGCAGTTCTAATGAAGACCCTTGGTTTATTACGAAATTTGCTTTCTACAAAAGCACACATAGATCGTATAATGGGTGAACATGCGGCTCATTTTATGCAAGCAGTTATATTAGTATTAGAAGATCCAGAACACCCAGCGGATGTAAAGGAACAAGCTCTCTGTATTTTGGCAAATGTAGCTGATGGCGATCGCGCTAGAGATCATATTATGGCCAATGAGGATGTTTTAAAGAAACTAATGGATTATATGGTAAACATCAGTCGTTTTGTGGATATTAAGAAAGACCGATTAATATTGGGCGTAAATAACCGTTTATATTACCAAATTTTGTACTATGTATTTCATTGTTGTATCGTAGATGCATAGCAATGTAAAGCTACAAGTTGCAGCAATTTTTTGCGTGTGCAATTTAGTATGGAGAGAAGAACCTGGAGCAGCACAACGTCAAGCACGTTTAAAAGAATTAGGTCTTTATCGTATTCTTCAACAATTACGTCACACGAAAGATTCTCAACTATTTGATAAGTACGTTGTGTTATTTATTTTTCAACTTTTTTTTTTTTTTTTTTTTTTTTTTTTAAATCATTACACAGTAATATATTGAGAACATGGAACGTATTTAATGAAGTTTTAACATTATTATCATTTTTATTCCAGAGTAAAAACTGCCATGGCACAATTCTACGATGCATGAACATTGATCATGTTAATGACGAAGGTTAGATTTTGAATTTGTGAATTTTTTATTTGAATGATATTATTTGATGTAGAATTAATACTGTGATCCTGTGCTTTTGTTAATACATAAGCATCTTAAACCTACTGAAATAAGGTGAAAATAATATTTCTAAGCCTGAGCTTGTAGCTTATTTACACTATATTTATTTTATTTAAAGAAAAAGAATTATCTTAGAGAATGAACGTATACCTTACGTATATAGGAGATAGGGTATGAATGCTGCTCGGTACCTTCTGAGTACCCTTACAAATAAATGTTTTTAATCCGAGTTCTCGATTGCAATAAGGAGAATCAAACATTTAGAAACATTACAAAATACAAGAATATGAGAATGCTTATATACATTCGATGTTTCGGTGCATCTTCTGGCAAATTGTACTATAATCTTTACATAGTAATCAAATAATACATTTTATTATCGTGAGAACAAAATTTTTTTCATATATTTTAAATAAATATTTGACTGGTAGATCTTAATACATATTTGGAGCTTGTATCTTTGGTAGAGAGCTTGTATGAAAAATTTATGAAATGGAAATATATCTCTTTGTCGTGGTTATGTTTAAACCATACTCTTAAAATATATAAATTTAATTATATTTTTAATTATTTTGAATAGCTTAAATGCAGATATAGATTTATGCAATAACTTAATGTTGACAACAGATGAATATTTCATCAACACTCAGTATGCATAATGAAAAATAAAGCATCATTCTTCGTCCTCTTTATCGGATGCAACTAATCATGTTGTGACGATACCATATCAACGTCATACGAGTTATACAGGTGCATCTCCATCGCTACCTAAGCTTTCCATTGGATTATTAGCTAGTGGATCGAGTTCTGCAAATAAATCTAACCACGAATTACCTTTGCCCTTTCCAATCCTGTTCTTTTTCTGCAAGAAATATATGTACCATTAATCAAATGTTATATATGTAAACATGGAAAGTACTTTGGGTATTTTAACGTAAAAAAAATTACCTTATCGTCTGTATTTGTAAGTTGCATATCCTTTTGTCCAACACCAAGCGTTGCATCGCCTAAACTTTGTTTTAATATATTTGGTGGCAAAAAGGTATCGTTTAATATAGCATCCCACTCATTTGAGTTACTACATTCATCTTTGTCGTTGATAATATCATTTAAAAGTGCAGAACTTTCTGAAGTCAATAATTGTAGTGGTTGAGTGCTCTGATTTTCTGATACTGTAGAAGAAAGATCTGTTAAGTTAAAACCTGTATCGCATATATCAAATACATCCATTGCCAAATCCAGTTCCGACAAACTTTTATCTATATCTAAAGGAGTTCTCATATTTATTTTCTCTATATTTTGTTTGTTATCATTTATAGATTTATTCATTTCGAGATTCAAGTCTCCGAAAAATTGATCAAGTTCTTTGTTACGTTCGCTATTGAGATGTTCTGCTATTCCATTTTTGGTTGAACTTGGACTAGTATTTAAATCTTTTAATTCCAATACATCTTTCGGGTCGGACTCGATATCTAAGAGTTTCTCATTTTGTTTATCTGTACATTCTGTAATCGGCTTTACCTCTTCAGCTTCCTCGACGTTATCATGATAATCCGTTTCGAAAAATAATAATCTGAAATAAAAAAGATAGGTATTTTATTAGAAGAAAAATTTCTTATATTACGAATAATCATATTTTTAATTTTTAACTTACTTGTCCTTATTATCAGGATCATCATCTCCACCAGTTTCCTGTGCCAATTTAGAAGAGGTTTCTGCAAGTTCTCTTACAACCATAAAATCGTATCTTTGATAGCCTTTGAAGCTATTCGCTATTGTAGAGTAAGCTTGTGCAGATTTTTTAGTAAAATTAAGCAGAGTAGTTTGATACAAAACTAAAGCATGGCTAAACATATTACATCTTGCTGCAGCTAATAAATCTACTTTCTGTAGGCAGTCCAAAGCCAAATTGTCGAACGCTACTTTCCCTCTGTATTTCGAATAAAGAAATATATGTGATAATCTATATTATAGATGGTTCATATCATTTCAAAACAAATGTTACTGATTAGAGAGAAAAAGACTTACTGTCTGACACGCGTTTGAACCTTTCGAAATCTTTCCAATTGTTTAGAGGTATCCGGATCCAATTCTTGAGAAATGTTTTTCATCCATGATAATGCAGCACGATATTCTGTCCGTGCTTTTTCCATTGATTGAACATTTTGCAACGTATCTTCGATAGCTCTTTGTCTAAATGTTTCAACCTCTTGATATAACCTTCCCAATGGTACTCTTAACGCGAGTCTTTGCTGTCCGGAATAAGACAAAGATTTTCCAACAGCTAACATCATTTTGCCGGCTCTCGTTTTATCTTGTTTACCAGCTTCTTTTAAAAAACGACCCATAGCATTTTCTTCTTGCGCAAGATCTATGAATCAAAGATATGATAGTTATAAATGTTAATTGTTTTATCGTTATTTGGGTAATTATAATTTCAATCATTTTCACGATCGCACTTACTGCATAATCTTTCTTGATATTTATCAATGACTCTTTGCAAATAAGAACAGGATTCTTGAATACTACGAAATAATTCAAGTTTGGCATCCAATTCCGCATCCGAAGCAACTATGCAGTCATCTTCTTTTTTCCCTAATTTTCGAGATAAAGCTTGTTTTGTTACCCAATATTGATGTTGCATCTTAATAATCGGAGAATCATTTTGTGCATTCGACTTCTGTATCCAGCGATCAAATGAATTTCCCGATATTCCTGAGTTGTTTCTGTCACTTTTAATAGAGAAAAAATTTTTTTAATTTATTTCATGTAATAGAAATAGTCTGATTAAAAAAAGGGGCCTATGTATTGTATTTACATAAACATTTCCACTAGCTTTATTCATTTACTGATATAGATCTAATCAAATCAAAAGAAATGAAAATAGAACGATTTTATAAGTTTTTTTATCTATCTGTAGGTATTACTTAAAAAACTTACTACGTGTTCATGACGATTACTGTTCATTCGTTTTTATATTGATTGATATGACGAAAAACGATACATTCGATCAAGGAATTAATGTATTTACAAGTTTAATGCTAGTTTGACGTTTCAAGCGTATGTCATGTTACTGCCGTTTTACAATCATGGCTACGTTCGCTTAGAGTAGTAAAAGGCTTATATACATGTAGACGACATTTCCTATATAACGAATTCGAGAAATTGGATTTTTGATTACGTGCGTTTGTTATTCTACGAAAGGAATATAAAATTTACGATAAAATAATAAAAAAAAAAAAAAATTAATGTCAGATATATTTAGTTATTTTAATATTTTGAACGATTCATTTTATTTCGTACATGTGAATACAACTTTCAGTGAATACTTGCCATGACAATAGATAGTATCCATAGTATTCACATTTTCTCTACTTTTTGCAATATAGATAAATTCGTTTTTCGAATATTTTCTTTTTTTTTCTGGTAGATTTTTTTTTTAACAAATAAATAAATTTTACTAACATTTCATTTGCAAATAAAAATTAATTTTTTCAACATACTGTCACACACTTGAAATACGTTCAGGAATATTAATCGCCTAAAAATGTACGAGTAAACGTCAGTACCGATAAAAAGTCAATTTGAGAAAAAGAATTAATCTACATTTTATAATCTATATTATTATAGAGATCTGATATATTAACAGAAATGAGTAGCACGATTTACCATATCGTATTTATACAAAGTGTTCGTTTCAAAGAGGGTTCAATCAAGCAACGTAAGAGCGCACCACTGTACAACGTTACGAGGAACCCTTACGGTAGGCAAAATTCTTACATTCGTGCATGACACGACAGACGGTAAAAAAGAAAAAAAAACTGTAGAGATAATAAACTGTGTAGATAATCAAACTGCATAGCATTTGAAACTACAACGCAAATATTAGTAAGAAAAGCATAAACGAACGTTATAAGATCATATACGAACTAGATAAGATCCCTTGCGTTTAATCCGCGAAAACAAGGACGATACGTTTGAGGTTGTAAACGACGATCATAATCGATGAATGTAGCGTAAAGGAAAACGATAATGGCGCAGACATTTGTCGACGATCCTGTAAAGATGTTGCTTCATTTATAGTCGCCTTTTATGATCATTTCTCATAAGAGATATTAATGCTTTAGATCGCCGTAAACATTTGTTAAAACAATCAGGGAAAAAACGATGTAGGAGAAGTACGTACATACGTGTGGAACAACGAAGCAAAATCAGATCTTTTAATGACGGAGAGAATTTTCGAAAGTTATGCCGATGGATGGTGATAAAGAGATTTTAAATGTCCTCGCTCAGCTCGTAATCGCGTCACGTATCAAACTCGGTAAAAAAGTTGTCAAATTTTACAAGATTTTTTACGAACCTTCGTAAGAAAGATAAAAAGAATACGAGACGGTTCAAGTAGGCTCATCGTCGATTAAGCTACGAGCGAATGGTTTGTTTTATTCTAAACTTATCTTCGTAAACTTTTCACGTAACACCCCACGCTTTATAATTTCCCAAGAAAAGGAGAATTTGCGTTGGTAAGCCTAAAATCTGGAATATATAGAGTAAAAAAAAAAAAAAAGGAAAGGTTACGTTTATTTACTGACCTGGAACCAATCGATCATCGTCGTCGTCGTCTCGAGTTTAGGACGAGCTGGCTCTTTAAGTATTTGTTTCGTGTCCGTTAACTTAATCATTGTAAATCATATAATACCATTGCCATTGAGAAGATCGGTAATAACGCTTAGTCGCGCGAGTATCATATCAAGGGTCATCGCGCAAATGATAGGTAAAGAGTAGTAAGCATAATGTTACGAGCAAAAGGATGTTTCAATGTAATTTTAAAGCCTCCAACTACCGTTAAGAATAATCGAGATCGCTTATGCGGTTCTATGGCCGTCTTCGGAGTACATAATATTTAATAACAGTTGCGTACTCTTGACGTATCCCTTCCGTTTATTCGACCCTCCGAAATCCACTATTTACGCTTAACGATCCCACAATGGAAGCCCGAATTTAGGGTTAATAAGAGAATCGAATCCTTCCGACTAACAACGTCAAGGTAAAATATCAGAGATTGTAAAATATGGCTTGCAAAACACGATGCTTATACTAGTCCGATCGAGACAATGTATCAGTGAATCCGATATTTCTGTGCCCGAATACACATAATTAGAACACGAATGTATATCTGGTTAGCCTTCCCGCAGGCGCCAGCAACCTACGCACATCCTACAACCTGTCCTATATTTTCCAAACCCTCATAAACGTATAAGTGAGATTTTATGAAAGAAAAGTCTCGATGTTTATCGACACGCGAATAGTTTTGTTTATTTCTTTGATTTATCTCCTATACTACATAAACGTCGAAATAAAAACAATATATATTAGGATATAAAGATCGGCCCGCGTAATTACGCAATTAATAGCTTTCTGTGATTTCAATTACCGCGATAAACGTGGCAAAGGATAATGGGAATTCTCTAGGCGAACAGACTCTGCAATTGCTGTATCGTTGCCATAATCTGCAATCTTCGAACTGTAGAAGTCTTCTATCCGTGTAGATTTCTCGTTCGTTGCATAAGTGAAGTCAATCAAATGATCCTGTATTATATTTATAAAGCGATAGTAATGAGTTAGACGCGAAACGATACGGATTGAAAATTAATTATACCCAGGAGTCCTTTACGAATGACTTTCTTTCGTTTTAATTTTTGAGTTCGATCTACGAAGCGAATTCGTCTCGAACGGCGAAGAATGACGCTTGAAAGGGTTAATAAAAATTTCTTTTATAATTTCTATTACGTATCTTCGTCGTAGCCATCGGTATAGCGAGGACGGTATACACGAGAGCAGCGATGATAAATACTGAATTACGCAGATCCTTTTGGTGCGAAGGCGCCAATAGGTCTGGCTCCTATTTCTCCGTAGAACCACCTCGACGTTTACTTCTCCCTTTTGTCTCTTTCAATCCATCCGGGACGCTGAATTAATTGCCCCGCCGCTTATATTAAAAAAGATAATTTTCTACCGTCGACCGACAGCTCTTTAGATTCTCGCTCGAAAAAAATATACTCGTATGCTAATGCAAATGGGAAATATGGTAAATAAATATATTCCAGACTGTACGATTTAGAAAAGTTATTCTTGACGTAAATCGTCACGATAAAAATCGTCCAACGTTAAGGAAAGATACGAAAGCCACACAAAAGAAGCTCGTGTCGTCTAACGAATATTTGTCAAGTCTTCCTTGTTGCTTTTAATGAGCATATTCCACGTCATCGCGACGAGTTAATTGTTTCTTAAAATAATAACTCGAATGCAAGATCAACGGGATCATCGTCTTTAACTTTTATAATAGCGGAGCTTGCTGAAATTTTTCATTTTTCACTTTTTCAGTTTTCCTTTTTCTTTCGAGAACGAACTATCCTTCTTACCTTTACTGCAAATAACACGTGGTTTCACTTTCATTAATTTCTCGAAGAAAAACTTTTATTTCATTTTTGTTTCTTTATCTTTCCGTTTTTCTACGTAGATACGTACATACATACGGTTACGATGTATACGTTCGTGCCTTCATTTATTACGGCTCTCGGAAAAATGACGAGTTGTATTAAAGCATCCATTGCTTTAGAGACAACTATCTTTTATTCCGTATGCTTTACGCGATGCGAAAGGAAAATTAAAATATTCGAAGGAGCCTTCGTTGTAGACATAAAAGTAACCATTGTGTATCTTATTCCGAGGTTCTGATATATCAAATATATATATATAGATATATATAAATTGCGAAGTTCGTTTCGAAATTAAAGATCTTCGGAAGGCACCAGTTCCAGACTCTTGATTTCTTTCAAACATTTCGAACGCGTCTACCCACGTAAATTCATCTACCGTACGTAATCGTAACTACAACTCCGAGACTTCGTCGAATGTTTTTTTTTTTTTTAATAAACAGATAAATGAAAATCTTGAATTAAAATAAATGTACGCTTTTGCGAACTCATTGTTAATAATTAATTGAAAAGCTTCTTTTAAGAGAAGGGGGGAGGGAGAGAGAGTGGAGGAACATAGGATGTGCGTAGATAAATCAAAGGCAGCAAACTTTTTTGAGGATAAGAAAAATGAAAGTCGATTTGATTTAGCACGATTCGTTGACTTGCGCCAGTTTCTGTCATTGATATTTTCATTGTGTAGACGGTGGTCCTCTATACAACCGGAGCCACAAATATCGTGGCGTCATTCATGAAAGTTCATTCATAAGCACATTTAAGAAACGTCGATGCTCGATGTCGAGACGCGGAGTCTGCGGCTATATTTTGTCTCTCTCCTCTCTTTCTCTCTCTCTCTCTCTCTCTCTCTATATATATATATATATATATATATATATATATATATATATATATATATCCATCTATCTATCTATCTATCTATCTCTTTCTTTTACTCCCTCTTCTGGCACCGTTCGTGGTTTCGTTAGATTTTTTGTAATATCATCGTGAATTCCTGGGTGGAGACTAAGCTCGATGACGTAATAAGAATCGCGTACGCCCCGTCAAGAAAAGGATAAACGCAGGGATGACGATGACGACTACGGTGGTGGTGGTGGTGGTGGTTTGTGGTGTTGGTGGAGGTGGTGGTGGTGGTGGTGGTGATAGCGTTGGTGGCGTCGGTGGTGGTGGTGGTGGTGGTGGTGGTGGTGGTGCAAGCATCGACAATGGTGGATAGAATTGTAGGAGAAATCTCTTGATGGTACGGAAGAAGAACCAAGAAGGGGGTGAGAGCTCGCGCTCGGTATAAATGTAGCCCGCGCAAGCTCGACCAATCACTCGCCCTCTGACCACCAAACTCCGCGCTACCAACAACCCCCTCCTCATTTTGCTCAGTGAACAGCAACCCGCCACCTTCGACAGAAACTCGTGCCTCGTGACAACCTCGTGTTGGTCGCTTCTTCTTACTAAGAGAATCCTCGAAATAAGAAGATCTCCCTAGAAAATATCTCTTCGGCTTTCGAGATTTCCAACGCAGGGATGTCGACGGTGAGAATTAAAATTCAACTTTTCGCTCGTTTCTTTACCTTTTCTTTCACTTAGTTTCATCGATCATATTTCAGTTGATCATAAATGTTATTCTGTCTCATTCATTCTTTCTTCCTTCCTTCCTTCCTTCTTTCTTTCCTTCTTTTGTCTCTTTTATGTCAATGCGTTTCGTGTTTTACGTTTAAGAAGAGTTGCTAAAGAGTCCCATTAATTTTAAGTCTCGCATCGAAAAGTGATGCACAGGAGAAACTTTACTTTTCCTTTTTTTTTCTTTTCTTTTCTTTTTTTTTTTTAAAAAAACAGTCTGTAACGCGTACTTCCGTCTTTTTCGCGGTTTACGATTGAAGTAATTCTTTCTTCGTTCGAGTTGCGATATCAAAAATTGAATCGTAAAACGACGAATCGTGGTGCTTTATATATATATATATATGTACTCTTTTAAAAAACAAAATAATCTTCTCGATGCCGAGAAAACGAGAGCAGATTGAAATTCGTTAAAAAACTTTCTCAACGACCGTTAGATCGTAGACCATTACGCCTCGGGTAGGAAGTTACATTCGGACGCAATCCTTTATAACCCTTCGTTTCGTATTTCGAAAAAGCAATCGGAAACGCAAACGTATTAGCTGCGTCGGAATCGCTCGTAAAACACACTTTGGAAAGTTCGTTCGTTTCCCAATATGCAGGTCGATGAAGAATCGTATTAAAATCTGTAAAGAGTATCTACATGCCAAAAATATAATTAGAGCGTTATATGAGAATTCCGAAAGCAGGATACTCGTATTCGCGAATAAATTTCATTCGACGTAGGTACTTGGATGTTCGAATTAAAAAAAAAAAAACTTTCCACTTTTAACGAACTTTCGATGCAAAATCCTCTCTATTATTTATGATTACCGCTGAGAAAAGAGAAAATTCGTACGAGTGTATATACATAGATATAGAGATACATTCGAGAACGCTGCGTCTACTTGTGCGGCTGCCAAGTAAACTTTGCTCTTCCGAAAATCTAGAAAAACCGAAGAGTTTTTCATTTTTCTGCGTACGATCCTGCGTTATTACGTATTCGCGAATTAAAGAGAATTGGATTAGCTTTCATTTTACGAGTTTAATCCATATGAAAAATTGATTCGAAATGATTTTATCGAAATTTCTTACGGAACCATAGAAATGACCATTACGGACATCTAACATATATCGTATCCTCTTTAAAATTGTATTTAAATACAACGATTATTTATTTGTAATTATGTCGCGTAATACGATCAAACGAGGAGAAAACTTGTTAACGATAAACCGCGATGAAAGCACGAGAAATAGAGTAAACGTTGGAAGAAGAAGAAGAAGAAGAAGAAGAAGAAAAAAAGTAATTTGGTAAAAAGGGTTCGTGATTTAAGAAGACTCTCGTGGATGAAGCTAATGAATTAGGATATTTACGGGATTAGGCGAAAACGAGGCTAAACGCTTAACGCGAGATAAAGAATCGGAGATCGCGGTCCACGACCTCGTCGATTGATTCTCGATAGAATCGAAAAATAAGTGCCTTAGAATTTTGCGCGAAAGCAAAGAAAAGATTCAATGGCGACAGAGGGACGCAACGGAGCTCGAAGAAGGAGGAATCTTTTTATATGCCACGAGACAGAGAGTCGCCGCTACGTCCTACATCCGCGATAGAGAAACTGCGTTACGTTTCTATCTCTATCTCCATTTCTATTGTTATTACCGTCTCTCTCTCTCTCTCTCTCTCTCTCTCTCTCTCTCTCTCTCTCTCTCTCTCCTTCTTTCGTCGTATCGAAGAATATCGGGTAAAACGCAAACCATCGACGTATCATCCTTTCGTTAGATCGTTAATTCGTTGTCAACTCAATTGTCGATGAAATCTTTTTTACGAATTTTCTTATGGAATAAGAATACTCGTCTAGATTTGATAGAACGATGTACAACGTGAACGTTAAAAATTTCTATTTTAGTAACTTTAACCGGATATCACTATTGTCTCCTTTTTCGCTTTCTAATCGTTTAACCATCTCTCATCTTACAATCTATTCGATATCCCTTTTTCACGACTTCTCCGATTTCGGAAAAACCTTCGCGCTTGAGTAAACGTCACGTCATTCCTTCTTTGGCTAGTCCACTATCGATTCCGAATACTGTTCGATGATCTATTTCAATAGATTTCGGCTTTGTGAACATAGTTTACCATCTTACTCTACAAACATCGGCTAAAAGTTTCGGTTAAGAGTTCTCGCGGTTTCGTAAATTGATATCAAAGTCTACGTCATAGAGTCCACCGCAAGAATTTCATCGTCGCATGCTTCTCTAATTCTTCTTAACGAAATACGAATTGACGATTAACTATAATAAAATACGAAATCTATATTATATCGAATCTATCCAATCAAAGTTACGAACGTTTTGAACGATCAATGGAACCCACCGTGTATCGCGAATCGACGCGTTTCGCGCTCAAAGGCTTATTGATTAATCTTGCTAATAACGCGACCCCATAGTGTTACTTTATATGGGGCTTGTACGTGGCCGCATAATTAGATCGTAAATCGTCATCCTGACGCCTTTACGCGCATTGCTTGACGTAAAAATCCAAAGAGAGATAGAGAGAGATAGCGAATTGCTAGTGATCATGACTGATGATGATCTCAACGCAATGTTGCTAATGTTACGCCGGCAGTCGTACGATGTTTCAAAAAATGTTAATATTTCGTAGCCAAGGAAGAACGCGTTATACTCGATATATTCTCCTCGATATTCCGGAGATTGGCAAAGATTTTTCATCAAGCATATGCGTCGCCGGTGTCGACGCTAATGATCGAAATGTTTATAAATAAATTCGTATTTATAAATAAAATACTCGAAGGGAACGAACGATTTAACGATTTCCGGAAGATATCTCTAAAAACAAAATGTCTATGTGAACAGATCGCTTTCCTTTTCTGTTTCTTTAATATTTAGTTTGTAATTTTCGATTCAATGAATCCATCGATTTTTGCTCTCTATTTACTATAAGTTTCGAAAAACTTCGATATAGTTTTCATCGAATCGATACAAAATCTCGTTCAGAAATATTTCGATATATTGATATAAATAATCCCATTAATTTTACTTTTTTTAAATAAACGTTCACGTCGATGATCGCTCGCAAATAATTGTGGAAATCGTCAAAATAGATCCTTTTATGAAAAGGAGACGCTGCAATTGTTGCGGCTACCACCGGCCTTTTTCGAGCTACACCACCAATCCATTTGTATAATTTCCGCAATTTCGATTGCCGCTAATTAACTAAATTCAGTCAGCTGCGACGTCGCGTAAACACCTACTCTCTCTCTCTCTAATATCTACGTGTGTGTGGGTCTTTTGATAAATTTTCAATCGACGTATGAATCCACGACTAAGGCAAACTAATGATCCGCAATAAAACCCTTAGAAAAGTTTGTCTAAATGAACTTGTATTAAACCTTATTTTAAATCGTCATTCGGGTAAAACCAATTAATTTCATAAAAATGGACTTCATTGATTTAACGATAGGAGAACGTACGATTAATACGATTGCATTAATATCTTCAAAATCTCTCTCTCTCTCTCTCTCTCTCTCTCTCTCTCTCTCTCTCTCTCTCTCTCTCTCTCTCTCTCACACACACACTTTCTCAACATTATTATATATTTGATGTATAAATATATACACGATTTTGTTTGAATATTCCAACTTTATTAAATGCGGTGTCAAATGAAAAGGGAAGAACGATCGATGCCGAGGCAAAGTTTCTTTCGTGATCTCGCTATATTTTTTCAGTCCTTTGCGAGTAAGTAATCTTTGGGGAGGTAACAATTCGGTGAATTCGTATTTGCTTATCGCTTATTTCTACTTGTTAATTGATAAAGATCGACGCGATTATTATCCTTCGAAGAAAAATCCCTACCATAGAATATCGGAGAATCGATGAAATTTGTAAATTGTCCCTCGTGAGAGATGAGATCGTTCGAGAGGCTTTAAGTATTTGAAAATACGGCCGCGAAATCCAAACACGAGAAACGATGAAAGACGTGGGTATTCTCGTAGGTAGATATTCGTACTTATTGCAGGGGGCAAATAACGATAAACGAGGACAACGGCTAAATGAACCGAGGAAAAGAAAGTTATCGGTCGCATATTCGAAAAACGCATCACGCGAGACTTTTTTATGAGGTGTACGCTACGTGATCGGTGCGTCAATCAATTCGATAGTTATTTACAATTAGTTGCCATCCCACTTTGAGGATGAAAGAGGAGAATTTTAATGTCTTCTCCTAATAATAATTCGAGTATCGAGTAAAATAACGAAGTTGGAATCATTAAGTAAAGTATATAGGAATATCGATCTTTTTCCAATCGGTATACGATATAAAAAATAAAGATCATTCGTTTCGACTATCTATGGACGATCTTTCGACATATGTTCCTCATTTCTTTTGCCCATCTTTTCGTTCGCCTTTTTATTCCGAATGCGGTGTGTGTGTGTGTGTGTGTGTGTGTGTGTGTGTGTGTGCGCGCGCGCGCGCGCGTGTGTTGTCCTTATCGTGTGCCGAGGCTTCGCCGCTGTAACTCGAACAAATATTGTAGAAAAAATATGAGAAATTGTGTGGTGCACGCTCGATAGAAACATATTCTTCTGTCGTAAGATCCTATTATTTTCAAGAGAAATATTGGACAACATATATCCAGCTGTGGGAGCAAATTATTTTCTTTTCCATTTATACTTTTTCCTCTTATGCGAAGGAAACAACACTGTTTTTCGTCAATTCCCGTCGTACTCGTTACTGAAACTAACAAGACAAACTATATTTGAAACGACCACGGAGATTTCATTGTTTTAAATTGACGCATGTCCTAGAAAAGATAAAAATATCGGCCCCTTGTTTTCTCTTATATCGATACGATTCTTAATTTCACTGGTTATAATATAACAAATATATAATAAACATAGACACACACGCAAGAAATAAATATACACGGAGTTATATAATATAAAAGTTGTTAGTATTCGTATTATAACGCTTTCGAACGAACGAATCGAAATTTTAATCATCTGACAATGAATGTTTCAGTTTAAAAATTTCCTACGGCGATGCATCATCTTTTTCCTTCTCTTCGTTTGCTGTGTCCAAGCATGGTCGGACTACAGTTGGTTCGACGATGTGGATTGCGAGTACGTACACACACTTGTTTTCGTAATAAAAATAAGGAACTATTATATGAGAACAATATAATTTGAATGTTGATCGTAATTTTATAGAAAGTTCCCCTATCACCCTACTTGCCGAGGTCAGATGTTGAAGAAACGAATGAATACAATTGGAGTTTATAAGGAATGCGATGAATCCAAAAAGGATAGAAATTGTTTGAATGGTGAAATGAAATCTCTGGAGATGACCGATCGACGCTTCACCTCAAATCCAAGATCTAAATTTTGGAAAAGCCTTCTCGAGAGCGTAAGTTTAACTGATAAATTTAACTCGTTGTTAGACGAATCTCTAAACGCAGACATTTTAATAATTCTCTTTTATTTAGGGAGTCAGCCTGGATAGCAACCACGACATCTATGATTCGGATTATGACAAACAATCGAGAAAACGGAAGTATAACAACCTAAGAATACCGTTGATCGATGCGATCTTTCTATCAGACCTGACCAACTCGAACGACTATAATTAATTTGAAGAATGGCGAAATAAATGTCATGTGTTACCCGCAAATATATCACAAATTCTAATTTTCTATAAATGCCTTACTCTCTTGCTCATATTTCATACATTAACTTTCAATCGTATACAAATCTATGTACATTTATGTCTTCGTGTATATGCATGTAAAACTTTGGAAATTAAAAATACGTACTGATTTTCTTGAGAAATACATCGAAGAAGAAGAATTATTTCCTTTCGCCTTGTCTTCTCCGCTTTGCGAATATATTTTTACTATTTTTCGCTTGTGAAATAAATAAATAATGTATAACGACAATAGGCCTTGTATCGTCTATATTCGTTTGACATAGAAAAGAAAATAAAAACCACGATTAAAGAAATATATTTATTATATTCTGTAAAATGTCAAAATCTTTCTATTTTCATCTACGTATGATATGTGTGTGTCAAAAATACGAGTATCCTTATGTACAAATAATGAAAGTTTGTTCCTCCAAGTAATAAAGATTAACGAAGTATCGTATCATTATATCATTTTCAATCTACTTACCTATATTTACTTCCCCTTTATAAATCAACTTTTTAATATTGTATAAAGAAAAAAAAAACAAAGGAAAATTCAATCAAAACATATATATATATATATATATATATATATATATATACACCATAGAACATAACTTGGTATACGCATGGTTCTATGTTCTCTCTGGAAAGCGGATAGTCGTGTGTATTTATTCTACATATTTCCCACAAACCGCATAACCGAGATGATATTGTGTTGTTATTTAAAGTTATTATAAGTAAAAGAAACATTCATTTGAATCTTATTTATATAATTTAAGGAATTAGCTATTCGATATGAATAATTTAATAAAATCGATTATTATGAAAGGTTACAGAAATCGTGAAGATTTAGTTTTGAGGTTATCTCGTAATATTAACTATAAATCAGGAGTAATATATAAAATAGAAAGATGCAA
Source organism: Dolichovespula saxonica (assembly GCA_911387935.1). Lineage (NCBI taxonomy): Eukaryota > Metazoa > Arthropoda > Insecta > Hymenoptera > Vespidae > Dolichovespula > Dolichovespula saxonica. The sequence continues at coordinate 10,012,042 of OU426997.1, read as the reverse complement.
AGTAAAATTCAATTATGTTATTAATGTTCGGACATATGAGAATCAGTCTCAGGAAAGTCAATCCATAGAACAAAACTTGCATTACAACGAAATAAATGGAAATAATCGAATTACGGAAAATCAGTATGCTCGTCAATATCTTCAGACTAGTATTTATTTTAATAATACAATTGTACAACCAAGAAAATGCGAAGTTGTAGTTACGGACAAACAAGCAGAACAATTATTAGACAGAGATTGGTCGACGATTGACACTGGCGAAATAGTTTCTGCTCTCAGGACATTGTCATATAATATCACAAATAAAAGTGATCATGACTTTAAAAAAATAAAATACGAACGTATTTTGAATGCTTTAAAAGAAAATATTGATAATCTTAAGGATAACTTATTGGAAGAAGTGTTAATCAATTTATTACCATTTAAACAACATTTACAAAATACCAAAGAATTTAACGCTTTAATGAAATCGCTTGATAAGTATTGTGAAAAACAATATATACAATGGCCTATTGATAAATTGTTTTTAATAGCTGATTCATTTTATTGTCTTGGTTTTTATACAAATAGTGATTATATATGGAAATTATTAAGAAAAATGAATTCAAAGCTAAATAAATTAACACCAAAAAATTTAATACAACTCATGTTTCTTGTTAATATTAAGCGTAAAAGTGCATTAAATATGTATGAAGTTGAAGTAATTTTAGAACAACATTTAAATGATCTTACTATAAATGAATTGGGTATAATAGCAATGGGATTTTTTAAAAGTAAGACAAAAATTAGAAATTCTGCGCTTTTGAAAGTTATCATAAATCGTCTAATTTGTGAAATAAATGAAGTGGATAATGTCAGCCTAGCAGCTTTGTTGAAACTGATACGGTAATGACTTATTGACATTTAATATTAATATTAAGCTATATATATATTATTATTTTTATTATTATTAAATTTATATATGTAATTACTAATAATAAAATAATTGTATATGTCACTTATAGGTACAGCATGAAATATGATGAAATGATTAACTTCAAAATGTTACTAGATAGTATTATACCAATTCTTCCAAAACTCAATTTACAATGCTTAATGCATATAATACATGTTTATACTAAAGTACATATATACAATAAGCCATTATTGGAATCAGTTATTACAAGGTAATTCTAAATATGTAAATATTAAAGTAATAAACATATGCTTTTCTTTAAAAAAATTCATAAATAAACCAATCTGTGAAGAGTAATAAAACTTTTATGCAATTATATAGGATGTATAATGAAATAAAGGAAGCAAGATTGAAAGACATAGAAAAATTAACATATGCCTTAACTTTATTCTCTGTTGAAACTACAAATCCTATATATGATAAAATCATTGAAGAAATTACTAGTCGTTTATCTAGTAATAAGACAGAGATATTTATGTAAGTACTTTTTAAAACTATACTTTTATCATTTATCAAAATTTGTTTTAAATGTAGATAAGCTTTAATGTTACTTGAAATGTTTTTTCTATAGGTACCCATGGATGTATGTTAGTATATTGCGATATCTAGCAATTAGGAATGTATATCCCTTCCATTTGATAAAATTAGCATTGGATCCATCTTATGTAAACTTAAGAGCTAATGCTTACATACTCGGATGGGAACATTCTATGTTAGAATATTGTCTAAAAACAGAACAACCCGAGTATACTGGTCCATTCCTTCCGCCAGGTATTCTGCTTACTTCAACAAAGGTATATATGTAGATAGTATCCATTAAAAAATTTATTAATACTGGGCTTATCTTATATATATATATGTATATGTATATGTATATATATATATATATATATATATATATATATATATATATATATATATAGTAGATATAAGCTAGAGTATGTGTATGAATAAAATATATATTAATAAATTAGCCTTTAATAATGTGTCCATTTTTAATAGCGACATTGGAGGAAAATGGATACGGATGATAACTCCTTGATACACAAGCTATTTAATGAAGTTGTATATGTCTTGAAGGTATGATTACACTTGTACTTAAAGTAAAGAATTAATGTGTATAAATGATACAATAATATAATAATATATTAATATTAGGAAATCATTGGAAATGATGTAAATTTGTATAGTGGTAGAATATTACCTCATTTTCTAAAACATCATATTGTATTTGGTCTGGATAAAAATCAGGATTTCATCTCAGCTGAATCGATTTTATCAGAAATGCCTGATACTAGCATCAAGAGAATAGACGATACATTTCCAAAAAATGTAAAATGGATAGTACTTCTCATAATACATTATAAGCATACAATTAGAGAAACTAATATGCCAACAGGTATTATAATAGCAAAATTAAGGCAACTGAAATATATTGGATACACACCTATTCTAGTAAGTTTAATACTATATTCAAGAAAATGATTAAATTGTTAATTTTAACATAAAATAAAATTTGTGAATTATATTTTAGATAAAAGGTGATAACTGGTTGCATTATACAGATATAAATGAGAAGAAGATATATCTGGAAAATCTTATAAGAAATACATAAACTATATTTCTTCTATTTTTATCTTACTTTTGTAGAAATTTAATTTCATTGAAAAATTAATGTTATACTTAATAACATATCTATTATATGTGACCTATTGTTTAATATAACGTTCATTTACTATAAACTCGATCATTTGGCAAATGAATTAGCAAACGAACTCTTTGTTTATTGAACACTTATCACACTCTTTGCCTATTTTTTTATACATATGTATAGAACATGTAGTTTATTATAAAATAAATCCCTTGTATCATACACAAGATTGTCTTTTCCATGTACAAAGGTGTAATCTTTTGTAAACGTAAACGTTTCTACGATTTATAAAATTATAAAAAGTGTTCTACGTTAATAAATAGTCAAAATGTTTAGACGAAATATATTTCTTTGTTATAAATAAAAAAAAAAAAAAGAATAACCACCTAGTTTCTCCAAATGCATACGTTTTCAAGACCATGATATCTTATTTCTGCATTATTGACATTTTAAAAAATTTCAATCCAGCATTTTCTAATGATTCTATTTATTTATACTAGTATTACTCTGCATCATAGATTTTCTGTGAACCACAAAACTCGAAATTTAATACTATATACATATTTTATATATACATAAGATTGTACCAAGTGATTACCACTAATTTTGATATGATGTTACACAATAATAAAGGACAATTTTGATCATAAAATTGCCTAAGGCATTGAAGTGAAAAAAGATTTTCACCATTTATAAAATGTGCTACTTCTTACCTAAGACATTTTTTCTAATACATAAAAGAATTAGAAATATTTTGAGATGGTCAAGTTAAGCAATACATTCTATATATCGTTATTATTCTTTGTTTGTTCTCTTTTATATCTTGATGTAGTAACACACACACACATATATATATATATATATACATTAACAAATAGGAATGATATAAAAGAAAGTTAATTATTAACAAATCCGTGTATTAATTTTTTGCTATATTCATAAGTTATAAATAACGTTGCAGTCGCTGGTATTGTTCTTATTAAAGTTGGTTTTAGACCATTATACAATGCCCCAATTCCTTCCTGTTTTACAATATCTTTCATGACCACCAAGGCAGGTGTTTTTAGATTTTGTACCTTCATAAATTATAATGTAAGATTAATAAAAACATCAGAATTATTAAATATTGTCGGAAAAAATCATTGGATATGTCAAAAGATATTACTGACTTGTATTCTACTTTTAACTACGTCCGCTGGAAAAATTACAAGCCAGAGAACAGTACCACCCACAGCACCAGCTACCATTGTTTTCTGCCAACCGATATCATCTCTCTTTTGATTTGGTTTCGCTAAGAGTTCTCTTGTAACTTCGTATCCACCAAAAAAGAAAAAATAGCCTGGCATTTCTCTGACTATGGTCGATGTTAGCCCTACAAATAAACCTCTTATACCTTGTTCTCTAAGAATAGTTCTTGTCAACTGCCATGGTCCTATTCGTGTCTATGCAATAATTAATATCCATAAAATAATATTTTAATAACGCGTAACAATATATGCTGTATATGAGAAAAAGTACATGGATTACTTTTCATTACCATAACTTTGTTTGCTATATCCATTTGACTTTGCATTTCATGCATTGCTTGTAATTTACACTTTATAAGTTCTGTTGGGCATAATGTTAACGAAGAAAAGAACGCAGCAAAAAATCCAGCACACGCATTGCCTAGTGAACTAAGATCCTCGACTTTATCTTTACCTTTGTATGTATGGAATTGGAAAACAAGATTAATTTATAATGAATAATACGACCATCTTCAAAAATATATTTACCTAATATCTTAGAAACAACTTTCTGACATCCACCGTAAGCAGTGAATAATACTGAATTTTCGGCTACATTAGCTACAACAGCAGGCATAGTTCCTGCATATAAACCTCTTATTATTCCATCTGTTTTTACTGTTTTTACAAAGCAGTTAATCATTCCTTTATATATCGATGGAAACGTTTGCATTTTTACTTTCACCGTATCCAATGGTTGACCGACGTATACTAACGCTATTCCACCTATAAAAATAAAAGATTTTAATCGCAGAACTATTATAGCGACTACTTTTCATTGTGTCAATTTTCTAACATTGTTCTCTTATCAATTAAAAAATATCAAAGAGATGATTATTTGGAAAGAAACTTGAAAAATTGCAAGTCACGAGACGACGAGATATCACTTTATAAATGACCGTTGTACAAAAGTCTTGAGCTGAGATCCTCTAATAAAAAGAATTAGGGAGAAAAATATAATACGCGATAATGACGCTATATTTGAAATTTATTATAACAAATTTACCGAGTGAACCAGCGACAAAATCAATGAGTCCATCCTTTAAATTGTTCATATAATCTTGTTTCTTTTCTATGGATTCAAGCGTCATTTTTAAGTTTTATGAATACTATATTTATATAACGCGATAAGAACGAAAGTACAAATACGACAAACACGTGCTCGAATAACATTCGAAACTTTGACTAACATGAGCCTTCCAATCTGTGGCTTTGGTCGTAATTATAAACGCATGCGCATTACGAGATCTATAAGTTATGTTACGATCCAGCTACGGGGATCTAGTACTTGATAACAGCGGCATTCTTAGCCTTCCTCGAGTATATAGAATTTACGGTAGATAATATCACAAATGGATAAAATTCGGCATTAGATTTTGCATTTGATCGAAATGAAGGATCCGTTAAATTGTCGCCGTTAATTTTTTATTTTTTATTTATTTTTTTTTTTTTTTTTTTTTTTTTTTTTTTTTTTTTTTTTTTCTTACATATTAAACTCTTTCTATTCGTTATTTACAAAATTAGATTTTTTATAAAATGCTCTCAATTTATCCATTTTCGTCGAAAAGAAATATTCGATTATTTAGATGCGAACGCTCGATTTAGGAGGAATGAATTATTCTAACATAAGACCGATCGCATATCATTATTGCTCATTACTGTTAAACGAAAATATATTGATAATGTTGCTAAGTTACAGAAAGACGCAAAGAGAAACACCAATGTGTGGTTGCTATGGCAACGCAGAAATACCAAATAAAAAGCAATAAATCACTATAAAGCTTCTAGACATTCTCTTAACACGCGATAGTAGCAGCACATGTCAAATCCCTTTAAATTGGATAGAACGAAGGTACCGACCTCGCGACAAGAAATTCACTTTTAATCTCGTTATCGTCCACGAAAGATCATACTTTGGACGTTTTACGTTAAAAATGCGTGCGATGAAATATTCAAGAAAATAGTAGAGCGAAAAAGAGAAAGAAATAGAGAAAAGAGTGAGAGAGAGAGAGAGAGAGCGCGCGCGCGCAAAAGAGAGAGAGAAAGAGAGAGAGAGAGAGAGAGAGAGAGAGAGAGAGAGAGAAGAAAAAGAAAAAGACAGAAGGAATCAGAATTACGATGGTCCATTGAGCAAAGTCCCTAAACGATGATCGTACTCAGCCTATTCCAGAGTGCACATATGTGTATGCATGACGTACACGACAGTCGTATACTTCAAAAAGATGGATTTTCTCTCGTATAAGCTCGATTAAAGGATCTCACCGAAGGTCTACCTTCGTAAATATAAGGAACGAGTTCGCGTATACTCGAACTCAACGACGATAGGAAACGTTAGGCGAATTGCAGATACGATCGTTAGTCAAAAAAGTGTGAAAGTGTGCGTCGCGATCGGATCTGCCATGATAGATCCGAACGCGTCTTCGCGGCGCCCGAAAATAGTCGAGAATCATTGGGAAAATGCGTGAATACTGCTATAAGGAGCGTTCCTTCGTGGTAAGTATGCTCCTTGGCGAAATCTTCGCATTTTCCTTAATACGACGAATCGACTGACAAGGGATATCAATCCATTTTGCGGCTCGCTTCTCTACCGAAAAGGCAGAGCCGTGCAAAGCGCTCGGGTTCTACCTGCGCCATTAGCGTTTAGGGCATGGTCGTCGTTCGTCCCTACCTTCCCGTACAATTGTCAAAATAACTGAAAAACATTACGAAAGATCTTACGGTCGCGTTTTTCTTAAGCTCGCTCTATTTCTCTCCGTTCGATCGCCGATGCAAAACGGTTTAATCAGTATGCGCTTCGATCGATAACGCTTGTGTTATACAAAACTTTTTTCCAACCGCTGTCTCGCAAGACGGTCGCGATGACTTTTCAAGTAAAGATTCATCCTGCTTCATTGATAATCGTCTTTTATTCCTTCTCTTTTATTTTCTTTCCCATTACGAAAGATTCCTTCGTCCATATCGAATTCCGATCGACCCATCCTTTGCGTTCAACCGTAGCCACATTAATTAATACTTCTACGAGTTCGTTATATTTACTACTTACTTACTCTATACGTTCTCTGTTCAATCCTACGTGTTCAACGAGTTTTGATCGATCGAAATTAACCAACACGTCCTTCCGTCTAATTACGGACGATAACTTCGATTTTACGAAATATCATGTGACATAAACCTACAAATCGTTCCGAACTGTCATAACTTTTATCATGTGTTTGCAGTAAAAGTCCGGATTGCAGAATGGTGGTAGATTGCTTGTCGATCCAAGGCTCAGCAGCTGCAGCAAGGAAGCAGGAGCGAAGGCTAGGCGGATCTGTTAGTGCAAAAATGCAATCAAATGCCCTTAATAGCGGGGGCGGAGGTGGAGGTGGAATGACACCAAAAGAACTTTCAGATAACGACGACCTAGCTACTTCCCTCGTGCTAGATCCGTATTTAGGATTTACCACTCACAAAATGAATATAAGGTATATCATATCAATTAATCGAAATTAATTGAATTTCATTTTTCTAATTTGACTTCCTTCCGTGCGGTCTTTTATTTTTTGTACTTTTTATTTCATATACTTCCTTAATTGTAGATACAGGCCGCCCAAAGCGAACAAAGAAGACTTGCGCAAAATTATTTGTGAATTTATCCAAACTCAAAATTATGAAAAGGCTTATAAAAAACTTATGGGTGGGGATTGGGGGGCAAGACTTCCACACACTAAATCCAAACAGCAACAGATCAATTTGGAGAAACATGTGAGTAACCTTATGAAGAATTTTCTTGATATACTTAACGCGAATTTCAAAAACATTACAAATCTTTTATCTTACTTTCTTAGATTTATCGGTATTTGAGAGTTTTCGATAAGGATTCTGGATTTGCCATTGAACCATGCTATAGATATAGTTTAGAAGAGCAAAAAGGAGCAAAGATATGTGCTACTCGTAAGTGGTTGAAGCATGAAAAAATATCTTGTCTTGTTGGTTGTATCGCAGAACTAAGTGAAAAGGTTTGTTGGATTGTGCCGAATTAAAGGCAAATTATGAGTATTCCTAAGAAAAAATGATATTCCTTTTCTTATAGGAGGAAGCTGCTCTGCTACACCCAGGAAAAAATGATTTTTCAGTGATGTACAGTTGCAGAAAAAATTGTGCACAATTGTGGTTAGGTCCTGCTGCATATATAAACCACGATTGCAGAGCCAATTGCAAAGTTAATAAATATATATTTGTCATATTTAACGAGCTTTATTTTGCAATACCCTATGTATAAAATAATATTTATATACTTCTTGGTATTCTCAGTTTGTAGCTACTGGTCGAGATACTGCGTGTGTCAAGGTACTACGAGATATCGAAATAGGTGAGGAAATAACTTGTTTCTACGCGGAAGATTTCTTTGGAGATGGGAATTGTTATTGCGAATGTGAAACATGCGAAAGAAGAGGAACAGGAGCATTTGCCAGCCAGAAACCTGGAGAAGAACTTTCTTCTGGTAGATCAAACACAAAGTGTTTTGCAAGAATTTTATATCACTTGTCATAAAAATCTTGAAACATTTTAGGATACCGCTTGAGAGAAACAGATAACCGCATCAATAGAACAAAGCATCGACAGCAACCATTGGGTAGAAATAAACAACAAGCTGATGGTGCTTTAACTGAAAAAAATGCAGTCCTTGTTGACAATGCAGCTATTGCGCCGCAATCTCTTAGTATGAAGGAATTGCGGCGCAAAGGACTTACAAAGTATGACGCGGAACTTTTGATTGCGCAAGGCTGTAGATTTTCAGATATCGCTCAACAGCAACCGTCGATAAATAATGGAGAAAATGTCTTGCAAACTTCTCGACCTCATCCCTATACCAGTACTAATTCTGTGACAAGAAATCTTAGAAACAAAGTTCAACATAACAAATGCGAAAACAACAGCAACGAAAGAAATGTGAAAACTGGTCAAAGTCTTAGAGCTTCCAGGTAATATCCAATTAAACTAAATATTTTATTTCTTACCAAACTTGTTTGTTCTGTTTAAATTGATTTTATATGTACTTATACGCAGGCTTCAAAAGAGAACAGAGTCCAAAAGATCAAAGAATAATGATAAAACTGAGTCTACCTGTTTGGATGTACCTATAGAAAAAGCTCCTACAGAATCATGCGATCAGAAAGAAGAATTGGATAGAACAATAGTGGATAAAGAAACAGTGTATTCAAGAGTGCCGAAACATCATGTCCATAATACTTCGTCTTCGCCTCCGAATTTTGAGTCTGAACTTCGAAATTCAATACGCAATGCATCAAAGCAATTAACTTCCTCTACCTTTCAGAAAGAATGTTCTGTTAGATTAATCGTTGGAAATACGAGACATACAAATAACGATAACGTAGAAGAAAAAGGAATACCTAAGCTTGCGGTAGAAGTCGATCCAAATATTATAAATAATATTGACACTTTCAGTTATAAAAAAAGACATTATAGTACAAATTCCTGTGATTCAGTTCAAGTAAGTTCCACATCCCTGCCTCACGTTGATCATATAAGTGCCACAAATAATCATGAACCAGCTTTACAAAATACGAATACATCTAACACTTTTTGCTGCACTTTACCGAATATGCAAAATGTTAATGAAAAAGGCAACCTCTGTGAAACACCTGAAAAAATATCTAATAACTGTATTAATAAGTTAACGAAATGTTCCAAATCAGTGTTAGTAGATGATGTGAAAGATGATAGTAATGTATATAATGAATTTCCTCAGGAGCTCAATTGTTATAATTCACCGATATATAGAAAAATTCCTCGGAATACTGATTTTCTAGGATCCAGTAGAACACCTTCTATTTCGTGTGAAATCAGATCTGACGATGAGTGTCACAAAATGGATACTGCAAGTATAATAATAGTGGATAAATGTGATAGAGTGAAAGAAAAGGTGGAAAATCTTGTGAGTGATCCAACGAATACTTCTGTTACTGTTGGATTTTGTGAACTTGATGCCGTTAAAGATACTGCCAATATAAAGAGTGATTGTGAAAGTGTTCAAATGTCTTGTAATGCAGTTTTGGATCATACAAATGAGCTTGATCCAAAGGGCAATATGTATTTTAAAAATATTAAAAACAAAGTGGATATGAAACCTGAAGACTGTGAAATACCTGAAGTCAGTACAACAGACAGTGAATCTAAACTTCTAATGGCGAAAGAAATTAGCACAAACTTAAGTAGAATTGAAGAGAATGACTGCAATGCGAGTGTTAATGATACTAATTCTGAGGATAGTTGTAGTTTTACGATGAAAAGATCCACGCATCAGCAAAAGGAGATAACAGACATGCCGTTAAAATCAAGAAAGAGTCAGAAAAGTACAAAACGTTCTCCAAAATCTCGATACAATGATATTGTAACTGTTACGCAATGTCGTACGGAAGATAGTGCGAATACAGTGGTAGCAAAGAATTGTGCTAAAACGGAAAAAGAAAAAAGTAGACTGACAAGGAGTCAAAGGAGGGATCAGCAAAGACCACAGACTTCTGAAATAGGAGTAGCGGATGATGATTCAGGCATACAGGGTGATATATATGAATTTAGTGAAAAGGAAAGTAATTTGGAGGAAATTGGTGTACCATCGATAATACGACGCGGTAAATGTGAAAATCGTCATATATCTGGAGTTTCGTCGCATTTACAAGAAGTACAGTGTAATAACGAATATAACAAAACTGATCCTCCGGTATTGATGCCTGAAGAGCCATGGCCTCCATCTAGTAGTCTGAGTCATTCAACAGAAACAGATATCAGTAACCAGTCGAGAGAAAATTCTGTCGATGTTGGTGAGAGTTTGAAAAGGTATGTTTCGCGGCTATGTCTTTCAATTTCAGGCGTATTTTTTATCATACACACACATTATGTATTTTTAATTACCATCCACATTATATATAAACAAAAATTAAAGTGTTATTCTTTCAGATTGACCGTTTGCAACAATGGTAGTATAGAAAAAAGATCAACATTATCCGAGTGTCAATGGCAGACTGATAGTAGTAATTGTCGAGTTTGTCCTGCAACTCCTGAAAGAACTGGTGGTAGATTAAAGCTCACATTACGTATGAAACGTTCTCCAGTTTTGGATGATATTGTAGAATCAGGTACTAGTCTAAGTGAAGACAGTTATGAACCTGAATACGAAGTATTACGCGTTGAAGGAGTGGAAAGAAGTAAACGTCGGAAGAAACATAAAACTCGGGATCGAGAAAGACGGCACAAGAAACGCGAATTAAATCTTGATCCGCCTCCGCCACCCATGAAAAGATTAAGATTAATTTTTGGAAATGAAACACACACTATTGATCTGCCACATTCTTAACAGCTATAAAATTCATTGTGTATACACTATCATTGATTATAACAGACTATTATTATGATCATAATTACGCACGAGAATTTAAGCCTCCTTGTCCTTTAAGACTTCATGACTATTGTTTACGATTTATTATTAACAAAGGAGAAAATGTTCTATTAGTATTTTCACATTTTCCATATTTCCAATTTTCCTTAACTTCCTTATTTATTCTTTTTTCTTTTAAATTATGATGTACTTAGTCCTATAACAACGAATAGCTAAAGGCCTAGTAATGTTCTCCAGATATGGTTATAAATTGAACAAGATATGATGTTGGTTTTATATAAACAAAAGAAATATCACCTATAAATTCCATGTGTGAAAGAAAAATTGGCAAATTATATCAGATCGTAAGGATTAGTCCATAATATACATAGGTATTTATGCAAAATAGTTTCATATACTACGTAAAGATATTACACAAATAAAATGACTTGCTAATAAAAGTGATCGTAATTTAGATGAAGCAATTTCTTTTATTTTCTTTTTTTTTTTTTTTTTTTTTTTTTTTTTTTTTTTTTTTTTTTTTTTTTTTCAATTACTTCTATTGTGTCGATTAGTAAACGAAATATTAATAGACATATATCTGAAAAACTTTACTCTCTTCCAACTTTGATGTTTTATGATAAAACATTAAAAAATATACACTTTAGTGGCAATTTGAAACATAAATTAATGAATTAAATGGAATAGTTTTTCTCATGCAAAAGTTAGATAATATTAATTCCTTTTTTAACGGTGAATAACTGTTTGAGTAGGACAAGGTATACTACACACTGTGTCTTTGTGTGTTACTGCAGGCAACACGGACAAAAGAGGAGGATCCATACACTTATACTATGTATAATAATTAATACTAAATAATTGAATTGGCTAAATAATAGCTAGTATATAATAATTATTATTCCCAAATGCGTGATCGAATGTCATGATAATATTGTAAATAATACTTATATATAAATATGTGTGTATGTTGGTGCCTATTGAAAACTATGTACACGCATATTTGTGTGTAAAAAGAATTCATACTTGTATTCTGTATCTGGATGTATTACAATGCCTTGATACGAATTAATGTCAAAGAAAAGCATTGCGCATGCCAGGGTATACTGAATGCTATCATTAAAATTATTATGAAGAAGTATTACAAGAAAATTTAGTTAGTGACGCAGGCTATGAAATGCTTACTTGAATATCCAGATTCTTTTGATGATTACAAGCAATCGTTATAATATACCTTTCGAATATTACATTTTCTGTTATATTTATCAGTATAACGTGACGTGATCACTTCAATTTATATGTTCTATAATCGAAGCCGCTAACATAGCGCCAATAGTAAAAGGCTGTTACGTTTATTAACAAATTACAGCCTATATAAAACATTTAAAAATTCATCAAATAGCAAAGAAATGATGCGCATACTTTTGGTGTGAGCATATGCTATTGTACATAAAATTGTAATGTTTTATTGAGATATTTACCAGATAAAGGTTCTTATTTCAATTATATTTTATGTGGTATAATGTATAAGTTTATTATCTAAATGGGCCGTTACTTGTAATATAAGTACTATTTGGATCTGTATTATACATGTTATTTAATAATTAGGTGTATATTTGCTTATTATTTAGGAATTATGCTTATGACAAATTGTAACGGGAATTACAAGTGACAGATTCTATAATACTGCGATCGCAATACAAATATCTTCATAATAATAAATAACAAAGTAAGCAGCGGATGATACCAACAACAAAAGAAATATCGAAAATTCCAACAAAAAGATTTATCAGTTATATTTGCATAAAACTTGTTTCAGTTCGCATGTAATATGATTTAGACGTCGCTTTTTCTACTATAAATACTTATGAATTAACATAGTGACATTACATATATATAAATAAATACAAAATAATATGACAGAACTTAAACTCTAATAGTTGATATGTAAAAAATTATATCTATTTTTGTGCCTCTTTTCTGCATGGCTATGGTACAAAACACAATGAAAACAAGCAACCATTAATATATTTTTATGTGTTTCGTATCAATAATTTTTGTGATAAAATCAATGTAAATATTATCAAATAATACTAAATATTTTTCTTAGTTTACTCTTTCATTGGAGAATACTTAAGTCGACAAAATACGAGTATTGCCTCCTCGATATGTTATTCCAATGTCTCATGAAAAAAGGTAATGGGTACAATAGGAAGGCTTAACAATACGTAATTAAAATTAATTTTGTAACAAATTGTTTACTGGCAAGTTCAACGTTTTATTTACATTCAAGAATCAATGATTTACACGTAACTCTTATATTCTATAGATAGGCAGGTTATTAAATTACATAAAGTAGCGAATGAAATTAACAAAGAAGCATGTAAAATTGAAAAGGTAAACAAAATTAATTTTATCGGATTAACATTTTTACTTGTTAAGAACCTTTTATTTTTCTCTAAAAGTGAAAAGTACGTAAACAATGTTTATTTTATATTTATTTCAATACTCTTCTGTGAATTTTATAGAATTTTATTAAAATTTTTTTACATAATAACGTTAACCGTTATACGCATTGATTATCTCAAATATAGTCTTAACGTAGCGGCCCATTTTGTCTAAGCTTCGATGATGAAAGAAAAAGACTCATGTGACAATAGAAGATTATAAAATCGTGGTTCATCATGTAGTTTGAATAACGTATTTTCGATGTATTTGCACGACGAAGGAAATACTACGTCCATATTTTGAATGCGTTAAAAAATGTATTACCGAACAAGAAAATTATGAGTCAAGATGACACGTGCGAGTAAATTTTCAAAATTAAATCTATCTTATAACTCTATTAAACCCATAAATATTTAGCTTTCATTGTCGGCAGAATTTACATCACTGCCACTAAAAAAATCCTTTTTTTTTTATGTTTTTTTTTTTTTTTTTTTTTTTTTTTTAGCACATACGAGACTGCGAGGTGCGATGTCATTATAATTATAATAATAATTATAGACGAGTATTTACGTATGACATTAGGGGAAAAAAATATTCTTGAATATTCATCGGAGTAATTCAACATATTTTCATCTTCATCTGTACATTATAATTGTATTGTTGTCTTTGTTGAGCAATTCGACAAATGATTTATGAAAAAAAGAAAAAAAAAACAAATATATATATAAAATGTATATTATCACACATTATTATTTTCTATGATTTAAGATATAGTAATAAATCAATCACATAACGCAATATTCGCTGGATATTCCATACATATATAAACGTGTTTCTTTTCTTGCCTCTTTTTTCGATTCGATTCTTTGACTGTATTGTATTTGCTTTGTGTGCGTGTGAGTTAATGGGTGGGTGGGGTGTGCACGCGTATCCATTTCTCTTTTTTTTTATGACCGTTATTATCGTTATCATTTCACGAGCATCCAAAGACTAACGTACGGTCTATTTATTTTGGATGTCATACAGGATAGCTTTTCATCTAGTCTTAGAACAATTTTATTTTTATTTTTTCTCGACGGCCAAGTTGCGTTCAAGCCTGTCGAGCTTCTTTTTGAGTTTCTGCAATATTTTCTAAGCGACTTTTAGAGATTAACAATTCGAACATCAACGGATTTGCCAACGTCTAACGTTGGTCTTTTAAAAGAGTTTGTATCTCGTAGACGTTCATCTGATCGCTGGAATGTTTTCTCGTCTGGAGGATGTCTATTGGAGAAACGATTTCCATGGAGACGTTTTACTTCTGCTGCATTGCATTAGTTTGAATAATTCATTATCACGGCATCAACTGCTTATTGCCAGTTTGATGCAACAAGAACAAAGCGATATAAGCTCTTGAACGCGTCTAATATGCAACATAGCACAGCTTTGTTGTATCAACTGTTTTTAGCGGGAGTACAAACAGGAATAATCCTAGTAAATAAATCGAAAGATATCGAGTATTATATATACAAACAGATCAAGTGGCTTTAACTAAGAAAGGTCAAATAAGCCACATATTTATATGAACTCTTCAAATTGTTTAATGTCTCTTGTCCATCGATGAGAGATCGGTCCCACGTGTTACGAACCATATAATTACCAAGTTGAGTGTTCATTTATTTCATTTATATCAAATCATATATTATAAAATAATGTAGGGGCATATTTAAAACGTATATATTATTTAAATATATAGACAGCTTAATAGCATTACTGTTTTGTTAAAATTCCTTTTTATACAACATTGATTAATGAGCTTCCAATTTTTGTACTAAATAAATAAATGAATAAATAAATAAATAAATATATATATATATATATATATATATATATATATATGGTATGTATGTATGTATGTATATTGCTACGCCATTGTATTGTTGTGCGAAGCATGCGTCGAATGCTTGGCAAGAAAACGCGGGTTTTTGACAAATTTTATTATAAACATATTATATTATTTTGTTATATTTTGTTTTCGTTTAAATAATTATCTTACACAAAATTGTGAAATGATTACCGATTGTCAATCATTCACCGATTTGAATCTCAATTCGTGGATCATTACTCAATGCAATTCTATGGGTAAAAATATTTACTTTTTTTTGTATTTTATAATATGTATATATATATATATATGTTCTTATCATAAATAGAAGCAATATTAACGCATGTCAAGAGTAAATAATTATACTGCTGTATACGATCTTTTGTTTATCTAAATCATACCTAACCTTATTAAGCAAAAAAGCATGATAATCGATAATTTTATATTTTTACATTTATAGGATTGAAGAAACCAACACCAATTCAGCAGCAATGTATTCCGCGTATACTTGCCGGCGATAATTGCATAGGATGTGCAAAGACAGGAAGCGGTAAAACACTTGCTTTTGCACTTCCTATATTGCAAAAATTATGCGAAGATCCTTATGGCATTTTTGCTCTCATATTAACGCCTACGAGAGAACTTGCATTTCAAGTACGTGTTTCGAATAACAATTCACAAATCTTTTTCATTTTTATAAGATTCCAATCTATAATATGTGCTATTATTCACAGATAGCTGATCAATTTGCTGCTATTGGCAAATCAATCAATTTGAAAAAATGCGTAATTGTCGGAGGAATGGATATGATGGTACAAGGTTTAGAGTTAGCAAAAAAGCCACATGTAGTTGTGGCAACTCCTGGACGATTAGCGGATCATATAGAAAGTTGTAATACATTTTCTCTGGAAAAAATTAAGTTCTTAGTATTAGACGAAGCTGACAGGTTATTAGGTGGATCTTTTGACGAACAACTGAAAGTTATACTTCCAACTTTATCTAAACAAAAACAAGTTCTGTTATTTAGTGCTACGATTACAGATGCTCTTGATAAAGCAAAAAATCTTGCTCCTGGGAAGGTAAGACAATTATACTTCTGTCTATTATTATACCTGGATATATATTATTTATTCTTATTATTATTATTATTATTATTATTCAAGGTATTTATGTGGGAAGCAAAAGATGAATCTGGTATTGCTACGGTGAAAGAACTCGATCAACGTTATGTTTTGTGTCCCAAAGATGCTATCGATTCTTTTCTTGTAGAAGTTGTAAGAACATTTCGCGCAACAAATGAGACTGGTTCCATTATGATATTTACAGATACTTGCAAGTAAGAGATATATCTGTAAAGATATACATTTCTTTTAGAAGTTTTCTTGAAATATTATGTTATTTTTGCAGGAATTGTCAGTTGTTATCTATGACGTTAAATGAAGTAGGATTTATAAATGTTGCACTTCATGCAATGATAAAACAGAAAGAACGTTTAGCAGCTCTTAATAAATTTAAATCAAATCACATAAAAATTTTGATAGCCACCGATGTCGCGGCAAGAGGCTTAGATATAACTGGCGTAGAATTAGTAATTAATCATACGATACCAAATGTACCAAAAGAGTACATTCATAGAGTTGGTAGAACAGCAAGAGCAGGTAAAGGTGGTATGGCAGTTAGTCTGATAACGCCGTATGATATAAAATTATTACATGCGATTGAAGGTATTATTGGAACAAAATTAATTGAATACAAAATAGATGGTAAGACACTTTTTAACATTAAGTTCTAAGTGCAATGCGATAAGAAACATTTGTTTTTCGTATATATAACAAATTGATTTTTTGTAGATGAAGAAGTTGTTACCATCTTAACCCAGGTATCTGTAGCAAAAAGAGAGGCAGAAATAAAATTAGATGAAGCTGATTTTTATGAGAAAAAAATAATTAATAAGAGAAAACAGTTACTCTTAGAAGGGAAAGACCCAGAAGAAATTGATTTAATTTTACAGGAACATAAAAAACGTCGAAGATTCCAAAAAAGAAAAAAAGAAATATCACATAATGAAAATAGATAATACAGATTGAATTATAGATTTCTAATAATATAAATAAAGTTGACTGTATAAAGTATACATTTGTATTTTAAACGATAATTTGTATTACAAAAAAGATACAAAATAATTCGTAATTACGAATTTAATAAAATTTACATATATTTTAATACATTTTTTGCAAAAATATATTACAAAGATGTCAGTTTAAAATAGTTACGAATACGTTCAGTCTCAAAAATATTTTTCAAAAATACTTATTATTTTAATGTATCCTTTTGCCTTAAGTAATTACGATCGTTTTACTCTTTATAAATGATACACAGTATATTCCATTAATGAGATTATACGTACGTCTTATTTTTAAATAGTAAAAATATTTTTATATTAAATTGCTGTTCTTAATGTGACATTGCACAAATATTAGTAAATTATACATATATATATATATAGATACTAAATAACAATGAATGGTGTACTTATACCACATAGGCATAGATGAATATAAAGATGTTAATAATATTTATATTCAATGATCTATTTCAGTTTAACCCTGGGCTGTAATTTTATCTTTATTTTTGATTAAGTTTAACATCCTTAAAAATGCCTGAAGTTCTGCTATATATTCTTTAGGATATTTCCGATAATGTCCTACATGGGGTGATCCATCAAATATTTTGACATAAGTCTGCAATTAAAGAAATTCAGATTAATTGGAAGAAACATTTATATATCGTTAAAAAAGTACTCATAAAAATATTTATCTTTACCTTTACACCTAAGGAATCCCATGAATCTCTTACTCTCATATTACTACTTATTGGTCCTACGGGATCTACATTACTTATAAGGAAAAGTGCTGGACTCCGTATCAAATTTGTATGAAACATCTGACTAGAACGAAGGTAATACTGTGTAGATTGTTTGTAAAATGCTTTCATATGATAGCTAAAAGTTTAAAAAAGTTATTAGTTTGGATATTAATCTACTATGTGTTGTTTATACTACTTATTTTTTTTTTTTTTTTTTTTTTTATACTACTTATGTACACGTTTGTTGTAACTTACATTAAATATTTTTGTATTATAGATTGCAACAAAGGATTATTAGGAAATATAGCACGCGGCGTGCCTATAACAAATTCGCTAACGTCTGCAGCACTGTCCCATACATGACCAATAATTCTGTCGATAACATTATTATATTTTTCACGATCGCTATGTACGTAAGTTAAAACTTCACCCCATAAATAGCCAGCCACAGAAAATCCATGCAGCATAATTTGTTGATAATCTTGATTCTCTTGTAAGAATGTCAACAAATCTACTGCGATTATCTACAAGTAAAATGTATTCGATGTGATTATCAAGCGTCGTTTAATTTACATATTATTTAATAACTCACTCTGGATCCTTTTTCAGGCCACATAAGCTGCCATGGAGTCATAGTTACTAACGTAACATCAAATCCTTGTTGTAAATACAAATCGGCAAATTTCATATAATGTTTCTCTTTAGCTAGAAGCCAACAAATCAAAACTAGCAAAGGTCGTTTTTCGGACGAATTAGTAGTTTGCACCGTGTATTTTGATAATCTAATGTCGTTATCATGGGAAATAAACTTTATATTCTTGGTAATCTCGCAAGTGGACAACAATCTCGGCGCTATTAGCATAATAGCCTATTAATAAAAACGTAATAGAATAATTAGTTCTAGCGGTAATTTCAAATATATAATATTTAGATGAATTGTAAAATAAAGATTATTACCATATTTTGTCTATTTATCAATTGTTTTGGTCGCAGACGATAATTGAATCGTTTCCACAAAAAGGAAGACATTATTATTCTTCCTTGTATCATTATGGCAACAAGAATTTATTCCAATACCTACAATACAATCGGTTTTGAATCAAATAAATTCTAATCGCGATCGCATACGTGTAAAACTATTTCTGCTAAACTGTTTCGCAACGAAGTAACGTGTTAACTTCGGTATGTTCCAACTAAATCTGTTGACTTTTGCGAAAAAGCGTCAAAACGATGAGAAAGATATTTGGTTGGTTCATAAAGGCGATCGCCTTTCTATCTCGTCAATGTCTCTGATAATGTAAAACAGGATCAAAGGCCAATTTTTCAATATGTTTTTTTTTTTTATCTACGATTAAACGTAGAACGTGATTATTATTTACTTTTTTAATTAAAACGGATTGAATAAAGATATAAATACTTGAAGAAAAGTTGCGTGTTGTGTAAACAGTCAATGACATATTGGCGATTATCGTTAAGTTCGTCGTATCCTTGCAAATCGTAACGGATTCGATGCACAATCCAATTCAAATTAAAATAAACCTACTTGCTTGTATGTACGAAGGAACGTAATTCAATTTAAAGATCCTATTTCAACTGCGATTGAACTGTACGGGAAACAACAACAACAACAACAACAACGACAATAATAATAATAATAATAAAATAAATCGGACGATAGATAAAAAATTTTGGAGAACACGCATAAGTGTGCGCTCGATCGAGATGAAACAAAGTGATCAATTTGAAATGTCAAGTCGTAAAAAAGAAAAAGAAAAAAAAAAAAAAAAGAAATTAAAAGAGCTCAGCGTAATTTGAGATTAAAACTTACGAGGCGCGACTCGGTCGACGAAGAAGCATTAAGATAGACTGCCTTCGACAAGACTTTGACGCATACTAAAAATGATAGTAAAATGTATGGATATTACGTCTATAGTTGCGTGTCAGTACATACGTACCAGACTATATATAATTAACTGCACGATACATAAGCCAACACAAACAGGACTGCGCATGCTCCAATGTCAATGCACTATCATTTGCACTCTTGATATATTAATAAAACAACGAGATTATTATTTTCCGTTAAAGATTTCTTCTAAACGAATATTATTAATTTATCGTTTCGATCTTTACCTTTGATACCCGATATACTTGATTTTTTTTTTATTGCGAACTTTATCACGTTTTTATCTTCCTTGCGTGTACTAGTTTTAATCAGCACGCAACGTTTCGCGATTAACAAAATGTGAAAGTAAAATTGCCAACATAACGTCTCTCTAACAAACGATTATTTTCTTAACTTTTACTCCTCGTTACTATAATACCAATGTACAAGAAATGCAGCAACCTAGGCGAAATTCGAACGAAATTTATAAAATAAATGTCAATGATTTTCTCGAGTTTTGTTGAATATCTTCTTTGTATCCGATGACCTTCATTGATACATGAATGATGAATTAATCGTTATCACGCGTTGCGAACGCGTGAAGCATTTAAGACGATAAAATGTTCATTGTCCGTTAATAAACTTCATTACGTCGCGGACTTTATTTCATCTGAATCATTGGTGCGAATAGCCGATGTTTTTATCATAATCAAAAAAAAAAAAAAAAAACGAAATTTTCTTATATAATATCATTAATACTTTGATATTTGAAACGATATAAATCTTTCGAGAGATACGTATGTTACCAAGGACATTTTTAAATGGTTAGCACGCGAAGTATCTCATTTCAAATTGTACAGTTTGTGCAGTCGCGTTTCGTTTCGAACGCGGTCATCCGAAGACCGTATGAATGAGCTAAACTGCAATGCATCATTCGTCTTGGCCCTTTATTTCTATTTCAGGAATACTTATGCTTTTAGTATACTTTGAGATGTATTATCGGACGTGCTATTTTTCAAATAACACGAAGTAAATGGAAAACGATATATATATATATACACAACATAAAGATTGGTGATAGGCATTCATTGTTTTATTACAGCTCTTATATATCGATTATTTAAATATCATTTAAATATTCGTATAATTGTAAATATTGTAAATTACACTGTGGACACAACACCGAGATAAATTTTATCGATTATTATATATTAATGATAGAAATATTTCGTACTGATTTATGTCGAATAATTAATTAATGTGTCCCATTTGCGTTCCCGAAGAAACATCGTAAATTATTATAACTTAAATAAATTTAACATATATATATATATATTAAAAGTACAGTTTTTATAAAATTCCAAAATTCAATTTAAATATTATTTTTCCTTTTACGTACGAAATATTATTAAATCGTTAATAAAATAATTAACAGATTGCACCAACTATAAACTACGTGCAGTCGATTCAATTTTTCTTTATAACAAATATCATGGAGCGTTGCTTCGTGATTTAATAAATTAATAAAAAAAAAAAAAAGGAAAAAGATGTTAAAAAAAAGTCCTAAAGTTACGATATCTTATTGCAATATATATCATGGAATTTTATATATTTTATATTTACAGTAATTATATTACTAGATACGTTCGCATTAGTTTTATTTATATTGGTGCCTTGTATATCGATTATATAGATGATTATATGTACTCATTGATGTAGCATTAGAGGATAAATTTAGAGTATAATGAAGGATTTACTTTTATGCCATTACAATATGATGATCCATATTATTGCTGTATTAAATGTTGAAATTTATAGCATGAATGTTTAACTGATAATAAGTAAATATTGGACCTTGTAGCACGAGTTATCTAATTTGTAGTATGAATATTTCATTGATGTAAGGTATCTTTCTCTTTTTACACTGCCTCTAACAATATTATTTAACTTGATTTCATATAAAATACTCACCTATAAATATACTGTATAATATAATTTTAAATATATATTATTTAGTTGAAGAACTATTATATGTGAGAAATAGTCCACTATTACAAAATTCTATCATTTTTTTGCACAAATATACATACATATATATATATATATATATATATATATATATATATGTGCGATAAGGATAAAGGATATTATTGTTTGTAATTATAGTACGCCTAGCGCTTTCCTCCAATGCTAATCAAAGTGATTAAGTTTAAATTGATACACTTGAACACAAGTAGTTCTTCTATGAATATAAATATACTTAAGATGTCAGATGTCTATTAATGATTATTTCATCTAAGAAATTAATCAATGTATTATAAAGCTTGTGCATGCTAATCGGTCGAGACGTCTTAAGCATACATTTTGCGGTATACCTTATGCAATCATTCTGTGTATTACGAGAACAATTTTACTATTTACATTATCTTCAATTTTGTATATATTCTCTAATGTTATCATATTTTTAAGATTAAACTGATTTATATATAACAGATACATACGTATATATGTATTTGGTACATGAAGATCTATAAAAGAGATCGTAAATTTATACCAAAAGATAGTTGGTGTACTATAAACTTTTGAAATAATTAGCAGTAGCATGAGTAATTTTTGTATTATATAAATATATATATGTATATATGTGTATATATTTATATATACATATTAGCAGAAAACATTATATGAGATACAGTAACATTACTTTGAAATTGTCATGTCTGTACCACCCTGAATTGTCTTAATAATACTGTTAATAAAAGAAAAAGAAAAAAAGAAGTATTAATCAGAATTTAAAAAGTATCCATGAGATTATTGGTGATATGTAAATATTACGAATTGTTAAGATAAATTCAAACTTCCAAATAATGACTGTTAATTAATGATATTGCTATTTTTATGTACTGGTAATATGAATATGTTATATATACCCGTACTCATTCGAATATATATGTATATAATATTTATACACATTACTTATAATGGCAGCGTATTGAATTAATGAAATAAAAAGCATTAAAACAACGTTAGCAAAAAATATTCCCTTACAATGGTCACTTTTAAGTGGCAGTATAAACATTGCACAAAAAGTATATTATTATCTAGTCATCCTTGTACTTACTATGTTATCAATGGCAGTATAAGTTCGACTTATCAGCATATTTATATACATTAAGTTATCACCTCTCTAATATAAATAGTATATAAATTGTAAGCACATTTTATACGTGTAATATATAATATAATATTCGGGATTCCTTTGACATTATGATGATCATGCACATCTTAATCGAAGCATTAGTCTGTTATGAGATATCGACAGTCCTTGATAATAATTCATTAAGAAATTATTTGTGAATCCTTACTTTTGTCATGACTTAGTATCTTCAACTATTTTATCCTACGCTAATTATATACATGTTTCTAACACTAGTCGACCTTGAGCTGGTTCTCAGAAAGCTTCCACAAAACTTGCCGGAAAAAGACCGGTGCGTCCGGTACGTTGCTGCGTCCCTTTATACCATCCGTCATCACGTTTTTTATGTACATAAATTATATCACCTACTCTTAGTTCTAGTTCAAATTCACTATTAGGTGGATACGGTACTATGCAGCGAAATCTATATACTCGTTCACTGTGTAAAAAAACGTCATTGAACAGCTTTGATTAATTAATCGTAATATAATATAATAACGGAGTTAAATAATATAATAGGACATTGTTAAATATAACAAAATTTATTTATTGTTCTTACCGTTCACGCGAAGGTTGTTGTTTCACTTGTTTACCTATACCAGTATCCAAAGAATTACTTTTACGATGATGATTACCAGCAACGGTTGTAGGCATTACTACTCCGCTTGTATCGCTCGATCTATTAAAAATAACGTTATATAAAGCACAGGATTATGAGATACAAGCTCGAAAATTCCGGAGAAATAAACACATTCACGAGCATTCTTATCTATCGATGGAAAGAGATATCGATAGTTTTTTTTTAAATTTGTTATTTGGGTCACGAGTATACAGGAGATTGATTTGACGAGATTCAACGAGAACAAATGAGTATTATACAACAAATAGTCTAGCATTGTCAAAAAGAACAAGTAATAAAATAAAAAAATATATCGATGGTAAAAATAAATATTTTAATTCATTCTATTACATGTAACAATACTAAACTTGTCATTTTCATGAAATACTACTAACAAAAAACATAAGTAAAGATACATAGTGCATATTATCTTTTTGAGTGCGTTTATAAAACACTTACCTGATTGAATTACACAATTAACACACATAGTAATAAGGTCAACACCATGAACTCATGATCGTATTATAATGCAAAACTGCCAGAAGCATGTACAGCTTATGTGACAGTTACATTCTATTTTTGTTATTTATTTATATATTATAAAAAAAAAAAGCATATATAGAAATTCATTTCTTAAATGCCTTTAAAAAGCCATTAAGCTGATACTTACTTTAAGCTTTATCTTTATTATAACAGCTTTTTTAGACTATTTCATCGTTCTATGTATATCATAAGTAAACATAAATGTAATTTAATGAAAGTAGCATCGAAATTTGTATTTTGAAGTTTCTATTTAGAATTACTTTACAACGACTAACCTCTCGAAAACTGAGACCTGTAAAGAGGATCTCTCCTTGAACTTTAGTCTCTGTGAGGACGTGACGTGCCCTTGCACAGAGCCTGGACACATGCGATGAAGACTGTTCGAAGCATTTAATTCCTGTGTGGGTGCCACCTGTAGCAACTGACTTGGACAAGATCCCGATCTAATTTTTAATACAACCCCCCACCCCACAGATATATTAGAAACATATCAATGCGTGCAAAATATCACTTATTTTTATCGTCTCGGACTAATACAATAAAAATTTCTTTCTTTATTAAATGTATATTAATGAAATGTATATCGCTGTAACAATAAAATCCCTATTCATTATGGAACTATAATACAATATATAATTTCATGTGTAGTGCTAAACTAATGTAAAAAATTGTTAATTAACTCTTCTAAAACAAAATATGCCAATACGAGCACACATACATACAGAGTATTTATTTGATTCAAAGATGAGTACATTCACAATTGTACGTGCACAAAGATATTATCGATGAAGTTAAAAAAAATGCATAGAGAAACATGCAGACTAAGTGTACTTAAAATTATTCTTTTCTTGTGAATAATAAAAAACTGAACCATATAACATATACAAGCACAAAGCTTTAAGACCATAGAAAGTATATATAAAGCTTACCTAACATGCATCGGATTCATGGCATTACCATCCTCAAATACAGGATTATCCATTGAATAAGTAGCTGGTGGAGGTGATTTAGATTTTTTTATGTTAGTTAGACGACGCATCAAAGAAACACATTTGTCTTTTTTTTCCTTTGACTGAAATTCGAAAAAAAAAAAAAAAAAAAAAAAAAAAAGAAACAATGTACATTTCGATAGTATAACCAATAATAATTCAATATTATAAGAAGATTACCTTTTCACCAGTTTTATTTGAAGTTACAGACGTACTTGAAGTAGGAGCGGAGACACTTGCTGTATGTAAAGTATTATTTGGACTTTTGCTTCTGTCAGGTATAGTAGAAATAGCAGCAGCAGCAGCAGCAGCGGCGGCAACAGCAGCAGTAGCAGCAGTAGCATTTACAGCTGTACTGTTGTTATTGGTAATACTGCCAATAGCAGCTGTTGTTGATGTTAAAGCAGGTTGTAACAATACTTGTTTACCGGGAGAAGCTATAATCGTAAAATTTTTTCTTTATAAACTTAGAAATATATATAAAATTAAATAAAAATACATACGTAAATTTGAAGTCATCACTGCACTGTGACTACGACCTAACGGCGTTATAACAGAGGTTTGTTCATTGTGCCTGGGAGGACTATTCTCTTGAGTTATGCCTTGGCCTTGATTGAGTCGCGAAGACGATACAGGTGGAACTGGGTTAATAGCACGAGGTGGTAATGCAGGTGGTGGCAATGTTCTTATATTGTAAGGTTGGGGTGCAGGCCCTTTGTTTTTGGTATAAGTAACAGTTAATCGCGATTCATTATTGCCCTGTACAGTTGTCAACGGAGAATTCTGATGTTGCGTAGTATTTGACGTTCCTCTGCATAAGCCACGTTGGCATCTGCATAGTAAATATATATATATATAAAAAGTAATAAAATGTAAATAATTTTAATATATATATATATATATATATATATATATATATATATATATATATATGTGTGTGTGTGTGTGTGTAATTTGGAAAAGTATTTACTTTGCTGGGGCGACATAATTTCCTGGGAAAACTCCACATTTTTGTGTACGATTGGATGTTCCTTTGAACCAACCATCTTGACAACGTTCTGTCACCATATAAATACCTCCTTTCCTCAACTCAAGTTCATCTGCTTTTTGTGGTTTATACGGATACAAAGCTATATAAGCAGCTGGTAAATGACTACCATTATTAGAGTTACTGGGTAAATTTTGTGACGATTGAGCAAGGACTAGATCACTGCTACCACTTCGTCTGTGACGAAAGCTTTGATCTGTACTATTACCTAATGCCTGGTAAAAAGACAACATTATATACATATTATCAAAGTTTTCTTTCAAACAAAGAGACTGTTGAGTTCTCATAAAGAAAAAAAGGTGTCTTACCTGTAAAGATGAAGATTCATTGGCAGAACTATTATTTCCACTGTTAAGGCCACTGTCTATAGCTGGACTAAGTATTTCAGCGCTATGTCGATGATGGGAATGCGCGTGATGACCGGTATTCATAGCGGTAAAACTATGACGCTTGACATTGTGTCTATTTCCAACTGCTGAAGGAGAAGTAGCAGGACTACTAGGACTGCTAGGAGCAGTACTAGAACTGCTGGAAGTACTCGAACTATTAGGTGTGTTTGGAGTAGTTGTAGTAGAACTACCACCAGAAGATACGGTCGAACTAGAATCTGATACTGGTAATGTTGTAGTCTAGAAAGAAAATGTAGCAAATTTTAATAAGAACATTAATACTCTTTTCTTTTGTTCTTTAACAAAAAATTTATCATGTACCTGAGTTACCTGCGAATGAGGTTGGCTCGTTGTTTGAATGTTGCGCGAGTGATCAGTTGGTATTAAAGGAGTAGTTTCTTCATTGGTAGGAGTAGGTGGTGCTATTCGCGAAGGGCCTGGTTGTACGCTATCCATAGACAACATTATTATAAGTATCTACGCGATGTGTATACATATATGTTATTAAAGATGGTACTTACTTTGTTGACAACTTCATTAAAGCCCTAGCAACGCTATTAAGTTCTACAAAGGCTAACGGAAAAATGCCTATTCTATCTAAAAGTTTTCCTTCCGCCCAATTTTCATCTACCCTTCTAATAACGCTAATAACTTCTCCCTAAAAATAATTAATAAATACGTCATAGAAGATTTTTATAAGACATATCAATGGCTATATCTCCATACGTACCTTATTAAAAGTAAGACAACCGTCCTCGTCGTCAGTGGTCATTCTAAAATCATATAAAGCTTTACATTGTGGTACGTGTGGTGGCAGTGGAGTCATCACCTGCAACATATGATCGATTAAAGATTCAATAAAAATAAAATTGTATCTAATTTTATTCTGAACTTTTTAATACCTGAACATAGGATAATGGAAAAACGCCATGACTAGTACCGCACTCTCCAAAGTACCAATTATTATCAATTTTTTTACGAAGGACAACAATGTCACCTTTCTTAAAACTTAAATCACTAAAAGGAAAAATATATGAGTAAACCTCGTGAGACGATACAAAGTAAAAATCTCATTTTATCATAAATTTTATAATATTTACCCAGGTACTTTAGACACATAATCATATATGGCCCGGCCATATGCCTGATTGTGTAAGTGTACCTGCTTAGCTGCTGCATTAGCATGACGTACTACTTCGGTAGTGTGCGTAACGGATGTGATATTCGTGGTTACAATAGGAGCTGGAGCAACTTGATGACCACCAAATAGCCTCTGTGGGCCTGGATTATTTCGAGAGACAGTTTTTATATTCTTAGGTGCAGCATTGCGCATTCCTTCGAGAATGCGCATAAGCAATACGTTTGGTGGCAAGTCATCGACTTTAACGTCGACCAGCACTCTGCACTCAGGGCATCGCAGTTCTCTGTGCGTACTAACAATTTCTTCTAAACATTTTTTACAGAAAGTGTGCTGACAAGGCAATACTTTACTAGAAGTATCCAGTCGTTCTAAGCACACCGAACATTCCAACAAATCATTTAGCATACACTCATCCATTTTTGTATTATTATTTAATAAAATGTGCGTTTATTTCGGGGCTTTTAATTTCTCCGGCTCGTACGTACATCCGTCCTCTCAGTTTGTACACCCTCTCTTTTAAATCTTACCATGATTCGTCTCCCTAGTATTCACAAAAATTCCTTCACTTCCTTCGTTCCGTCCTCATCGGAATTGGCACCGCACACGATCCCGTGCCGAAAGGTATGCGAAGTTTACTAACCGGATGTCGTCGTTCAAGAATTATTCAAAGCTCCTTCGGATCTCCGTTTATATTTTTTTTCCAATTGCCATCGAATTTTTACAACAAGGAAATAGAAAGAAAACGATACTCTTCGGGTTCGCTTAACGTACTGTCACCCAACTGCTGCTTTCATTACGAATATTGTCGCACATCGTTGCGCACAGTGCATCGATCAATCGCACTTGTCGATTTCAATCCACCGTAAAAATTTTATAATACATACCAATTAGGGAATATTATTTTATGCGCGACAATCACGAAAATGATAACAATTTTCCGAAGCTTAAGAATAAATCATAATTCTTCATTTTTGGTTGCTCCTTTTTTTTTTTTTAAACGGCCACTTACAAATGCGCGGAGATGTAGCTGGGTGCAGCATTGAAGTGCTTGCCTTTGAACGCACGTTATTCAGAAATGCCTGTGCCTCTGTTTATCATTATTCAACCAACTCGTTAATTGGACAACTTTGAACGGCTATACGATTAACGTCCTAACGAAATGTCCAGGGTCGTAACTTCGTCTATGAGATGTCTGTCATTTTAAAAATAATCGAACAACTCTCTAAATAGCTTTTTGACACATGTATGTAAAAATGAAAATCACCAATAGACGTTGGAGTTCACATGAAATAGAAGTATTCTTGGAAACTGGTTGTAATCAACGGTGTCATTTGAAATGCACCAATCGGTGAACGTATTATATAAAGGTGGCCTCTGATTGGTACTCTCTTTAATCGACCTTTGTATAAAAAATCACGAACTATTCGTGCCACTGCATGATATGTAAGTTCTTGACAGACGCTGAAAAGAAAAGAGAAAGGTAGATAGATAGATATAGATAAGGAGGGCGGGTAGGTGGAAGGGTGGGAGGGGGAGGGAGGGAGAGAGAAAGAGAGAGAGAGAGAGAGAGAGAGATACTAGAGTTTGGACGGATATGACGCAGATGCAAATAGTTCGATTGGTTAGTAGCCTTAAATGCGAAATCCTAGCGCATTTAATACGCGACTCGTTGATTTACTGATATTTCTTAGGATCAACTTCCAGACCATTCACCGAGTTATTTTTTGATTTTTGAAATGTATCCGGTAGAAAAATAATATAAAGTAACGTGCCCATATATAGCATTCGTATTCACGCATGCGGTTTTCCTATGTGGGCTAGAATGACGTCATAGACAAAAGAGGGAAAAAGAGAGACATATAAAGAGAGAGGAAGTAAGGATAATAAGTGGTAGGGGAAATTGATGTACACGTGTGCGCAAGTATATGTGCTCCCTGATTCCCGTGGCCGTGGCATCGTACAGTCCGTAGAGTGGTGGAGGAGTGTGTCAGTTGCTTGGGAAGTCTGCTCTTGTCGTGTATGTCTATGATTACGAGTGGTAAGATAACGCGAGTGATTTTACCGAAGTAAGGGTAGTGGATTTCGATTAAACCGAAATTAATACGTATCACATGCACAACTAATTAAGATGCTCATCAAGGAATTGTAAGTCGACCATTTTATTATATTCCATTAGAATTAATACGAGCGCGATGTGTGATTGCAAAGCCCAAATTTGAAAGCAAAGTTTGGGATATGGTTACCGATCTTTAACGGTGTGTGATAATGGAGGGGAGAAGAGACATCTTCATCCCTTACGGCCTATTAAGGGAAGCTTTTCTATAAAAAAAGAGTTAAATATATCAGCGTTTTATTATCTGATCTTTTATTCAAAATTTCTGATAATATCGATTTGTTACGGGCTTGCTGTCCGGATAAAATTTTCTACTTAATCGTTCGTATCTGCACTTATGTACATGTTTCTACTCGATGAAGGAAGGTGTCTCAAGGCCAACTTCTTATATTTTGTCATTTTCTCCACTTTTTTTTTTTACGTAGTAATAATATAATTTATTACGTTTTTGTTACAGCCGTGTCACTCTACCTTTGACCGTGGAAGAAGTATGTATTTAAATCACTATGAGATGCAATTATAACCGAGATGTTTTTCTATAATAGCACTCTGCAGTTATCTTCAGTTGCAATTCATCTAATTATTATCTCTTAAACGTTACTAGCATATTTTATTTGTTACATTTTAATTGTGGTTTTGGTCTATTAAGAAGACTATGATTAATTAATATGTAGTTGAGAGGATACAGATTTAGTAGAAAAAAAAAATGAAAGAAAAAAAAGAAAAAAAAATTAATGATACGTTATTGCTTTAATAAAGATCCCTCTAATGGCATAATATAATTTTAAGGCATAATTAAATTTTATATAACCAATCAACTTTATTTAATTTCTAGGATTTATTTTAATTTTTCTGTCTATTGTAATAAATTATAAAAGAAAAAAAAAAATATTTATATTAATATTATTTTAACTTTTTTCATTTTCGACAGTACCAAGTTGCTCAATTGTATTCCGTGGCAGAAGCAAGTAAAAATAATACAGGTGGTGGAGAAGGTATAGAGGTTCTAAAAAATGAACCCTTTAAGGATTATCCTCTACTCGGCGGAAAGTATTCTGCGGGTCAATATACATATAAGATTTATCATTTAGCCAGTAAAGTGCCTGCTTTTATTCGTATCTTACTTCCAAAGAATTCTTTGGAGATTCATGAAGAAGCTTGGAACGCATATCCATATTGCAAAACTGTTATAACTGTAAATATATATATATATATATGTATGATATAAGAAAATACTTTTTTATTGTATGGAAATTTCTTTATACTTTATATCAATTTCTTCCGCAGAATCCAGGTTATATGAAGGATAACTTTGTAATTATGATAGAATCTTTTCATATTGGAGATTGTGGAAATCAGCATAATGTAAGTGCCATGATCACGCAATAGTAATATTCTTTATGCATTATTTATTGTTTTTGTGTGTATATATATGTATATGTATGTATGTATGTGTGTATGTATATGATTGGCAGGTTCATGAATTACCCCCTGATAAGCTTAAAATAAGAGAAGTAGTACATATAGATATTGCAAATGATTCTATTGCAAGTGCTGATTATAAAGAAGATGAAGATCCGACAAAGTTTAAATCGCAGAAAACAGGACGAGGTCCTCTTGTAGGGAAAGATTGGATGAACAATGTTCAACCTGTGATGACATGTTATAAGCTAGTTACTTGTGAATTTAAGTGGTTTGGGTTGCAAACGCGCGTCGAAAGTTTTATTCAAAAAGCAGAGAGACGTCTGTTCACGAATTTTCATAGACAAGTTTTCTGCTGGATAGACCGTTGGTACGGATTAACGATGGAGGATATCAGAGCTATCGAAGACAATACTAAAGAAGAATTAGACAGGGTAAGGAATTGTCTATTTTGTATAATCGCGTAACGATGTATATCCGTATCGTATCGATGATTTATTTTATAGCAAAGACATCAAGGAGAAGTACGTGGAATGCGAGCTGATGATTGAGGCTTCAAATGCCTTTATCGTAAATGGTTTAAATCAATTTCCTTATACATGTCATACATAGATACATGCGCATACCTATGGATGTATACCCAGACAAACCCTGCCATAGGCGATCCTGCAGGATCGGGACATTTTCCAGAACTTATGTGTCTAGATTCAGTGTCTATTACAATTACTTACAATTTTAATTTATTTACATTTACAACCATTTTAGATAAATGTACCTACAGTCAAAGATTGTCATTAGAATATAACTGTTAACATGGAGAACTGATATAAATCGGTCCTATTTAAGTAATGCATAAACTGTGAAAAGAAGAGAATTCGTTGGTTTGTTTAAAACCAATATAGATAAAGAACAGTAATGATTAATAACTTAGTAGTTCGATAATAATATATAATAAAATTTGTCAACAAGCAAATGAAATTGCTTGGTTCAAGGTACATACAAGGGTAAATGTGATTTGATGTGAATCTTAATTTATAGGCAGATGTTTAAAATGTTGGAGAAAAAAGAAATAAAAAAAAAAAAAAATAAAAAAAAAAATAAAAAAGAAAAAAGATAAAAGGAAGAAAAGATCACGATTTAGATCTTATCATGGTAAATCATCTGGTTATGTATTTATAATTAAATTGGGTAGATAAGATACTTTCGCTCTTGTATCTTCAAGCTTACTGGCATATTGTGATGATGTTCTCCAGCATTCCTCAAGGCCTGCACAATGTATTATAATCAGGAAATTAAAGAAATCTATTTTGTTAGAATCACAATACGAATTTCACTAATATATTTCTCAGAATGTATACCAATGTTATAATAGATATGGTAGGTTACAAAAAGTGAGGCTCGTGTATTATGCTTTCCATTGAAAAGCAAAGTTTTCCCACATTCTTTATTTAGGACCAAATTGATAGATTTCTGAAACAAATTTAATTACAATAAACTGAAATAAGTTATTAATTGTTTGGAATTGTGGGATCTATATATTTTATGCAGAACAATAAGAAATTGAAAATACTAATATGACACACGTCGAGAGATCAACTCTCCGTTTCAATATTTATGACAAAGAGAGAGGAAAGGAAAAAAAATTCTCTATTGTATATAAACAAAACGAATAATGAAATTCGAATTAAAAATGTTTCTTTTGCATTCCAATGGATCTCTATAAAATTATATAAATTTCTTCGGAACAGGTTCTATATGCGCACTCTGAAAATAGTTTGTGCATAGTGAAAGTATTGATGAAAACTGCAGCAATTAAGTAAGGAAAATAGTATGAGGTGTCATTTGCACAAACTAAATATACAGTTTCAAACTTAGGCTAATGTGTAAGATAGACTTTGAAATTTCAGTTCATTTACAATAATAGTTTAAAGAAACAGTCTATATATATATATATATATATATATCTATAATAAAAGTCGGTACACATAAAATTGTTATAAATATTATATGCGCTAATAGTTGAATAAACAAATAATTAATTTACCTTTCGCTATGATATTGATTGACAAGAAATGACGTTTATGCTGCTCAATTAAAACTTTCACTGTATGTTTCAAACCTATAGTTTCTCCATCGAATTCCACTAATGTAGATTATTGTTGTGGAATTGAACTACATTGTGCGTAATATATACTACCTGTATTATAACATCCATTACTTAATATGTAGGTAAGCATTAGCTGTTCCTTATGGCAAGCAGGATAGGAATCGTGAATACAAATTTCTGTAATGTTGCCAAGAGTTAACCAGTATATATGTGTAAATGTATGCTCTGCATTAGCACACATACATATATGCATGTATATTTGTGTCAAATATTTACATAGTCAAAAGTGAATAAAAGTAGAAGGCATGGTATGTGAAACATGTATTGTTTCTTTTCTTATATATAAAAGTATGCCATATAAAAAATATATAAAAATATATAGCTTGTGCGTACAAATCACGATTTAACTGAAATTATATTCTTTTATAAGATTTCCGGCTATAACCAATTTTTGTATTTCTGAAGTTCCTTCATATATTTCTGTAATACGCGCATCCCTATAATGTCGTTCCGCTGGCATATCAGTGACGTAACCCATACCACCCAATATTTGTATACACTGATGTGCACAGAAAGTAGCAGCTTCGGATGCCGATAGTTTTGCCATAGCAGCTTCCTGTATATAATAATATTTTGCTATTTTATAGTTTCTTTTTTATACGACTCTAATATAGCTTCATCATTTATAGAAAGAAATGATATACCTTCGTATATGATTTACCGATATCCTTAAAGTATGCAGCTCTCCATGTTAATAATCTGGAGCTTTCTAATTTTAAAGCCATATCTGCCAATTTTTGTTGAATGGTTTGTAATTTTGCAATGGGACTTCCAAATGCCTCTCTTTTTGCTGCATATTCTATAGCACAATCGAAAGCCGCTTGAGCTATTCCAAGAGCTTGGCAAGCGATACCTATTCTTCCAGAATCTGAAAAGTATCTGTAAATTCATTGGATCGTCTAACATCGGATATACTAAAATTGGGGATATACCGACCTAATGTCATCATTGCAATTTTAAAACCCATTCCTGGTTCTCCTAAAATATTTTCTTCCGGTATATTGCAATCTTCAAATATCAAAGAACAAGTACTGCTACCTCTTATACCCAACTTATTTTCTTTTTTACCTAGGGATAAACCACTTATGGGTTTATCCACTATAAAACTACTTATTCCTTTGTGTTTTTTGGATTTATCTGTGGTAGCAAATAAAATTACTGCTTCCGCTTCGTATCCATTTGTTATCCACGATTTAGTTCCATTGATCACATATTGATTTCCATTTTTCACTGCAGTGGTAGAAGCGGCACCTGCATCAGATCCATTACCAGGTTCGCTCAGAGCGAAGCAACCAACTTTTTGTCCATCTAGAAATGTTCTAATATATTTTTCTTTTTGCTCCGGTGTACCAAACTTTTCTATAGGTCCCAGATACAACGAATTATGTACACTCATTATTACTCCTGTACTAGCGCATCCTCTAGATATTTCTTCCATGGCAATTGCATACGCCAAATAATCTAAGCCAGTTCCACCTAAGTTTTCAGGAATTGCGATACTCATGAGACCAAGCTCGCCCATTTTTTTAATTTGTTCTCTCGGATAAAGATGTTCTTTATCAAATTTTACTGCAATGGGTTTCAATTCATTTTCTGCAAAGTCTCTAGATTGAAATGTCAACGATATATAAATATTCTTTCAAGCGCGTTTAAATTAAATATCCTTTTAATTAGCTTACATGCAATTTTATATTAAATGCATTATCGTATTATTATTTATCATGATAAATCGTTATCTTCGTGAAGATTAAATAATAAACAGCAAACAAAAAAAAAATGATAACAACCTGCAAGTTTTATATAACATCTGATGTGTCTCAGGTAAGGAAGAAATTGAAGCGATGCTTCGAGCAGTCGAATAATACGTTTGAAAGACATTGCGGCATTTTCCTGATGGGAGAAGACGATGATAAAAATCTAGGTGATTTGATTGACGGATTATTTGTATCATAAATATTAACAGAGCTCACCAATTAACCTCAAATTTTGCATTATGTGGTATATGTTAATATGTAACTTTAATAAAGTAGTTTGCACAATTATAATAATAGGATTCGTAGAAATAATACAAGTTTATGACAACGAATATATTTACATAAAAATAACAGGGATAATATAAATGTAATAGAACGTAGTTAATTATTTCAAAATATCGGTTTTATTGGCACAAATGAAGCGTACGATATCGTTATTTAAAATCAAATTAGAATAAGATGACTATATAAGAACACTCGCGTGCTTCGTTTAACTTGATTTATTCGTCTTTGCTTTCTTACGCGTCTCACAAGTTGAAAGTCCAACTCGTCGAGCAATTATTATTAGTGGGTTGAGATTTTTTTCTTTTTTTTTTTTTTTTGTCACACGGTATAATATTCGGTATATGATTCATGCTTTAACTAACAATAAACTAGTTTGACATATATACAGTCATTCAATCAGTCGTCATTAAAATATGACATCGACGTTGGCTTAAATGAAACGAGATAAGTATATTTAGAATATTATAGAAGGAGTGTACCGCAACATTGGATATTTGCTAGAAATTAATTTTCGTCTAATATACATTTTATTACGTAATCCGAATGTTAATTTAAAAAAAAAAAAAAGAAATATCACGGTCCTATCATCATTTCAATAATTACAATGGAAGTATCATATGTATATAAAAAAGTATGTGTTTATTGCTAAACAAAAAATCAAATTTGCCGCGATCTCGCACGATGGATGGATGTGATTCTAATGAAAAAAAAAGAAAAATAAATAAATAAAAAAAAAAATATATATATATATATATAGATAATAATAAAAATACAAGGAAATTGATTAATTCGATGTCGCGTAAAATCTATTATTCGTGTTTACGTTCGGAACGAGAGGAAAAGTAGGGTGTTCTAGGATTGCGCGCAAAATAGAAGAATAAAAATAGATTATTCGGGTCAACGCCTCTCTCGAGATCATTTTCGTCAGTGAGTTTCCTCTCTATGCTGGTCTTGTAGGATCGTGACACGATGATTGTTGACAGCCCCCTTTAGGAAGGAGCTTGTTGGATCTCGCGTGAAGTAGTAAGTGCGCTGTCAGTGACTTTGTTCTTTCGGTAAACGAAATCACAAAGATCGTTCGGCGATAGTAGAAACCGTTTTAAGGGAGAAACTCGAAAGTTTGTTTCGGTTTCGTCGAACGATTCGGATCGTCCATCATAGGAAAGTATCGTGAGAGTGAAAAAAAAAAAAAATGAGGTGAGTAAACTTCCCAAAAGCCACTAGCTTTCTCGTTCGAACTTCTTTTACACGCCGCTCTTTCGTTCCTCTCCTCTCCTCTTCTCTCCAGGATTTCGTTAAACGTTCCCCGAGCACGCTTGGGGACGACATTATTTTGCGTTTGTTTCGGGCAATCTGCCAATCGAATTTAACGATATATATTCGTAAAAGTGCATGGACTTGCGCGTACGTGAGATTATATTATATATCGTGCTCTCGAAGATGGCGAGGGAGAGGCGGGAAGAGATAAAGGCGGTACGTTAGCTGTCACATAGGGCCGCCATATTTTGTTTGAATGACGTTTCATGTTTATCGTTGATTCATTTTACGGTAGTAGACACAAGTGTTGTTCTCTTTCTACTATTATTTTTTCCCCCGTCGATGCGCGATAAAATTCAACTAAAATAACAAGACGATAATATTTTTTACGAAAGATCATTCGATATACGTATTAATATAAAACGAGATACGATTACTCGATCTAATACTATCAGCAGTGCGTCATTGATGATTTGATCATAAACATTTTTTTTTTAGCGGAAGATCACAAATAACGACAATGAATGGGAAAAGGCCATCTTCGATGCCCGTGAAGCATCAGACCGAAACTTTGGCTCAACATTTCGACCTAATCAAATACATATGCGACTGTATGCATTTAAGATAATCGATCACAATGTTTTTCTTTTATTTTCTCTTTTATTCTCTTTCCTCTCTCGCCCCATTATCACCGAAACAAACGAAATAATTGATCTTTCCTTTCTTTTTTTTCTCTGTTTGCAGCTTGGAATTCAGTATCAAGGGAATTAGACATGTGTT
The DNA here is from genome assembly GCA_911387935.1 of Dolichovespula saxonica. NCBI lineage: Eukaryota > Metazoa > Arthropoda > Insecta > Hymenoptera > Vespidae > Dolichovespula > Dolichovespula saxonica. The sequence goes on along the minus strand of OU426997.1, from coordinate 9,973,989 downwards.
ACAATCAACCGCACTTAAATTCTTCGAATTATAGGAACGGTGCTTCTGTTACGTATTACCAAGAGCGCGAGCCAAATCCCCAACTCAAAGGTAAATCATTTTTCTCTTTTTTTTTTTTTTTTTTCTATAGAACGAATTTATTTTACTTTTTTTTCTCTCTTTCTCTCTCTCGTAGATTTCGAGCCGTTCGATCTTGAAGCTTGGTGGGGACAACGCGTAGTTCAAAGTATTACCAGAAATGCGAGTTCCTAGTGCCAGGCTCAACTTGTTGGCTATAATAGAACGTTTTCGAACAAACATAAGAAGCAGAAGAGATAATCTCAAAGTTGTAAAAATAACTTTTGTCTTCTCTAGGAACAATGCATCGTATACGTTACGTAAAAAGGAAGAAGCGAGACGACGGTACACAAATATACACTAACAAGCACACACGAACATATACACGACACACACGAGTATCCGATAGAGCGACTTGTGACCTTTTGATAATGAGAATGGTGGTAGGTAAATATTACGGAAAAACAAAGAGGAAAGCGAGAATAGCATTATTTTATGCACATGCTACGAAACAACATTCCTCTCACCTTTGATCGTATTTTAATGCAATGTTATCTTTTACTTCGTCAGTTTAAGAAACACACGTATTATATTAAATTGAAATTTTTATCTTTTCCTAGTTCTAGCGTACGTTATCTTTGTAAGATTCAAGAGACGTAGTAATTAGAAAGACGTTGATGCATGATGAATTATTTATTTTATTTCTCAAAGAAAGATGTAAGTATAGGCACTAGTTTATTCTGAAATTAAAATTTTCTCTATTATTTAACGTGTTGTATATATATATATATATATATATATTTAATATATATATATAAAATACGCATTCGAATATATATGTATATAAATAAAAAATTATTCCGCGCGTTTTATACATCTTTAAATTAAGATTTATGTGGATAGAAAATTAACTTAATGCACAAAGCATTTAACGGATAATATAAACACGAGTGACAAAAGCACGCGGATAGATAGTCTTCAATGTATACTTCTAAGAATTTATATATATATATACACACAAACAAACAAATACACACACACACACACACACACACGGACTTTCACACTAGTTGCATTTTACACTATTAAAGATTTTGCTCTTCTCGGCACTCATGGAAAAGAAATTATTTATGTTAAAACAAAAATAGGAAAAAGATTTTCTAAACATGTTCTAGAATGATTAATATTAATATAAAAGAAGAGAAATGATATATATATATATATATATATATATGATTGACATAGTAGACGTAATTTGCAGAACTATTTCTGCATAATTTTAAGTATGTACACACACACACGCGTACACACGTGCATGCATGCGTACATACATACATATATATAATATATATATATATGTACGTATGATGTGTATATGTTTATAATATGTACATCTATGCGTGTATAGTAATTGTATAAGATTAATCGTATATCGTTTTTAATGAAAAAAGAAAAATAACTATTAGTAACCTTCTACAATGTGAGAGTATTGTTAATTGCCCAATCACCTAATTATGTTCTTATCGTAACGAACTTTTGAACGATATGTAGGATGTTTCATATTTAGTCTCCAGCCAAACGTTCGATGCAGCCAAAAAATTCATCGTTTCTCAAAAATTTGGAATTTTTCCCAATCATGGATCGTGCATGATGTAACGTGTTAAACTTTAAACGAGCCACGGTCTGTTCCAAATTTGATAAATTCCTTTCAATGGCACGTTTCTCGCTATTTAACATCTGCTTGATCGACGAAGCTTATCTTAAGAACGATGATACTGACTTTATGAAAAAATTATTATCGCGCGTTCGAGTACCTACCGTACAGCCAACATTTAATCGTAGAAAATTCCGTATTTCACTGATCGAAGTTTGCGTATAATCATCACGCTTTCGATTTAATACAGTTTGAGTGGCACAGTTAATGCCGGTACGTTTGATTTTAATGGACGTCGAAAGATTTTTCAATAGTATTACGACTTTATCCGGGGAACTTTCCTGATATTTTTCCTCGCAATCCACAATTTCCAATTTTAATTGAGCCACCTTTGTACTGACCGCAGGCGAATGTTTGATTTTCATTTGTCGATTGTTTGAGAATCCGATCACATATTCGTCATAAAAAATTCCATTTTTATGCGATTCGATGCAGAGTAATTTTTCATCAATATCGTCGGACACGATACGCTTACTGTCACTATTATATCCCGTTGGAAAATATTTTTCTTCGGATTCTTTCGCGTCGTTCATGATCGTACGATTCTCTTCGAAATCATTTTGGAAGGATGTATCGTTCGCGACATTTTTTGCGTCGTCGTTTCCTTTCGAGTTAGCTACCTGCTCTATTCGCGTTTCATTACGATTCTTTTTTACGTTAGGGTCGTCATCGTTGCCATTTAAATCCCTACAATTATGCGACCCTTCGATATTGTTTTCACCCTCATCGATCCTTCCCCTTATATCTTTCTCCCTCGAAGCCTGATTATTCCCCGATCGAAATAACGTCTACGAATACGACGACGAAAAAGCGTTCGAAAAAATATTTTCTTTCTATATAATCCGTCGAATTTTTACCTTTCGCTTAAGACTCTTCACAATTTCTCGCAGTACCATATTTTGAGACCTCAATTTGTCCGTTTCGTTATCGCGCTCTTTCTCATCGGCTTTCCAAGTAAACTGTCTCAATTTCTTTATAGTTTCGGCGAAGTGCGGTCCGACTTTGGTCAAATTTTCCACGGCTAGTGGGAGAAAGTTGAAGGGTACTTTAAAGAACTTGTAAAATCGCGGATATAACTCACCTTCGGCGGTAAGCCGACACAAGATTTTAACGTCGAGATCGAACTGCTCCAAAGTTTCCAAAAGATTCGCTAATTCGCGAGCTCTCGCATCAAAGGATTCCTTTCGCTTCGCGTTTTCCTTCGTTTTCTCCTTAAGACGACGCATCTGAAAAAGAGGTTCGCTCGATTATATCAAAAAGCGGATATGATTGAATGATTAACGACGACGACGACGACGACGACGACGATTTGTGATAAAAATTCGACGGTATTCGGATCCAAATGGATTTGTATCCATCGACGTAATACATCGGAAAATGTATCGTCGTCGGAAATTAAATGGAAATTACTCTTTCCGGTTTCCGTTCGATGGAACTCGCGAATCAACCGAACCGACCGGGATAGTTCGTTACATTAGATTTCGCAAATTAGATTTCACACCGAGTAGAGCGTTTGGTTCGCCGAGACGTAAGACGGAAGACCCCGATATTTCTCTCTATCGAGTAGCCAACAAAATAGTGCACGTGGCAAAAAAGTAAAGTAAAGGAGGGGGGGGGGGGAGGGAGGGAGGGAGGGAGGGTAGAAAGAAGTACTTTGATCCCACGGTCGCTCGCGTACGGTCCACTACTATCGTAATCGAAATTGCATTCTCGATCTTGAAAAGGGAAAACGTCGTATGGATTTTGGATCCATACCACGAACGGATTTGGGAGCTACATTTACTTTGCTCTATCAAATATCTATTTTTTTTTTGTCTTCCTCTTTGCTTGGCTAGCAATTTGGCAGATTCAAAGAGGTACCTCTTCTTTAGCTTTGTCGTAAAAATCTGATAATGCCTCGAGCTGTTTTTCCGTCTCTTCGTTTCGCATGCCTTTCGAAGTGCTCTCCCGCTTCTTTTCAAGAGATTCCTCCAGGACTTTGACCTCGCTTCTGCAACGACGATGATACTTATGGTTATAGGTGATATTAGAAGGAAGATTTTCCTAGTCTTTAGAGTAGATACTTTTTTTTTTTTTTTTAAATTACGAATAGATTCCTTGCGAGTATTCAATCGGGCGATCGATCTCGAATGATAGGGCGAGTACTCGTGTGCGAAATAACGAGACGGGGTCGTTTACAATTATAGCAGCTCTCTCTCTCTCTCTCTCTCTCTCTCTCTATCGTGCGTACGCTACCGTAGCGATGTCTCGTATTGAGGCATAAATTATTGCGGGTGTAATCGCGCGAACAAACGATCGCACTGTGCTCGGCTTAATCCTTCGTGTACTATGTCGGAATGCGAAATGTCATGTCTCTCCCTCTCTCTCTCTCTCTCTCTCTCTCTCTCTCTCTCTCTCTATCTCTCTTTAGACGAGTCAACAAACCAAGACCATCAACCGTGAACACATATATTCTACGTGCGAGCGCGTCTATTCGAATTTGCATCAACTCGCTTCCGATCGAACCGAAGTTAGTCGATGTATCCTGTGTGTCCTTAACGTCCTTGTTGATTTATAGTTTTTTTTTTTGTTTTTGTTTCGTCATCCTCCCTGTCCCATTTTATGATATAACAGAAGAGCGTATTATCGAGCTCAACGGCGAGTACGATAGTTACACGATTTTAGCCGATATAGCTAGAATTTCTTCTTCGATAATTTTCTTCCCTTATCTCCTCTTGTCCCTTTGCGCGTCGCGATTTATCTGATCGTCCGAACGAAATTTATCGCGCGAACGTGTTCCCTTTACGTTTTCCGCCTATGTATGTGCGTCCACGTTGCTTTCCGGCTGGTGTCAAGCTAAATACGTACTCGAACGTCCGAATGGAATATCCAATATCGTGCCTCGATCGACGAATATTTTCAAAACTTTTCAAAGCCTCCTACGATAACAATATTAACGATAATAACGATGAAATGGACGAGACGACGAGAGCGCTTTGCAAAAGAATCCCTAAGGAATTTCATTTATTTGGCCAATTTAACGTGCCGGCGAAACTTTATTAAGTACGTAGTTTATCTCTGAAACGGACTTCGGGCACGTTCCGAATGGAATTTATTTTACACGGAAACGCGAACACATTGAGAGCCCTTTTTCAACGGAGTTTGTTTCGCTTTGTTTCATACCACGAACGATTTCGTTTATTGGAACTGGTACCACCGCGACCCTCGATTCACGATTGATTTCGGCTGGAAGAAGATTATGACGTGGCCTCGGGACAAAAATCGAGGAGAGAGGATAAAAAAGGCAAATAGATGAAAGAGAGAGGGAGAGAGAGAGAGAGAGAGAAAAATGAACGGAGAAATGGAGGAAGAAAAATGGAAATTGCCTTTTTGGACGAACAAAGCTCGGAACGTTGGAAGATATTACCCGTTGTTGAATTTTTCAAACCGACATTCAATATTATACCGCGAATCGCACGTGCCGATCGAATATACCAGCAATTGAATTTCTCACGGATTCCCTTTACTATAGAAATTCGAGATACTATCCGCTCGTACGAACAACCAACTAACCAGCTGGAGGATGAGGAAGAAGGATGTGAGGGGGGGCGGGAGGATGGATGCTCGATCCAGCTCGACTAATCAAGATTAATGGGAATCGAGATGGATCGACGTACTTCCATCGATTCGTCCGCAGCATTTCTCCGCGACTCCGTCGCCGTATCCGCATACGTACGCGGTTACGTATGTTGTACGATTCGTTAATTAATCGATTCGATCTTTTTTTTTTATCGTTTCAACGAATCAATACCTTCCAAAATATCGTCCGAATTTTATCGAGCGCGATCGTATCTCGATCGATCACTCGCGATCTTTCCTCGTCAAACGCGCGACCCAAGATCTCCTCCCTTCAAACGTTATCCCCGAATCTACTAAATAATGCTTTCGAACCTACAAACTTAAGATCGATCGAACGATTTTTCCCTTACCTCATCCGCTCCGCTTTTCTTCGTCCACGCAACGCCGCGCTTTTCCAAAGATCCCTCTCGTTCTCCGTCTCTTTCAGCCTTAATCTCATTTCCGTGACCTCTCGCAGGCATTCCTCGGCGAATCTTTGAATCTCTGAAGATTAATCGACCATTTTTTTTTCTCCTGCACCTTTCTCGGTTATATATATACATATATATCGCGCTATGTATTTATATTTATATGTGTGTGTGTGTGTGTGTGTGTGTGTCGATATCGAGCAAAAAATATAGTATACGTTCGCGCGTTCGTGTATACCTTCTGCTCGAACCGTGGACGAAACGACGGATCGATTTGATCGCACGTTCACGTACAATTTCGTAATCCATTGGAATTGGTTATTATTCCGGACGCGGTTCAGCAGATCGAAATTACTTCCGATTGGTACCCGAAGCAACGGAGGTTAACGATCATTATGTTATTGTTTAATGCGAATATCGTCTCCTACCTCGATTTTCGAGTGTCAAACGAACGAATCGTGTCTCCCGATCTCTCTGCGTTCTTTCCTTCGTCGCGTAAGCCTGCCGTAGCCGTAGAAAATTTGCATTTACCTCTTCGAGCTTTCTACGCGATTGCAACGATTCCTCCTCTCGTCCATCAAAGCGATACATTTTTAAATCGTACTTTTCGATTCGATCTCACGTCGTCCGTTCTTTCTCGCGAGAGAAAAGAAAGAGCTGTTGTCGAATCCCCGCATAAGGTCATTATATCCGTCGAGTGATCGACGCGTAATAAAGCCGTTTCCCAGCTAAATCATTCACCCCTCCTTTGCCTTTGCCCCGGTAAACAAACATGACGTAACCTTTCGAACAGAACCTTCCGATTCGCTAGACGCCACCGATCTTCCGCGAGAATCCTGTCTCTTTATTTTCTCGACGTAGCAGTTTTAGCCGGAAGTTTACCGCGAAAGAATTAATCGATCGAGAATAAATCGCATCCTAGCCGCTCGACTTTTCGATCTGATCGCTGAACTTTAAATGTTTTTTTATTTTTCTTTTTTTTTTTTTTCACCCTTGGCTTTTAAGCATCGGATTAGTACGCGAGGCTCCATTGTTTTATTTATTTTTTATTCTCTCTCTCTCTCTTTTTTTTTTTTACTCCTACAGCATAATCTACCGTTTTATTCAACCGATATATAATGGCATCGAATATGCGTTGTTACGCGTCGCATAATCGATTAGAAAAGTGTAAATGACGTGTGGCCGTTTGACACGCGTAATGTGATAAATCACTCGGTCGGTCTCGTTGGGTACCATACGAATATCGCGTCTCATAACTCTTTTTTGCTGGAGCAGGCTCCAGTCAAAGGGTTAAATATCTTTGTGTACGTGCCGAGAATGTCGACTTACCACACCATCTACCTCTCCCTCTCTCTCTCTGTTCGCGACATCTACGTGTCGCGTGAAAAAAGAAAGAAAGAAAGAAAGAGACGGGGGAAAATGAAATGGTAGGAAGGAGAGGTAGAAAATCTTTTCTGTTTCGCGCTAATGATCATCCGTCCCACCATTCTCATTTTTCACGATGGAAGCGAAATACGGATGGGATAACTCTCAGGGTGGGGAGGGGAGGGGAAGGGAGGGGGGGAGTGGACACCGGGCTGCCCATTGGACGTCCCGGATGTTATAGCCATGTCCCGTATCTCGATAACAACAATGTCCGACAAAAATAAACGTATGAGAATCCGCTTCTTGTTGCGTCTACTTTATGTCACGACATTACCAATGGTTTTCGTGAAGAGAGAGAGAGAGAGAGAGAGAGAGAGAGAGAGAGAGAGAGAGATCGAAAGCCATTGAAGGATCAGCTTCGACTCCATTTGTAATAATCGGGAGAAACGATCATCGATTCTCGCTTTCGGTATAGAAACGAATCGATGAGACGGTAAAATATACTTTAATGCCGTTAGTGTCGCCGGCATTGTAATTTTTGTACGTTTTCGTCTTACGCTTTCGACGGAAATCCCCAAAAGATTCGTCCATTATATCCTTGAGTTACTTCATTAATACGCCAAATCGTGCTCATTGTTAGCTCGATTCGGTTGATCTTTCGTCGACGAAAACGAGGATACGAACTCGATTAAAACTTTTCAAGAACGATTTCAAGAGCGAAATATGCTTGCATAAAGTTTCGAGGGTGTGGGCCATCGTGGGAAAAATTTGCGGTCATTGGAGGGCCGAGAAAGAAGAGGAAGAAGAAGAAGAAGAAGAAGAAGAAGAAGAAGTAGAAGAAGTAGAAGAAGATCGTCCTCCTGTTATTTCTTTTTTGTTTTTATTTCCTTTTTTGTTCCTCTCCGTTCGAGGAAAGAGATCGTTGAAAGGAATACGTTAAAGTTTCAACGTCAGAAGGACCCCCATCTTGACATAGAAACCACTCGCTATTTCGTTTTTTTTTCTTTTTATTTCCAATCTCGACCCGTCGAACTTTAATGAGGTTCCTAGCTGTTGGATGACGGTACACTCCTGATGGTATGTTTTTCGCTGTAACGCTGACATGTAATTCGCTCGCTCGTATCATCGCTTCGGCACATACTACTCGTCGGGAATAGCAACAGGTATTATAGGAAGAAAATTTTAGCGTAAAAACATTGATGGGGTAGGATAGCCGTCGTCTTATTTTCTCTGCTTCCTCTTCTTCGATTTATAGCAGCGGAAAGAAGGAAGAAGAAGAAGAAGAAGAAGAAGAAGAAGATGGCCTTTGGCGTGCGACTCGGGACGAGAATAGCGATTGCATAAAATACTTTCTAGGCGTTTCTACACCGAAAACTAGGAATAGGTAGATAAAGGGGAGGCCGATGCTATTTGAAAAATCGGTTGAAATTGGTGATACGAAATAGATATAAATAGATAAAAGGTTACTTGGCGAGTCGAGTCAAGTACGAACTTATACAAGTTCGAGTTTTAACGTGATCTTAAGGGGACAAAAGAGACGGAGGAGAGAGAGAGAGAGAGAGAGAATCGTAGAGATTGGCCGAGGGAGGACTTTCGATGATATTGACCCACACGTACAAATGCAACAGGTTCGTCTTTTTCTTTTTTTTTTTTTTTTTTTTCAAAGAGCGTGGATACTTCCTCGAGCGGACGACTTTCTGGAAGACTTCGTCGAAGAGGTACGCCTGTACGCATTAATCTCGACCGACTCTTCCAGTATTTTCTCAACGATCTTTGTCGTAATTATATCGAAACGAATGAGATAAGAGGAGAGGACCTTCGTTTCGATATCTTTCGGCATCGAGTGAACGCGTGTAAGTCGATCAGTGGCGAGACGTCGAGTGGATGGGAAAGGAACGGCTCGTCGATCGGAATTATTCGAGTGGCTAATCGATCTGGCTTCGTCCTGGAAGAGACAACATTCCATGTAATTCCGCGTTGCCTGGAGGATGCTATTCGAGTTCGCGGAGGAGTCGGGAGGCAACGTTTATAACGTCACTTGAATCATGGTCTTTGGAGTATATTAAGTACCATTGTTCGATGACGTTTGAGAATTCACGCGGGGGAAAATATCTCGGTGTTTCTCTCAGCGTCACCTTTCGCACGAATATTAAACGTCTTTACTCTTAAACGTCGGATTTGACGTTCTAGAAGAGATAGCTCGACGATTTTCTGATCGACAGGACGAAATAAATCGAAATATTTATCGCGTCGCGTATTATCGGCGTCATTCGTCCTCGAGATGAATGAATTATTTCGAATTATTTATGAATTATTTTTATCGTCGAATCATCGAACGATCGTTTACGAGATGCCGTCACTTTCGCTCTTTCTACGAGAGAATTTCATTGCCACAATTGTATCAAGTATTTAACATATATCACGGGAGGCGAGCGTGGGTCCATGGTTCGTTGTCAAATATAATTCTCGTTTCGCGAGAATATTTATGCCAGAGACGCGTTGCACGGTCATATTTGTTTCGAATTTACCTATTCGATTGAAGTTTAACGAAGAACATGGAAACGATGTACTTTAGAATTGGATCGTTCTACGTTCATCGACAGTAAAACGATCTCTTAAACGCACACGCTCGTAATCGATCTATAAATCCATCGCAAACACCGATGGAAACTCGAACGCATCGGCGTATTTCCTACGGCCGCAATTATTTCGAATAAAAGGAAGAGGCAGAGCGAGAGGGTGGAGACGAGAGGGTAGGAAGCTTATTACGCCAATCGTGGTGTTGTGAGGTATTTAATTAGCACTGGTTATCTATCAACCGATCATCGAAAATATCTCGTCGAATTAACGACGATAACGGTAGAGCGCTGCGTACCCGCGTATTTCTATTATTCGTCGAGAATCCATTAAAACTCGTACATCTGCTCGTAAGTAACTTGATTCCCGGGTCGAAAGAATGCGTATAGTTATTCCATTAAATTATCGAGTTCGACAAACGCGCCGAATAGGATACGACTTTGATATCAATCAATTTCTCGAATTATTTCTATCGATGTACGATCAATCGAGCGCATAGAAAATCCGCGAGATGCGACCAATGCGAGCTCTGCCTCTTTTTATCTCGTCATCGTGAATCGCTTCGCGCTTCATCGGGCGTGTTATTTCTCCCGGAAGTTTCATTAAAATTAAGCTTTCGTATGTTCCAACGAATATCGCTGTTATAATCGTATGAAAATATTCCCGCCCGTGTTCTCCTTCGATCTATCTCTTGGGAGGGAGAGAGAGGGAGAGAGAGAACGAGAGAGAGAGAGAGAGAGAGAGAGGAAAATATGGAATGGTAAGATGGTTTCTATGGGGGGAAGGGCAAATCCTTTAATTTACAATGGTAGCCAAGGGGAAAGGAAACTTGTGGGGAATAAAAGGTTTAAGATAAAGAAAGTAGAGAGCGAGAGAGCGAGAGAGCGAGAGAGAGAGAGAAAAGAAAAAAACGCGTCGCGCGATCGGACATCGAAGAAGGAGGTGTAGTACCCCGAAGGTGTTAGCTCGAGCGAGTTTCGAGGTGAAACGCGTGCGCGAGTGGTTTTAATCGGGGGCGGAGGGAAGGGTGGGAAGCGAGGGTGGCAGCGGAGGCGCGGTCACGGGGCAGAGAACAGTTGCTCCCCAGTTGGCTTTGGTACGCGTCCCGCGGCTGGTCTCCCGCATCTCGAGATTTTTCCCTCGTCTAGTTTCGAATCTTTCCTCGAAGTCTGTCTCTTCCTGTCCTGTGTCAAGACGAGGCATCGTCCTGCGTCCTGCGTCCTGCGTCCTGCGTCCTTTATCCTCTACGATAATCGAAGGAAAGAAGTAACGGAAGAACAACAGAACGATTCGGGCCAACGACGAGCATAATTTCAAGGAAGATACTCACCGTCGGTGAGATGCGACAAGAAGGAATGCGGGAGTCCTCTGTGGTAAACTTTTCTTCTTTCTTTCTTTCTTTCTTTCTTTCTTTCTTCTTTCTTCTTTCTTCTTTGTTTTCTTTTGCTTTTTTTCCCCTGCTTATCTTCGATCGACCACCGACCACATCCTTTCGTTTCCTTTTTACTCTAATTTTGTTTCCTCTTATCTCGGTATTCTTTAGTTCCTCCGCAAGAGTGACGAATCACTAACGAATCGTACGACTCGTTGCGTGCTAATAAAGAGAGGAAGAGGAGGAGGAGGAGGAGGAGGAGGATGGATCGATCGCGATCGCGATCGAGCCATCGACTGACTAACTCCTATACGCTCTCCTTGTTTCTTTTTATTTCTCGCGAACATTCGACATTTCTCGTCGAGGACGTCGGGACGTCGAGACACAACGATCGGGTATCGATTCTCATTTCGCTTATAACAGGAACACGTCCGTGTATAAGCGCGCACGTCGACTATCTTTATCTACCTGCGTTAATAATGTAATGAAAAAAAAGCGAGGGACACGGGGACGTACGTATCGAAAGTATCATTTGTATTATTTTTCTGTTCGAATTACTGTCGCGCGGAACGTTTCTCTTTCCCTTTTCTTTTTTTTCTCCTCCTCATCCCCCCCCCCCCGACTCTGGATAAAAATGAGGGGGAAGATCGTCGGGGACGGTGCACGTAAAACGCCGATCAATTTCTTCCCGCGAGTTAAATTGCTCGTTTATTAAATGCGAAAGAACACGAGTAGAAAAAGTATATTTATCTTTTAAAATAAACCCGCGTTATTCTTCCGGACAATATTACCACGAACAAGAATGAAAGGAGTGATACTTCTTTCTTTGCACTTTGCATTCCTATCGACGACGAAGTCTCCGTTAAGTCTCTCCATTTCTCTTTCATTCTTTCTCGATATTAAGATCCAATGGGAGAGCAAAGACTTGGCTTAAATCCGACCATGCTGGACAATTTGTTGTTCGGTTCTAAAGTTAAATCGCGTAAATTCTCAAACGGCAGCTATTAAACCGATTCTCTATTTGGGTCGTAAAGTGATAGAGTACTACTACTCTTTAAATCATGATCCCCATTTACTATTTGCATGTATAATAAAATTCTGTTTCCTCTCTCACTCTCTCACTCTCTCTTTCTCTCTCTCTCTGTGTGTGTGTGTGTGTGTGTGTGTATCTGTTTCTCTTTCCGTTCGACATTTCCACGTACGTAGATACATACATATATACATATCGACGTCGCGTCGCATGATGAATGGCACGTCAACGTCACAAATCGACTAAGCCGTCGAACGTGACAAATCCGATACGTTTCGAGAGTTCATAAAGAGATTATTACTCTATATTCTGGTACAAGTTCGTTCAGATACCCTTTCTAATTTTGTTCTTTCCAGTTGTACAAAGTCTAAGAGAAAGTCACAAAGACGATGAAAGCGATAAAATCGATTGCGTACGATCGGTGGTCGACTTTTTTCACTCGTTGTTCTACGAGATCATTCTTGGATGGAAAAGGGTGAAACTTCGTCCTGGATAAACAGGGATAAGAATGATGGGGGTATAGGACGATGTACAAGGAGGGAGGGGACAAGTACGTTAATGGCTCGCATCTAAGTTCGAAGATATATTTTCGGTATTTCTGTGCTCTTTTCCGTTGATTCGCAGTAGACGCGACCCACTGCCGAGCTCGGGTTCCCGGTATAGCGATAGCCATTAACAGGGTTTTCCTGTTCGTTGCGTTAAAGCAAGCGCAAGCCAGAGTACGTGGTCACGCGTTACACCAATTTTCATCGTATTTTGTCTTCCTTTTGTAACGTAAAAATTTACTTAAATGCCTCCGACACGATCTTTGTTTTTCCCCTTTCCCCCTCTCTCTTTTTTTCTCTTTCCATCTCGCACCGTCATTATTTCAGCTTTGTTACGCGAACGAACCTAAAAGCTTCAAAGAGAATATGATTAATTATATTTTCAAAGTTTAGTTCGGTTATGGCCGTTCGTCGGAGTACAAAGGGAGAGAGAGAGAGAGAGAGAGAGAGAGAGAGAGAGAGAGAGAGAGAGAGAGAGAGAGAGAGAGAGAGAGAGACACGGAAAGTCGAGTAAACACGACGAGTGACATTGGTGTTAATCGCGTGAACGTCGAGCTAACGTCTTAAGGTACTCGTAACGTTTCTTCCTTCTATAACACCACCTTCCAGTTTTCAGTTTCGGTAATAATGAAATTTAATACCGACTTAACGCCGTCAAGAGAGTTGACGATGATGGAATTAAGGCGGCGCGAGAAGCACAGGTTATATTTCTTTGACGCTTAAATCGTTCCCGTGTCGCTCGAAAAGGATTCCGAAATGGAGATTCGTTTATGAATTTTCCACTCTCCGCGTATATAGCGCGTACCTTTGGGCGAATTGGCGCGTACCTTTTTTGGCGCGAATATGTCGGCGATATTTGAACGGCGAAGAAAAGGGGGTCGCGCTCGCTTATCGGGTCATCGTTTTATCGTTTCGCTCGCACTTTTAATCCTAAAGAATTCGCGAGACTTCGTCTTACTTCCCGTTTCCATCGGATAAATTTGGACAAAGGCCACGCGTAGTCATTCTTAAAAAGGTATCTCCGAATTGCTCGGAACGACTCATCCCCGTTCGTCGCGCGGAACTGGGTCGACGCGTGCTCGGAATTCGAAACTTTTCGCGTTTCGCGTTCGATTTATTCCTTTTTTCCCCCCACGAAAGAACAAAAACGCGTCCGCACACACACACACACACACACACACACACACACGTACCTCGTATACGTTATTACGCGTATATCTACATAATGGAGATAGACAGCCGATGTATAAGTATCCCTTTTTAAAATCGTTTGTTAGAACGTTGATCCATTAGTGTTATCTTATATACGGAATAGAAAAAAGAACGAACAAACGGAAACGTGTTACGGCCATCTCGTAGGACGATATAGCCCGTTGAATAATTCATATGTTATTCGCGCTCCATAGATCATTCATAGGAACGCGCGCGCGTTTTATAAACTCGTGAAACTTCTCAAGCGGATTCACGTATCGGGGCACGGTCGAGAGACTTTTCAATTATAGATTTTACAACCATCTTCCTTCCTTCCTTCCTTCCTTCCTTCCTTCCTCCCTTCGGGCAAGTATCTAACTAGTTATCAACATTGTATTAAGTTGGACAAACTTTTACATAGCGCGTACCTACGCCCTGACCGCTCTATTTCCTCTTTTCTTCTTTTCTTTTTATTTACTTATTTATTCTTTTTTTCTTCCTTTATTTTCCCTGGAAAAAAATAATCTCTTTCGAGAGATTCGAAATCACGTTAACCGACGTTCTAACGCGCTTCTTTCCATTATCTTCGCTATTACCTATCATCTTCTTCTCGGCGCTAAAAATTGCGTTTCTTTTTTTTCTTTTTTCACAGTCTTTCGGAAATTACAGCGGCAAAAAATATTTTCGTCGGGTAGATTTTTTGCGGGAACGCGTATACTCGTTAGACGCTGTCATAAATGGATGCGCTTACGAGAAGAATACGACGCGAGGCTATCTATAAATAAAAATTCTTTTAATCTCGGTGTCTAGGTGGAAAATAAATATAGTTACATCGAAACTAAGCTCAGTAAGGGCGTGAGTATACGACGCAATAACCTAATGAACGTAATGCATCTTACTATACCGGTTGCTTGTCTACGAACGTTTGGTTACATCTTACTCTCACGAGGACGAGTCGCTGTACTCTAAATTGCTTTCTTTCTTCATAGTAGATTTATTGTGAAGGTGTTCGTTGCGACGACGGTACGATATTCTTCTTTTTATCTCTATGACAAAAAACGGACGAACGGAGCGCGTCTAATGAAAGTTTCGATCTCGTTAATTTTCATTTCTCCCTTTTTTTTTTTTTTTTTTTTTTTTTTTTGGAGCGAAATCAATCGATTAAGAGTGATACGCGATTAGGTGAGTCGGATAAGCGCGTAGAAAGGAGAGATCGCGCGAAAAGTGCGTTTTCGAGTTTAAGTTTAACAATCCCTTTACCTCTATCCTTACTTTTTATTTTCCAACGCTTCCTGCCTTTTGCTCCCGAGAAAATACTTCGGCGAGCAGCAGAAGGCGGATAAAGGGTGACTCCGTAGGGGGAGTATATTTTCCTTAGGTCTCGTCCTATATGGATCCTCTTATATATTCTTCCTCGTTTTTGTCTCATCGTCGTGGACGTCTATAAACAAAAACTTTCGATCCTCCTACGGAGCATATTATTTTCGTACCTTCGAATATACGAACGAAAGATTGAATATTTTTTTATTCGATATCTCGAAAGCAATATCTAATACCCTTAGCGCATTTGCATCTACGTACGTAATACCGAACATCCACGACCGATACCAACTCGTAAAGATAAATCGTTAAATGTACATAACCACATCTCCCACGAGTTCGAGAAAATAAATTTATTTCTAGGAACGATCTTTAAGCTCTTCTCGTAGACTTAATTAACCTCCTTGCGGCCATTTAAGAAGAGAGGCCACCGACACGACGAGAGATTTCCAAGATTCTCTTCCCTCCCTTTATCTTGAAAATGCAGTCTCAACTTTTACGACGACGGATCACCCCTACTCCCCCATCCCTCTCCCCCATCGGAAATAACCCTTAATTCCTCGTTCTAAATTCGTGACGTATCGAGGATATCCTTAAGGACGTCGTGCTCCTTATCTTCGTAAGGGAACAACTGGTTGACGGAAGACGAAAGGCGACGACTATCGAACTATATACTTGCCGCGATCGCTTCGTTAGTTACATATACATATATACGTATATATATATATATGTATTATACTGATTTACATAATAAATAGCTCGTACAACGCCGATAATGCGACCGCACTAAACTCGGCGACGTTATCGTCCGTTGGATTATTCCAGGTCGTTTTGGCTTCTACACGGGTAGAAATAATTTTTATCGCGTTCATACGCGTACGAATGTATTATCGTAGACGAGGTGGATATCGCGTTCTACTCATTACGAGGCGACAGAATTATAGGAATTTGTTCGAGCAAATCGAAGAAAAAAATTTATTAGAAAGCAATTAGTTCGCTTGGAACGATCCTACGGTGACCAATTTTCGAGCCACTGAACCACGGGCTCGTTTCGATTTGGTTTATTAATCGTTTGGTAATTAGAACGAGTAGGGGAGGCGCGTAAGGGGGGGGGAGACGGGGGGCGAGGGCGGGGGTCAATCTCGTCGAGAGGTTACCTGTTTTTTATTTTCTATTTCTTCTTCTTCTTCTTCTTCTTCTTCTTCTTCCTCTTCCTCTTCTTTTTATAGTTCGTTCGATACCGACAGACACGATTGCTGGGTGGTCTTTTACGTTGGCAACAAATTTCGATGAAATTTACTTTTATTTCATTGGAATTTCGCGCGTAATCTATAATAATGAATGGAAATAAATAATAAAGCAATCGTAGAATCTCTCAGAATATTCATGGTTATCGATTCGAACAATTATTGTAGCGTGTTCATGGCGAGCGGAACAAGAGAGAGAGAGAGAGAGAGAGAGAAAAAAGGGCGATATCGCGAATGCTGAATAGTCGAAAATAGGACACCGCGGCGATGTCGAGTTGTGCGTGTTTCACTTTTCAAAGAAAAAAAAAAAAAAAAAAAAAAAGGACGTACCAGGCAAGAAGTAAAAACATGCGGAACTTGAGTTTTTGCCTCTTATATACATTTATGTATGCGTGCACATGCATACATACGTACGGACAAAGTTTTATGGGTTTTTCTCTCTCTCTCTCTCTCTCTCTCAGACGCGCAATACATCCCTCAAATCTAATGGTCTCTCTCTTTCATTCTTTCTTTCTCTCTTCTTTAATATGACTTTTTTTCCCTCGTTATACCTTCGTATCAACGTCATTAAATTTCTTCCGAGTAAATATTTTCGTAAATTGATAAAAACACTCCTACGAGATTCCATAAAATAAAGACGTATCGAGTTGCTCGATTACGCGCCGCGCGCTCGCTCGAGATACAAATTATATTCGTCGCTAATAGCCGATTCCACGCCAGTCGTTATCTCGATGTTGTCTCCTTTATCTAACAAATTCGTTTAACTTCACGGTTAAACATCGTGAAGTTTTAAAAGATCTTGCGCGACGTGTATTAAAAGAAGAGAAAAGAAAGAGAAAAATAAAAATAAAATAAAATAAAATAAAATAAAATAAAAGAAAATAAAGGAAGGAACGAGGAAAGGCAAGCGCGTTTCTTGCTTTAAACGCTAGTTTACTCTCTTATGGAAAGGAATTTCGGCAAACGAGTCAAAAATGTCGCGGATCGATTTCATGATTTTTCTTCTTGGGTTGCGGGTGGGTTGTGTGTGGAGGGTGGAGGTGGGGTTGGGGGGTTGGGGGAGGAAGCGATTCGATCGCAATGCTTGGTTACCGGAGAGGAAAAACAGTCTGTAGTACGACATGTAACCTCGTCGAAACCCGACAACCTGGAATACAATCGTTTTCGATATATTCACCGTTGAAATTGCATCCACTACGAGAAAGCTATTTTTACGGTGAGTTTAAAGCGATTTCCATTCGGCACTCGAATCGTTTCCCGACTCTTCCAATTCTCGCCGTTCTACCGAAATGAAAATCTTCTTTTCTATCTTTGATATTTGCCTTCGACGACGTAGAGATACGTACGTGTACACACACACACACACACACACACACACACACACACACACACACACACACACACACACACACACACATGCATACACGCATACACGGCGCGCACATACAACACGTGCCGTTCTCCCGCACCTGTCGCGAACCCGATCACCCAGTTTTTCTTTGTTTCTCTTTTCATTCGGGCAAAAGAAAAAAAAAAAAAAAAGAAAAAGAAAAAAAAGAAGTAACTAATCCGAGGTCGTATTTCCGAACATTTCTTGCATACTCGAAGGTCGAAAGAAGGTTAGACGTATCCCATCGTTTCGTGGTCCCTTGGAAAATCTTCTCAACGTCGCACATTTTGATGTAATACAGAGGAGATTCTTTTTGGAATACGGCTACGAAACACGTGTTCTTAACGTCGAAGAACATATGGGAGAGAAACGGCGATAGGAATTTTGGAATAATTTTCGTCTTCGGCTTATATCCAGCGTACAATCCACTTCGATATCTCACGTCGAAATCGCACACGTCGTACACCGTGTAAAACGCGATTTTCGCGAGTACACACAAGGCCGAAGACGTTTCCTCCCCCCCCCTCCCTCGGGGATATACATACTTCCGAGAATAAATTTGCTCAAACTTTCTTACGGTTTACGGATACAACATACGGTTTCTTTTATCGATCCTACGGAAGCAATAACGTCGAATTACGTTAAAATTTACCTACTTATTATCATTTCCGTTGGTTGCAGCGACGATCGTTCAAGTAAAAAGGTTTTCTCTTACTTCTATCGCTTGACAATCGATTCGTAAAGCGCTTATATCGTTTTCGTTTCGTTCCAACAATGACTATTGCATTTTCGCGCGCGATGGAATAAAAATAAAAGTGCACCCGATATAGACGAACGGAGCGAGAGAGAGAGAGAGAGAGAGAGAGAAAAAGAGAATGCGTTTCGAGTCGATATCTAGAAAATATTCGGTAATATCGGAGAACCGTAGATTCTTAGGGAAAATACGTATACATACATCTTAGTTTGCCATATAGGTAGATTCGGTTGATGCGGAATCGCGTTTCCGCGGTTACGCGCGATAAATCGGTGTACATAATAGTTGAATAGAGTGATTAGTACTTAGTTGATTAATACTGGCAACAAGAAGGTGTCAGGGGGGATGTTATCGCGAAACGAGATTATCTCAGAAACCGATCGAGGAAATGAGAGAGAATTGTTATGGAAATCAATTCGATCGTGGATGTTAGCTATCGAATAAAGGAAGGACTCGGTCTTAAGACTTCGATTTAACTACCAGGAGGACGTAGGCTAATAGAGAATCTGTGAAAATACTCGTTGAAAATGCATTGGCGCGAATTAACGACGCTATGGTCGACTAATCGCGCCGAGGGAAAATGTTCGACAGGGTTCTATCAAGGCCCAAGTATCGATATTCGATGTTACCATCGATATACGACGTCGTCGTGTTATTCGG
Source organism: Dolichovespula saxonica (assembly GCA_911387935.1). Classification (NCBI taxonomy): domain Eukaryota; kingdom Metazoa; phylum Arthropoda; class Insecta; order Hymenoptera; family Vespidae; genus Dolichovespula; species Dolichovespula saxonica. Next base: position 9,954,742 of record OU426997.1, on the reverse strand, counting down.
ATCTTGTGTTATTCCCATGTAAACAATGAGGCTCGTTGAATACGGCGATAACATTCCCAATCAATGCGCTTTTCATCGGGCATTTAACTAGCGGATCTGTAAAATCTATCTATTGACGTTTACACGATAAAAATTGATCCTCCCTATCGATAGTATCGCAATAGAAACCGATTACCAGAGCCCAACGTCAAAGTGGATATTCATTAACACGATGGATCGACGTTCTCGCCGAGTCATCGTCCAAACTTGCTAGCTTTCTTGTATTCGAAATAGTCGCGAGCCTTGCAATTTGCAATTAAACTTTTGCAATTTCCAGCGATTTATCGCGAATCTTCCTCAATGAAAAATTCATCGCATCGAAGAGGCAGTACCATCTCGGATAGATAATTCTCTTTACGTTCACTCTTATTCTTACTATACTCTTACTGCTCTCTCTCTCTCTCCCTCTCTCTCTCTCTCTCTTATTTTCTCTTTATTTCTTATTCATTTTCTTGCTCGCTAAGTCGCCCATTCTTTATGTCTTTCGGTTTAAGGATCGGGCGTACTCGCTCAAGAGCCAAACTGATTAATGGAATATCTCCCTTGTTTCAGGCGTTGTCGTTGTTTACCATAGTTTCGCTAATCAAGTACAAACTTCTTTTGACGCGCGATTTGAATTTTCAAACCGAGCAAGTAGGTGTGTCTCTCTCTCTCTCTCTCTCTCTTTTTTTTGTTCGTTTTCTTTTCCTTTTTGCTCTCAACTTTCATCGCGTTTTACACTTGCAAATCGTTATTGCGTTTGAAAAGTTTCCCCCTCACTCTACCGTACTCATGTTGAAGTCTCTCAGGATATGGGTAATCGTAACTAAAAATTTCTTAGGTATATCGTTGACGGAATATGGAGAGCGAGAGTTAGGAAATACACTTGCGGGAGTTCCTTCAACGGATATATATATACCGGGTGTATGTACGTGGGTTTACATCAAGACCACGCCCTCATTCGTCTTCGGGAACGGAAACGACGCATCGAGTTTCGAATAAATTCTCAACTAGACGAAAGGTGCTCCTATGCGCGATCGAGTGCACTTTCAAGAGACTACGCGACTCCGGCCATGCTGCATTAATGTTCGTTACGTTAATGTTGTTAAAACCGGACAGGGAGATTCGGAAATGGAGATGGAAAACTTGATTGGTTCCATTCAAAGAGCCAAAATTCTGATCCTAAATTACAGAATACACGATCAAAGGGCCACGTCGTTTTTGATAAATGTACAAAAGATAAACGAGAAGGAAAATTAAAAGAGAGAAAAGAGAAGTCCTTGATTTTAAATCGATAAATTAATGATCGGAAATAAATGAAATCGGTGGAAGAGTGTACGAATCGTTTAGAAAATCTATCAAACTCGGTCGATTTCGCTTGGCGCATTAGTTAATTTAAATAATGTTTCATCCGCCACCTCCCCCCCCCCCCCCTCTCTCTCTCTCTCGTCCAATTGTTCCTCCAGTCATCCTGATCAATTTAATAGAATCAAACGAAAATTAAATTTACGGGCAAACATTGCGATGGAAAACCCAATTTTCTACGTTCATCCTAGTATAATGAGTTAGAGGCGCCTGTAAAGTAAATAAATCATCGAAATTGAAATGAAGATGTTGCTATTTACGCGTATATTTTCGATCGAGAGGAGAACTTTTAACGTCGCAAACGGCTATACGAATCTTTTGTCGGTTCTCGAAGGTAATATCACCTTTGACACTTTGTCAGAACTTTGTACTCTCGGTACGTTCTAACGTTTCTCGACTTCCTTCCCTTAACTCTTATTAACCCTAAGACGAATCTTTTCAAGTTAACTTCTCCCTCCATTTCCTACTTCGGAAATCATCAATGAAATCTATAGCGTAGCGACGTAGACATTGTAAAAAGAAAATTAGTTATTTTTCTTGTTTCTACCTTTCATTGTTCTTTTCAAGGAGTAAAAACAGTGCTCGCAAGGAGGAAAAAGCAAAGGCCAGGATTGTATCGAAGTATCTCCGAGACTTTTCCAAGTTTTCTTTAGCGGAGAAGAGGAAAGAGAGAGAGAGAGAGAGAGAGAGAGAGAGAGGTGGATAGACAAATAGATAGATAGATAGAGAGAGAGAGAGAGAGAGAGAGAGAGAAAGATAGAGTGAGAGAGACGTCAATCGTTTTAAATCGTGTCGACCTCGAAAAGCGGCCTTTGTTCGGGCCAAAAAAGAAATAAAAAAATAAAATAAAATGAAAAAGAAAGACGCGCTAGTACTTCGCAAGGATTTGTCGAGAGCAGCAAACTCAAAGCCGTTTCGTTAGCATAGCCACCACCGGCGCATATTTCGTAAGTAAGAGAAAACAAAGCTTTCCCAGTCGTTGGTTGTATCGTCGAGCGACACTCAACCAGAGCATATTTCGTCTGCAAAACAAATGTCCCTCAGACCACTATCTCCCTTTCCAACTGTCCCTCCCTCAGTGCCCTTCTACTCTACCTACCACCATGAACTTTGTCTGCTTCTTTCTCGCATGGGCGTGGTGGGGTGGGGTCAGGGGGTAAAACACCATAAAATACTTTGTTAGCAGAGCCTGCATCCAAACCGAAACTTCGTCCTTTAACTCTTCCTTATCTCCGAATCAACAACTTCGATGGATCTGTCCCTTTGGTCTTCGGTATTGAAAACCATAGCCATGCTCGAGTTCCGAGACGTCGAGTGGCGTCTTCGGATAACAAGCGTCGAAATCGTCCAACTCCAAAGAAATTGATTTCCTCCTTCGAGGTCGGCGAAATTTAATCGAAGAACGAATCAGAGCGTGATCGATGAACAATCACGCTGAGCGAACAAATTTTTTTTGTTTTTCTCTTTTGGTTCCATCGTCGAAATAAACGCGAGAGATTGCGAATGAACTGTATGTTCTCGTTGAACGATGCTACATTTTTTTTTTTTTGCAGTTCTTCTATCAATCTCAAGAAAGGTATGTTCGATGGAGTCGAAGAATGAAATTTCCTTTCGTAATGTTAAACGCGAAGAGAATGAAAGAGAGAGAGAGAGAGAGAGAGAGAGAGAGAGAGAGAGAGAGAGAGAGAGAGAGAGAATGAAAGTAGGTGGGGGTGGGGTGACAAGGATAGAAAGAGACAACACAGTAGAATGACCATGGATATCGACTTTTTTACATTCTTCTCCTCTCTCTCTCTCTCTCTCTCTTTCTCTCACACACACATTCTCGTTTTTCGTCCGTGCGGCAACTTCTTCGGCACATCTTCGCATACTATTTCCATCCCCTTCTCATCCCCTACAATTTTCTTTGCTCATCGGAATTCAATCCGCGCTTTTTCCTACCGACAAACGCTGAAAACGATCGCCCCGTCGCGAGGAATGCGTAGAGGATAAGAGAAAAATATAAATTTTCCTAAAGAACTGCCACGGCCGCCTCGCTCTGCACTATCGACCGCATAGCGGAAAGTAATATATTTCTATCAATCGGTCTGACGTGTGCTCGCGTTTCGTTGGAAAAATAAAAAAAGGAGAAAGAAATAAAACAGAAAAAAAAAAAAATTCAAACGGATTAACGAACACTGGATTTTCTTTGTTAGAACGATAGCTTCAAGGCATGCCGTTCGTGCTTTTCAAATCAGTTTTGTTCCTTGTATTGTTCCTACTCGATGCGTGATATTGTTCTCATTAATTGTACACACTCTTTATATTGGCTCTCTTTTTCTCTCTCTCTCTCTCTCTCTCTCTCTCTCTTTCCGTTCGTTCGACGAAAATTTCCGTTCAAAAAGGGAAACGAAATTTTCGTTGAAAAATAAATACAGCCTTTTCTCGAGGATCGATCTGTCTGGATAATTAAAAGAAAAATATCGGAAAATCGATAAAATAATGAACCCGTACGTTTCGAACGATCGTTAAACTTTTTTCGAATGTAAAAACCGCAACGAAATATCGAGGAATAGCGCGAAAGTATATCCTTCCTCGTCGTTGAAAAATATTTCGAACTTTATTGGAGAACGAAAGGTTCTTCTTCGTGGGATGAAAAAGCCACGGGGGTGGCAGGAAATTTTGATCGACGTAAGATCGACCTCGTCGTACGATAAGCGAAGAGAAAAGGGATCGGTTTTTTTTTGTTTCGGCCGAGGTTTTTCACGAAACCGACCATTTGAAATTTTAATTATCTAGATTACGTGTATTTAGGTATATCGCGTTTCGAAAAAAATAAAAAAAAAAAAAGAAACGCTATCTTTCCTACGAAGCTAAGCGTCGCGAAGGAACGAAGCGATAGGATAGAACGTAGAAAGGCGTTATTACATTTTACTCTAATCGATTCGTTTTGTCTGCCACTTTGAAAATTAATTGTTAACGTGTTGAAAGCATTAAATGCGATCGATAATCGAAGCTAAGAAAGAGGAAGGTAAACGGGGGTGGGAGGGGTGGGGGAAAGTCAGGAGGGAAAGAAATAAAGGGAAATTGTCGAAGTACAGTCGATCTTAAAAGAGGTCAATTCGTTCGACGTCTTTTTCTTACGTTCGAAAGTTTGGCGTTTGACTCGCATTTGATTATCAAATCTTCTTGTTACCCTTTCTCTCTCTCTCTCTCTCTCTCTCTCTCTCTCTCTCTCTTATCCTCGGTGACATTGCCAAAGGGAATTATATTTCTTATCTCGAGAACGGGATTCGTCCAACATCCAAAACGTCTAATCTGTGTTTGCTTTAAATGCGACAAATGTCATTAGACTATATGGATATAGCTTTGAAGTTACGAAATGAAGCAGGTTTAATGGCTCTACTCGCTTCAGTCCCTTTCACTAATGAAGCTTCTTTGAAATTATTCGCGAATATCACTTTTATCCATATCCGTTTCTTCTCCTCTTTTTCCATTCTGTCTCGTTCTATGGTCTCATAAAAGTCTCCGATGGATGACGAAAAGACGTTAATATTAAACGGTATTTGTCGTGGCTAAGAGAACTAGGAAGAGGTAGAGAAAAAAAAAAGAAAATATAAAAAAGACGGAGGTATATCAATGAAACGTAAACGATCATTGAAGAATCGTTCTACGCTCGTCGGCTGCGATACTCACAATTCCATTTATAATAGTGTTTCCAGCGAAATACTACAGCCGGGATTCTTTCGCAAGTTCTTACGTACTTGCTTACGTAAGTACATACCTTACGATTTCGACATAGCGTTAAAACGAGTAGGCGGATACCCTTGATAAAATACCATCGATTGATGTAACTTACCTAGAGCTTCGTCGAACACAAATGAAAACAGAAAATACACGCTTCCGTATCCCCCTTTTTAGTACGATTAAAATATGCTCAAGAGAAAATGTTTTCTTAATTATATAAAGCAAACAAATGTCATTTTTTTCTCATTCTATCTCTCTTTCTCTCTCTCTCTCTCTCTCTCTCTCTCTCTCTCTCTCTTGGTTTTTTACATATCTCTATGTAGAACATGCAGGTATACAAAGTTTGAAATGTTAATGGACGTTCTCTCTCTCTCTCTCTCTCTCTCTCTACTTTTTACTATCTCCTTTTCTTCTGTATTTTCCATTTTAACAATGACCAAGGAAAAAGCACGACGTGAAAATCGCAAGCATTCTTTTCATATTGCGACGTATGGCGTAATAATATTCTCCGAATGGTTTTCTTACAATGGCAAGTTAAAGGGTGAACAGAAGTGTTCTTTTGCTCGAGTTCACGCGTTTCACCTACGTTTTCACATTATCCGGAAAAGTGGCCAGCCTATTATTGGTACGATATACTAGCGCGTGACTTTCCTCCAGTCAGAGCAGTTTCTTCTTTGCTCGAGCGAGAAAAGTATTTTTCCAAGATGAATAAACTCTTTTCAACAGCGATATACGATTTATAAGAGTAATAGAGAGATCTTAAGCTTGTATACACAGATGGTGGGCATTATGTTTTGTTTTAAATATTGTAGCTATATTTTCGTACTCTTTTTTTTTCTTTTTTTTTTTTTTTTTTTATAAGATATATATTATAAGTATCGTCGGTGGTACTAATTAGCTCGATATTTTCTTTTTCTTTTTCTTATTTCTTTTTTTTTTTTTTTTTCGTTAATCGAACCGTCCGTCGAGAAGCGGTATGAGTAAGATTCGCGTATTCTCGTCGCGTTCGCCTTCGAGAAATAGATAAATAAAAATAAAACAAAAAGGCAAACAATGCCTCTTTCCGATATTCGATTCCTCATCGCAATATCGAGAATCAATGTACGATCGCCTAGAACAATAATACGTATATATGTATATGTGTGTGTGTGTGTGTGTGTGTGTGTGTGTGTGACTGAATATCTCCGAAAGTTACGTATACTCGTTAAAATTTATCGTTCACTGGCCACGAATATATAACTCCCGATATCTGCAAGATTTGTTGGATGGATCAATGATTCGTGATTATACAGAGAGAATTTCTCTCTCTCTCTCTTTCTCGAAATAAGTGCACGTGGAGAGGTTAATCCGTCAACGAACAAACGACGTTGTACGCCCCTCCCTCCCTCCCTCCCTCCCTCCCTTCAGTCTTTATAAAAAATTCATTCGAACTTTTAACTTTGATCAGAAACTTATCCGAGTGTTGCCAGTTTGAAACATTAATTTAAGTAATACCAAAGTTCGCGCAAATGATCGCAATCCTGTTTTCGTCGGGCGTGTTCATAATTGCCATAATGAGAGAAAGTAAATCACAGGTGGGCGATACTAGCTTTACGATTCCAGTAGCATGGCGGAATATATACGATATATGTACGTAGATGCTCACTGAGTTGCGGTTTAAACTTCTCGTCGGAAGCCAAACGGAATTGGGACGGGAATTGTGAAACGTCGTAGAGAAACTCTCTCTGATCTAACTTCCAAAAATCCTGGAAGCTTTGATATTGCTCGATTACATCGATGTATTCCCCCCCCTTTTTCTTTCCCTTTATTTCCCTCTTTTCCTTTTTTCTTCCCCACGAAGGTCTCTTCCCTTTTTTTTCTTTTTCTTTTTCTTTTTTTTTTTTTCGACAATCCCAACCTCATTCCCGTTTCATATCTACCTCCTTGATGAGCTTGTTTCTCAATGCTCGCCCTTATTTCGAAATTCATTAAAAGGCATCGCGCTGCCGTATTTTATTCACCGTAAGAACTGGTTTAATCGTTTCACAAATGCTCCTCGGTCGATGATTTTCTCTATCGCGAGACAATGCTTATGATACATCGAATGTCTCCTGTCGCGCCGGTTTCTATCCGTTGAATAATTACAATTTTTTTTTTCGTACTTCTCAAAAAAAAAAAAAAAAAAAGAAAAAAAAGAAAAGAAAAGAAAGAAAAAGAGAAAGGATACTCTCCTCTGATTTCTGTCTCCTCAACTCCGGGAATACAATAGCGGTGTTTTCTTTTCTTCTTTTTCTATTTTTTTTTCATTTTTTTTTTTTTTTTTGTTCAGCCGTTCAAGTCGCGGAAGATGGAAAAAGCGAAGCGAAAAATCGGAAAATGCATTGAATCGGAAAACAACACATTTATACTTGGCCAACAGACTTGTTGTTGAATACTTTCGGGGTTAACGAACGTGAGGCAGATTTGCGCGGGTAAGCGTGTCTGTGTAAAAGGGCTGAGAGAGGGAGGGGTAGGTGGAGGGGGAGGGGGAGGGGAAGAGAAAAGCGTATTCACGATAATAAAATAGCACGTTCCGTTATATCGGAGTTAGCTTCGAGCATGTAGAAAAAAAAAAAAAAGAAAGAGAGAGACAGAGAATGTCCAATATTTAAATATTTTGCAGAGTTAATTAATCCGATTTAATTATCCCACGATTTCGAGACTTTTCGAACGATATTACGATAATACGACAGGGCGTATTTAATGATAAAACAAAAGGGATACGCGAATGACACGAAACGGCTCGGAAAAATTTATTTTTGGAATTTTTCCTCAAAGTATTGCTCTTCGGGCCTTACAACTTCCTCTCCGCATATCTGTCTTCTCTCTCTCTCATTCTCCCTACATTCTTTACGTCTTTTTCTCTCTTTTTATAGTTCTCTTCGATCGTGGTAGCCCAGCGATGCGTCTTCTTCTTTCTCCTCTTCCTCTTCGCCATGTCAATGAATAAGCTTCGACGCTGCGACGCTAACGTTCGAAGAGAAACAAAAGCTCCTCCTCCGTATTTCCTTTTTATTCCGTTCCTCTCTCTCTCTCTCTCTCTCTCTCTCTCTCTCTTTCTCTTTTTCTCTCTCTCTTTCCCTCCCTCTCCCTCCTACCGCGATCCAGAAGGAAAGAATATTTTTATCGTCTTTTTCATTTTCCACTTTTCAGGCACGACCCCACTAGCGTATCTTACGCAATAGTCATTGCGCGAAAAGCTTTCGTTTGTTTTTCTTTTTTCGTTTTTTTTTTCTTTATTTTTTTTTTTTTCATACAACTTTCGATATAAATCGCAATTTTTAATTCAGTTCGATGCACCGCACAAATCATGACGACTACGTACGAATGCAAATGTTCGCGCGGCCGTCTGCGAGCGTCAACTTTTATTTTTTTTTTCTATTTTTCCGACGAATAGAACAAATTGGCAGTAACAAATCTAATCAAATTTCCGCATTCGGTATAACCTGCCCATAGAGATAAATAACAACTACATGAAATTTCAAACGAACGACTCCGATGAGTTTTAAAATGACGCCCATTGTAATGTAAACAGTTTAAATATAAAAAGCTTCCGCTTTTTCGTTATAGTAGCGTGGCCGCCCGGAGGGCAATCGAATTGTTTTTCAAAATTCTTACCTTTTAACGTTCAATTTCGACAAATTATTTTTATGAATGGAGAAATATAAAAGATGACCCCGTTTTCGTTAACGAAGTCAAGGAAGTAAGAGTAAGTTGAAAGGAAGGTTAATCGTGCCTATTCCCGTCTCTTTTTCCTTTTATTTTTCTTTTCCTTTTCTTTCTATTTTTTTTCTTTCTTTTTAAGCGACAATGTGTGCAGTGTAAACGATAGATCGTTCGTGGGAGAGTCTGAACTAGATAAAATCGCTCGGATATGCAAAGGATGCAGTAATTAAAAGTTAGAAACAGGATCCCGACTATCTGTCAGATACACACCGTGTCTTAAATTCTAACCGTATGACCCGTTTGTCCGAACGACCTGGTTTTTTTCTTCTTCCTCTTCTTCTTCTTCTTCTTCTTCTTTTTTTTTTTTTTTTACGAAGAATAAGCATCGAGCTTTCCTTTTCCCGTCTTTTTGTCTCGTCGAACTCGCGAATCAAAATTCGCTCGTGGGCGTAACGCTCGCTCGCTCGCTCGCTCGCTCGTTGGGGGAGGGAAAAACAAAGATAAACGAAGAAACGAAAAAGTACACGATTGGAAAATTTTTCTCTTTTCTCTCTCTTTTTTTTTTTTTTTTTTTTTTTTGTTTTTGTTCAAGGGATATCAGACGTAATACCTTTGGAAGTATACGCTCAAGTTCGTTTGAAATTCCACTAGCTCTCGTCGATTGGGGAAAAGTTTAGGACACTTGGAGAGAGAGAGAGAGAGAGAGAGAAAGAAGAGGAAGTCGTCGACTACGTTGCCAACTCGGACAGCTGTCAACGACCTCGAGACACTCTCATCGAAACCCACTTCCTGTCTTGCTATATCCTAAAACTTTTCTCTCGCGAGCTGATCTCCTCTACATCGAAGAAACTTTCGCCTATGACGTACCACCGCCGAGAAGTCCATTGTCTTTCGTCCTTGTTACTAACGACTTTGAAACTATGGTGTTATATTTGACATCGCTCAACTGTCCCTAAAATTTTAGTAGGGGGAGAGAGAGAGAGAGAGAGAGAGACCTTACGGTCTAGTGGATCCGTTTCTTCTTACCTCTTACGTGGTCTTCTTTGGCGGTGGTTTCAAACGAAATCCCGACAATTTTGTCCTTATTATTCTACGACGAAAATGAACTTCTTTAATCATCTACTTTTTTTCTTTTTTTTTTTCTTTTTATTATTACACTTTCAGACAAAATCTTTCCCTCCCACCTTTCTCCACCTCCCTTGCGATTTAGTCCGTCGAGAAGCACGTGTTTCGGAATGGTCCTGGGAAGATAAAGTTATAAAAAGGGACGGTCCCAACTTAAAATGTAAATCGAGTGAATCGTCTGGCTCGTTAATCGAGTCGATCAAGTGGTAAATTAAATAAAGGGAGTGCGCGCGCGCGCGAGAGAGAGAGAGAGAGAGAGAGAGAGTGAGAGAACGAAATAAAGGTTTTCTTTTAAAGAGACGGATAATTAAACGACGATTGTACCGAGAGGGGAATACAAAAAATATGTGTATATAGATTTCGAAAGGTGCGGCAAATTCGACGGTGCGGTACTTTTCGAGTGGTCTCTTGTCGGCGACTAGAAGGCACGAGGCCAAGGTTAGATTTCCTTCGACGTAGCAGAGTTGCCGTACGGCAGTCCTGTTATCGTGCCAAAGCATTTTATTCTCATTTTCGACATCGGCATGGAACGTTTAGGGGTGGGCGGGGGCGGGGGCGGGGGCGGGGACGAGGGGTGACGAGTAATGTTTCCTCTCTCCTCTTTTTTCTTTTTATTTTTCTTTTGCAAAAAAAAAAAAAAAAAAACTCGATTGCGAGTTCGAAACCACCCCACCCCGTTTTGCCTTTGATGTACTTCCAATAATTTTCTTTTTTACGATCGATTCGACTTTTGTACGCCATTCCGTTGCTCGTTCAGGAAAGTTAAATGCGTCTTGCTATCGCTGCTTTGCCCCCTACCCCTCCCCCCCCAACCCCCGTCGCTCGAATCCATCGAGAATCTTACACGAATTTAGAAATGCTAGGATGGCTTTTCACGGTAAAAGGACCTCGTTTTAAAGCGAATTCTACATTCACGTCAAGTTATTCAGGTTATTTCCTTTACCTTACTTTTCCTTTTTTTTCTTTTTCTTTTTTTTTTTTTTATTTCGAGCAGGTACTTCGGAAAAAAAGTCATTTTTTCGCAGGAATGGTCACTTTTTTGTCCGTGCGACGTGGGTGTACCACACAATGGGCGCGTAGGACGACCGAGTACGTATACGGCATATCTTCTTCGCGAGTTGAAAGGACGACGAATGATAATTTTAAAAAAAGAAAAAAAAAGAAAAAACAGTCTTGGTCCATCGCTAAACCGTACCTCTATCTCGGGTAACAATCTCTTTTCAACCATTCACTTTTAATTTCATTGTCCTTCATAGAGAATGGAATGAGAAAAATTCTCGCGAAAAATAATCACCCTTGTGAAAAGCTATAATCTCATCGCGTAACCACAATTATTCTCTACTACGCGGTCGTTCTCGACGAACAAAGCGATTTATTATCCATTCGAGATTACAAAAAAAATTCCTTTTTTCTCTCTCTCTCTCTCTCTCTCTCTCTCTCTCTCTCGCGCGCGCGCGCGGAGTACGAAAAAAAAAAAAAAGAAGAAGAAGAAAACGTTCGCTGGCAAAACTTTGACCAATCAACGAAATAATTAAGGTTAATTGATTTTCAAGGGGAAGCGCGGCACGAATGGACATGTATAATACTGCCACTTAGATTAGACATTTCAATTAAGTGAGAGAAAAAGAGAGAGCGAGAGCGAGAGAGAGAGAGAGAGAGAGAGAGAGAGAGAGAGAGAGCACGATCAAGCGACAAGTTCCTTCGTTCTCGTGAGAAATGTATAAACCTAACGTTGAACCATTGCACTTCTGCGTTCCGGATCCACGAAATACACTCAATGGTTATGCCGTGTTTATCTATCGACGTTTATTAAAGTAACAAGGAACAACAGGATATTGGATTTTATTATTGTTTGACCTACATGTTGAGAATAGTAACGTGGCAATCGATATGGACTGCGCTCCGTACGTGGAGATCTCAAATTTTAACGAAAGGAAAGCATTTTATAAGCCACGTAAATTATAATCGTTCGTTATAGCCGAAGAAAATTAACGTTAAAACGTTTCGCTTTCTCGTATTGGACGAAGTTTCTCATTCGTTCCCCTTTTTATCCTAGAGTTGGCAAATTAATTAAGGAAATTCCAAGGTGAATTTTAAGTTCGAATCAAAGATCTCGCGCTGGCGCTACTACGAATCTTTGCCGAGGAGTCACGCCGTTTGATCGCCGTACGATTTCGTCGATCTATGGTAGTTTCACCGATTCAAGTCGAAAATGGAAAGACTTCTTACGGTTTTAGCGACGAATTAAAGCGACGCCTTGTCGCTACGAAATTCCGATCGTGCCACTCAGAGCGTGAAACGTTCGTTTTATTTGGGATTACCTTTTAACTCTACGTACTTCCTCATCTACGAGCTTTGCTCTAAGAAATTTTCATACGAACGAGCCGATCGTATCGTTCGCAAAAATTTGTCGCGAAAGACCCGAATCTAACGGTGGGGGGGGGGGGAGGGGAGATGAAAATATACGAGAAATATAAGAAAGAGATTTAATGGCGCGATTTTAATAAAGTACATAAAAAAGTTGGAAAAACTCGGTGTTTCACCGCGAATGTTAAGAGGGATATTTTATGGAAGCTTCGGTACATAGATCAAAACCGTTCCTCTCTGTCGGTTCTTAGCAGCTTCTACGCTTTTAAAGACGCATGTTTTCTGCGTTTATTTCTTTTCTTTAATTCTTCCTTTTTTTTGGACTTTCTAGACACAGTCGTCGTCTTTTGACCCTGAAACTTAACCGTTAGTCTCGACTATCACCTCCTGCCGTGGGGGAAGAAAAATAAAAGTAGATAAAAGGAGAAAAATCGCGACGACGTTCTCTCTCTCTCTCTCTCTCTCTCTCTCTCTCTATGGCATATCGTTCATATTCGTAACCGATCGATTCTCGATATATTTATATATATATATATATATATATATATATATATATATATATATATATATATATATATATATATATATATTCCCATACCGTTTGTCAATGACGTTTTCGTGAAACGTAATCAATACGTTTCTCGTAAAGCTCGATAGAATATAGAGTCGAGTGAAATTTTCACTTTTTACACCGTACAAGTAGAGATTCTACTTGACGTATTCGCGAACAATCAAGTATCTCCTACGTTATCGCGATATAAAAATCGAGGAGGAATATTCGATTTTACGATGTAAACGCGACAAATAAGTGATATAGAATTTTTCAGGTTATAAATTCCTCACGTAAACGTACGAATTATGAAGTCGGTACAAGAATTATCGCGTATCTCGTCGAGAGAGAGAGAGAGAGAGAGAGAGAGAGAGAGAGAGAGAGAGAGAGAGAGAAGACGGAAAGAGAAAGGTGACGCGAATTTTCAGGTCTCTCGCGAACCGAGATGATGATATTAGATATCTCCTTCCTTCGTGCTCGCGAAAGAACATCATGCGTAAATTATAATTAACGCTAACGCTATTTTTTTTGTTCTCTCTCTCTCTCTCTCTCTTTCTCTCTCTCTCTCTCTGTCTCTATAGGAAAAGAAATCTTTTCTCTTTTTCTCATTGTTTTACCGCGATGCTAACAAAGGAAAGTTAAGTAACATCCGCACGTTCGCGTTTGCTAGAGCCATCGAGTACGAGGGAGGCATTAAAGTAATTAGTTCCGTCTGAAAAGAAGAAACGAAAGGGTTATTTGTGGATAACCAACGATAATCGCGAGAGAGCAGTACTTGTAATTTCTCTAGCTTACGATTCTTCGGACGCATTACAAGACACTTACCTTCTCCTTCTCCTTCTCTTTCCTTATCCTCTTCAATATTTTTCCCCGTAGCAACGTATCCGCCGTTTTCTTTCAAAATTCACGGTACCATTCCGCGATTAATAATACACTCCGCGGGTTTAGTTAATGCGGAACCACGTCCGCGAAAAAGCTTCCCCTCTCGAGCCTGAACGAGGAGTTTTCTTGCTAAGAAGCGTTTTTCTTTCCTTCTGTTATTTTTTTTTTCTTTCAATTTCTTTTTTTTCTGACGATTGCTTTCTCTCTCTCTCTCTCTCTCTCTCTCTCTCTCTCTTTCTCTCTCCTTTTTTTTTGCTTTTCTTTTCGCTACTCTACTCCTTCGATATTATTCATCTTTCTCGTTTTGCTTTGGAAAAGGTTAAATATAGTATTTGCAACGAGTTTATCGCGATGCTAACGTCCCAACTCTTAACTCGTTTTACCTAACTATCAAAGTTGCCGTCTATTTTCACGTATATGTTATAATACAGGATGTATTATAACAGGGTTTCGCGAGAAAGTAGAGAAAAGTATTAGATGCTCATACGGGCATGCTTCCGTATACGGTAAGAAAAATAGGTTATTATATACGGATTATGGAACGCATACGTATGTAAATACGAAATACTCGTTTAGATTATCGAAATAAGTAAAGCAATACGTTCGCTTTCAGAGAACTTTCTTTTATACTCGAAACTACTCTCTCTCTCTCTCTCTCTCTCTCTCTCTAAAATTTTCTCGAGATTTACGAACTCGCGAAAATAAACGTCGCAAATTTTTAGGCTGATTCTCCTTAAAGTCTGGGCTACTCGGGCGAATCTTCGAAACGCTGACGTTTCGCCGAACGAAAATTTCTCGACGAGTGACGTAAATTTATAGTAAATTTGTTTCAAGAGTATAACGCCCGTCCAAAGCAGTTACGCGAAAGTTATCGCGTATAATAGGAAAGCGAACAAACATTTTGAGGGTAAGGAAAAATGACGTGACGATAAAGAGGGACGAAACGGTATCGCGATAAAGCTAGACATAAAGGGAGCACTTGGGAATAGAAAGAGAGAGAGAGAGAGAGAGAGAGAGAGAGAGAAAGAAATATGTCCGAGTCTATCGAAAATTTGATTCACGTGACCCTTCTTCCAACGAGAATTCGCATGACATTTGGCAACTTGCGACGAAACTTTCTAAGAGAAAAAGCAAATCAAAGATTATCCTACGTTACAAGGAGGATCAATTTCGTCGAACGTTGATATTTTAATCCGGTCGAAGGGGCAACCATAATTCTCTAGTTCGTTGGGCTAATAACATTAACGTGAGTGTTTTCTTATCGTTTTTTCTTTTTTCCCTTTTCTTTTTTCTTTCCCGTTTCCTTACCTTTGACCGAACTGAGCGAATAAATACGAATGGCTCGACGATTATTTGCCGGTAGAGGATGGGTTTTAACTCGGAATGGAAATTCTCTCTTCTCTCCGGAATGCAAAGGAATAAAGAAAGAAGAGAACGAATGGGCACGGGATGGAGGGGAGGGGAGGGGAGGGGAGGGGGGGGGGAGGGGAAGAGGAGAAGAAGAAAGAAAGAGAGTAATACGCGAACGTTTGTCCTTAGAAAACTGCGCGTACGAGTAGAGGGCAAAGGGTTTTCCTTATTTCTCTCGTGGCAACGGAATCACGCGACGATGGGTCGCGAATAAAAGTACGAGAAATTTGTTTATTGTTCGCGGTGATACTCGTAGGAGAAGCTTCTCGTAAGAGCCGCGATACGACGAAATAGGATAGAGTCTAATGATACATTTATCGGAATATCTCTCCTCTTTCGAGTTCGGCGTTCGAATGGTATTTCATTCTCGTTGAGGGGAAAAAGAAAAAAAAAAAAAGAAATGGGCTAAAGTGCGCGTTTTCGTATTCGTTGGTACTACGACGGCGCGAATTTCAACGGAGAAAATCAAAATTCCTTGGTGTCTCGCTTTATACATCGGCATTTCGTAACGGCGCATCTTGCGGTACGCTCTCGACGTCGTCGTCGTCGTCGTCGTCGTTGCTTTTTCAAGTGTCTACCTAGTTGGAGCCCTACAAATTTCGAGGACGCTTTTTATCCTACACACACACACACACACACATATATGCGCTGTTCCTCCGCCTACTTCCATTCCGACATCCCTTTCCACTTAACTATGACTTTCTACGTGGAATAAAAGGAAACGAAATAAATGTAATGTCGCGTAATCGAGGAGATAAATGCAGAAGGAGAGAGAAAGGCCGTCCTATGGTAACGTAAATCATTACTCGTACGAACTTATGGAAGCGTGGTTGAAAAAAGGTAAGGAAAAGAAATGTCAGGGTATTAACGCGACGAGTAGAATCCGTATGCGCGATAACGTTTCAAGTGCTATGTCTTCAATTCTATCGTTGTATTCGCACGTTGAAAATTAGTCGGCGCGATATTATGGATAAGTAAACGCGATTGGTACGTGGGCTCGCAAATAATGCGCGAAAGATTATGGAGAGCGCGAACGATGAGATCGACGAAAACGGAGGGGGGGGGGGAAAGGGATTGAAGTTGAATCGATCGTCGTAAAAATTCTCTCATTGTTGGCAAACCATTGATACGCGAGTAAAGAGAAATGAAGTGGTAA
Organism: Dolichovespula saxonica; assembly: GCA_911387935.1. Classification (NCBI taxonomy): domain Eukaryota; kingdom Metazoa; phylum Arthropoda; class Insecta; order Hymenoptera; family Vespidae; genus Dolichovespula; species Dolichovespula saxonica. The sequence continues at coordinate 9,938,459 of OU426997.1, read as the reverse complement.
GCTCATTTTCTGGAACCTCCTAATCTACCTTGAACGATCGTTAGAAGCATTCCCGCCGTTATAATAACAATAGAATCGTCTTATCGGTTCCCCATAAAGGATGTAAATGCGATTAGTTTTTTCCTTTTCTTCTTTCGCCTAACCGTAGAAATTTTTTCGCTTTCGCGATCGCTCATATCCGAGAAAGATCGATATGTAAACAGGTGCGTCTTCGTAAAAGAAGAAAAAAAAAAAATATTTCCTTTCGTTTCGCGGTTTCTTCGGATTATTCCCCGCCCACCCCCCTCCCCCGTCACGAGAAAAAACCTTAAAAGGATCTTTCACGTCCTCGAGGCGTTCTTATTTACAAGCAAGCAAGCAAGATTTTCATTCATCGCTCGACAAATTTTTTTTCTTCTCCTCTGTCCCCCACTTTTCGAAAACTTTCCTCGCTCCTCTTGGTTATAAATATTATCGGCAAGATCGGACGGTTACTAAAATTCCGACCATATGCGTTTAATGCTGTCGCGGGAACAGTTCGTAGCTGGATCACGTAGGCCGGCGTTGGATCCAGTCGTACGACCCAAATGAAACGTCGTCCCGCTTTTCCCTGCTTCGGCCTGTTTCGCCTACCGTAAAAAAAAAAAAAAGTAAAAAGAAAAAAAAAATAAAGGAAAAAGGAATATACCTGGCGATCAAATATGTGAACCGACTGAAATATTCGTCCTACTCTTTCTTTTTTCTGAGTAAAATATCGAAAGTACGTACGTTCGAAGTACGTTCGTTCTTTCGTTCATTTCGCTCTTGCAAAGACATCTTTTATCAATGATCATGAATACACGGCAAACGCACAATATATTTCATCGGTCACGAGCGAATTTAACAAACGATAATGAGATGGGAATGAAATAAAATCGATAGGAATAAGGACAGAAACTTAATGAGCCGTGCAAAACGGCGCTGATTAATGGCGCTATATACGGGTGTATATGTATATATATATATATTATGGTCCAACGATAACTCACTGGACGTTCTTCCTGCGAGCGGAAAGTATATTTTTTTTTCCCCCTGTCGTGATGTATACGTGTTTATATAGATAGACGTAACATACATATACATATGTAGGTATTACGTCCTGCGCGTCGCGTTACGCGCATGCGTTTTCTCTCTCGCGCGCGTCTATATATATATATATATATATATATATATATATATATATATATATATATATATACATATTCTATAAAGTTATGTGGTAGGTGTATTAAAATGCTCTTGGACGTGGTAGACGGAGGATAACGTTGCGTGAAAAATAAAGACGACCTCGGGATCAACGAATTTATTTCTCTACCAGCGTGAACCACAACACAATAATAGAATCTTACGAGAGGATGACTAAAGGTTACAATACGTTATCGCTTATCCCGATTTATCAATTTTTCTTTTTTCTTTTAGATTCGTTTTAATCGTAAGATTTTCTCTCTCTCTCTCTCTCTGTCTCTGTCTCTGTCTTTTCTTCTCTCGTTACTATGACGGAATAAATATATTTCTTCCTCCGGAGAAAAAGGACTCGTATCAGACAGGATTTATAACGTCGTCGAAGAAATGATAAAGAACGTACTATTTCTTATCGAGAATATCGCGACGTATGGTCGATTCGAATTCGTCGATTCGTCGTAAATCGAGCGCGTTGGATTTTTCAGATTCCGATGCGATACCGCGCATTTATCTTTTTTTATTTTTTTTTTTTTTAAAAGGAATATTTATAATACGAATTAGATATGGTCGACTCGTCCCTTTTAAAGCCGGTCGAACGTTCTCTCGCGTTCCTTCGGACGAAATCCTCCATTGTTCTCACTGTCTTTTCCACAAACGATAGGAAAAGTCCTGGAGAACTTTCAAAAGAAAATCTAAGGGATAAGAACCGATTGGAGAACACATCCGCGCTTCTCTCTCTCTTCTTTCTTTCTTCTTTTTTCTTGTCGTAACGGACGCCGTTCATTCGTTCGAGAAAAAACACTGTTTGCCACTTTTGTCGGAGACAAGGATTACCCGATTTATCTTCTTTATTTCTCACGCCCTAAGATATTCGTCTTACGTTATAAAAGGGCGGTGGCTTTCGAGTTACGAGACTGCGGTCGGAATCGCGAGAAAAGACGACGAGGGATACTCAGGAAAGTGTGTGGTGTGTGTGTGTGTGTGTGTGTGTGTGTGTGTGTGTGTGTATATATATATATATATATATATACTAGAATTATCATGTTTTTCGCTTCCTTTTTTTCCTTCGCGTAAAAGCTTACCGTACTCTTTGTTCTCTTATTGAATTTATAGTCTCGTCGAAGAGTAACATCGTTGGAGTTGCAGACGAACGTTAAGGTGCTCGTTTTTTCGCGTTAAGCCAGACAGATAGCGCGTAACGTGCAAGACCCTATACGAGTCTTGCCTCTGAAAAAAACAAAAAAAAAAAAAAAAAAAAAAAAACTTTTTCCTTTTTCTTTGCTTCTCCTTTCTTTTTTCTTTTTCCCCGTCTAACTGTCTCCTTTCTCTTTTCTGCTTTTCGAATCTTTGAGAAGCTGTAACGAACGTTCGAAATGAAGAAATACGTCGACTTCTTTTTTTCTTTTTTCTTTCTCTTTTCGAAAAAGCGGATAGACGGTTCTATAAAGGGAATGAAACGGACGGTAAATATCGTGTTTGTTTCTTTGATCAGAAATAACGCGCTTTAGTTGAAAAGCAACGATAGGATGATGATAGAAGCGTTACCGGCCAGGATACGCTGTTTACTCTCATCGCAAATGAATCGTGTAGCAAAGATCAAAGTCCCCGTGCGTACCTACAACTACGTTGGACATCGTTTAAACGACGACGACGACTACGACTACGACTACGACGACGACAAGGGTAATAACGCAAAGCGACGAAATTAGTTGTACGGTAAAAATAATGATAGGATCCCGTTTCGTTACATTTCGAGAAAGCGTTAGACGCATTGGGATAGAACGACGAGGGAGACGCGCGAATCGATTGATTCGCAGAGAAACCGCACGCGTAGCCACGGTTTTGGCCGCATTCAAAGCCGCGAACGTTGCCGCAGTCGGAGCCACGAGAAAAGCCCCTCTTCTCGTTGTCGAAATTGTTCAACGTCGTCGACACTCGCGCCCGCGCTCATTCCTATCCCTCGATTTCGTTATTTCGTTCTTCGTGCGATACGACCAACGATATCCGTCGTTTCGTTATAAGAGTAACGTAGTATTTCTCTAAGCGGACGGAGTAACGATTTTTATTGCGAGAAAAATGTTTCCTAGCCGTTAAAAACAAATATATATATATATATATATATATATATATATATACATATGTGTGTGTGTGTGTGTATATATATATATATATATATATATATATATATATATATATATATATATAGAGAGAGAGAGAGAGAGAGAGAGAAAGAGAAAATAATCCTGGAGGGTTTGACCGTTTGGAAAAATATACCTAACGTTTAACGATTACTATAAATCGTTTGGCCGTTCCGTGCAATTAAAAGAGTAAATAGAGTGGTAAGGGTCGAGAGGACCTTGGCGTCACGGTTCGCCGAAGCGAATATAATGGATCGCCCTTTCATTTTCTTTCACTTTGTTTCTCGGTCGACGACGGATCTTAAGGGCAAATAAATGATAAGTAAACGTCTCGTTGATTCGTTTAGTTGCGTCGAAGGGAAGGAGATCGAATGGGAATTTTATAACCGCGAATTAACTCGGCCGATCTAAGAGCAATGGACGTATATCGCGGTGGTTAGGCCCAAATTTTACGGATTTTCTCGTTAACGAGCTTACGTATCGATAAACGCGCCGATTACACTTAGGAAGGATAGAGTTTTGGTTTCCACTTTCGCGGTACCGATGGAGTTCGTTGCTAACAGGAGTAGGATCTAGTTAGGTATATAGGATTAGGGATGGTTTATCTCTTCCCGATATACTCGAACGAACTCTACGAAGAAATTAGTTACCTTACGGTCCGTCGATCCGCTTTTAACATCTTCTCGATCCTTCCATTTTTCTTACAAAGGTAAATTGCTTCGTAAGGGATTCTATATCATCGAACAGATGCGGCCAACTTTCAGCGACGAGAATTAATCCCTTCCTATCGTACGTCGTCTAATGTTAATTCGACGACGTCGTTGACGCGACGCGACCAGACTGCTCTCCAGCTAATCGCGATGGCTTATATTAATAATGCTAATAAATATCGGTATAACCGTAAGCGGCTTACAAATGCAATCGGATCTCTATACAGTTTTAATTGGAAGCCTCCGCCCTTAACCCCCTTCTTTCCCCCATTTCACGGCCATACCGTCCGTTAATCTAATTTATTTTCAAACTCGACTATGAACTCGAAAAGCGTGTCAAGTAATGTTTGTACCTGAGAAACTACTACCGTATCGCGCGAACGAACCTCGTTAAGGATCGCGTTATTTACGTTTTTTGCGTCTTATCGCGGATTCGACAAAAAAAAAAAAAAAAATTAAAGAAAAAAAAAAAAAGAAATAAAAAGCTTTTTAGATAATTACTCGACCGGTTTCGTTTTCGCGAATTGTTTACGAATTTTACGATTTACGAGCGTACGTCTCGTTACGCTAGATTTATTTCGCTCGACGAATAATGAAATTATTTTCTTTCGAAAATGTAATTTTAAAAGATGCAAAAGGTAGGTAGGATACACGTCCAGGTGGGATCTTCCAGCGGATAAACTATAAATCATATATTTTAGCGTCCATGGGCGAAGGGCTTTTTTTATTTTTCTATTCCTTTCAAAGTCCTTCCATAACGAACGATATTGTTTCGATGACGGAGGAACAAAGAGATAGGAAAGAATAATTAGCGGACTCTTTCTCGTTACTCCTTTCAATCTCTAAATCACTTTATACATTCGTAATCCAGCGCACGAGGCTTACGAATTAAACGAATCCTTCGTTATCTAACGCTTTCATTCGTTTGAAACCGATTATGTTGTATCGTCGATTAATCAATCTCGACGAATCGTCGCGTAATCCAGCTCGGTTCGTTCGGTTCGTTCGGTTCGTTCTCTCTTTGACGTTTCTATTTTTTTTCTTTTTTTATTTTTTTTTTCTTTCTTTTTTTTTTTTTTTTAATTATCGAAGGAAAACGTTTTAAGCTCGCGGGAGGAATATCGTCGGGCGAGCAAAGCTGGAACATTCGAGGATTTGGAATTTATCGGATGTTCGGGATCGCGACAAAAGGATGTTTCCGAACGCAACAGAGATTCGTGCCTCGAAACCTACGGCGACGTCCTTTGTGCCACTGCGGCTGGTTACCTTAATGGAGGATACACAAGGGCTTCGGAGATATCGCAGACCACAAGTATTTAGGATAGAGAACGCTTGGTTTACCAAAGCCATCCGTATGCGACACGTTCGATATCGCGAAAGCTGATAGACGGTCTTGCTTCCCATAATATGGGGGTGGGTCAAGGCGAGCGCTATCGTGAAAAGTTGTCGAATTCGACCTTCTCCCTCTACCCTTTAATACGTCTTACTCGTGTTATTTCCCCGTTGCCGTTACTACCGACGGAAGTGTTTTCTCCCGGATCGATCGAGAGAAATTTATCGATTCTCGTCGAGAGAGAGAGAGAGAGAGAGAGAGAGAGAGAAAGAGAGCGCGCGTTGAGCGTTCGTTCATTCGTTCGAAACGGACACGACCCAAATCCAACGACAATGAAATTTCTCAGAAAGTAAACTGACGAATAAATTTTCAAGCACTTCCGTCAAATATAACGAACGTGATGAATACGGATAGGTAATTTTAATGCGAAAGCCGGTAAAGTGACAAGAAGAGATACGAGTAATCGCGCAACTGGTAAAGGACGAGCGTACGTCCGTACTGTCGACGGTTCAACGATAAACTGATATCGTCTTTCGCGTATAAATAGATCATGGCTCGACTTTGTTTGTATTATGTAAACAAGTTTCCTGCTTTAGTACGATCGAAGCATTCGTGTCTTCCTGGCTTACCGACTACGATAGGTTTATTAGCGCGTTCTATTATTTGTAATCGATGAATTC
>OU426997.1:9847398-9929898 GCA_911387935.1 Dolichovespula saxonica | reverse complement strand
AACTAACGCCTAGTCCGACAAGTGAGTCTGACTTTATCGTCCGTACCTTCTCTTTTATTGTATTCCCTTTTCTTTCCTATCTCTGTTCTATTTTTTTTCTTTCTTTCTTTCTTTCTTTCTTTTCTTTTTTTATCTATTTTTCCTTTAGTTTCTCTCAACGAGCGGACGTACCCGAAGATCCTCTCTCGAATAAAGGTTTCTCCAAAAAGGGGTTCCCATTGCGAGACAAGATATCGATCTTCTTTCCCCTTTTCACCTATACGACAAATAATACAACTTCGTTCGGGGAGAGAGCCGTCGCGAGACGATATCCATTCCCTTACCTTCAAATATTAATCCCCGTTCCGTTCTCGAATGTCCGGTTTAAAGAGGAAATGCATCGATTTAATAGGCTCGTCGAATCGTACGATCGTAAAGCTCGCGTGGAAGTGACTGAGGTAGAAGCGCGGAAGTTAACAACGTCGGAGTTCATTCCTCTCTCTCTCTCTCTCTCTCTTTTTATTTTTTTTAATTCCTTCTTCATTGTTCCTCGAAATTCATTTCGCAAATTGCATTCGAGGGAGCGTTGAAGACGGATGCGCCTCGTCTGTATTTTCCCTTTTATATTCATTTTATCTGAAAATATCGTATTACCATACTTTTGAAAAGCCTCTCTCTCTCTCTCTCTCTCTCTCTCTCTTCTTTTCCATACATCGCGCGGCCCCATTCAATCTCCGTTACACGTACATCACGTATGTACGTACGTACACGAAAAGGAGTGCATTTCGCGAGTCGTAAAGTTTAAAGCGACGTATGAAAGACGAGATAAAGATCGCGTTTGAATGACGTTGAAACACTTCGGTGGATTCGCGTTTAACCGTAGTTTTGTATCATAAATTCGACTGCATCTCGTTTCGTTGCGGCAAACCCTCTCTCTCTCTCTCTCTCTCTTTCCCATTTACGAGACAAACATTCGAAAGGGTCTCGAGGCTATTTGTTCACGTTGGGTCACCACCCGTTACCTCGTCGTTAATTATTAATTAAGAAGTTCGTCGTTAAAAACATCGAAAGTTCTCGTAGACGAATCGAATCGAATCGAAAAAGGCTGTGTACGCTCATATTCGACCTACGGTCCACGCGATCGAACAACTAACTGTCGGAATGAGTTTTCCGTTTGGTTGGTTGGGAAGGGGGAAAAAGAGAGAGACAGAGAGAAAGAGAGAGAGAGAGAGAAAAAAGAATGAAACGGTAAGAGATGGGAACGTATAAAAGATCGAATTATAAATCGATCGACTCGCGATCGAACGTATAGCGAGGAAGATGGATTATTATTCATCGGTCTCTTCTATAACCCGAGCTCTAACGTGTATACCCACAAAGCTCGTTCTTTTTTCTTTCTTTTTTTTCTTTCTTTTTTTTTTTCTTTTTTGACGGACGTCGCGATCGGTTACTCGTTTTCCTTTCTCATTCCATCTTTCGTAATTTCTTCCGTGGGTTGTCGGCTTAACGATTCGAGGAATTTCGTAATAAAGAAAATTATCCTTTATCCGGACCGTATCGTTTTATAAAAGTATCTCGTTGAATTTTAAATAACGCGAAATATACGTAAACGGTATGTTTTCTATGTTTTATAACAAGGCCCTCGTTATCGCTCCTTCCTTTCGCTTTTCATTTTCCACATTATTAGGAAATTCTTTCTACCACCATGACGGTATTCTACAACGTTCGTTCACCTTTATTACGTTATTACGTCACGGCATTACAACGTCCCCTCTACAAACGTAAGATTTCTATTTGTTATTGCCGATTCGAATCGTAAATCCGTATAATCATACTCGAGTTAAGGAAAGAATCGAATAACCTGAAAACGCGAGCAATCCCTTTTCGTCTATCGGCGAAGAGTTTGCGAAAGCTTCCCTCGATTTACATCGTTCCCGAGTTTGCGAGACTTTGTAATTGCGTGAAATATGTAATGCGCAGGGTGGAAAACGGGGGTGTATCCGTGGATATTAAGGGAAGCTGCTTCGGTCGTAAGTAGAAAGAGTTGTAAAACGTCAACCCGGCATAATTAGGAGTACACAAGTAACGAAGTTCGTTTTACTTTTATTTCCTCTCTCTCTCTCTCTCTCTCTCTCTCTCTCTCTATCTCTCTCAGTTTTTCTAATCTTTCGTTAATACACGTAACGTCAAAACTTCGAAAAGTGCGATATAGCAATTTTCCAAAGATACCATTCTCTATTTCAACTCCGAAGTTATACGATCGGGGTTACAATATCGGAGCGATACAAGTAAGCAAGCAAGTACGTATATATTCGGTCGTTGAACGATGAATATTGTATCGAAAAAAGGGCGACGACGACGAGGACGACGACGGTCGGTCGGGCGCCGTTTAAATGCTGCGGAGTGTCCGTCGGATCGAAGTTTTCCGTAGGAGGATGCTAATGATGATCGTTTCGAGTTCGGCGAATACAATCTCCTCTTCCAATGCCAAATTTTTCGTGTTTTCTCCCGCGTTTTCTCTCTCTCTCTTTGCGTCAGTGAAAGAAGATGACAAGGTTTTAACGACTGTACGGACAGCACCCGGCCTGTCGGTCGGTCGGTCGGTCGGTAGGTCATTGAGAGCAGGTAGAAACGAATCGACCGCAGAACAAATTGAACATCGCGGTTAAACGCGAATTTTGCGGCGACTGACATGTTCTCGAAAGTAAATCCTGTGGTTTACATCCGTGATCGATACGGCTCTCGATTTCCGTCTCTCTTTCTCTCTCTCTCTCTCTCTCTCTCTCTCTCTCTCTCTCTCTATCTCTCTCTCTCTTCTTCTCTTTTTTGATATCATACGTAACTACGTACGTACGTATCACTCGAAGGCAATCTCTCTCTTCCCTCGTTACGATACCTTTCATTAACAGCAATCGTGAAATAGAAAACGACGATCTCGTATCTCGATATCGCGAAACGTTAGACTTTTGTTCGGAACGTAACGAAAATCGATTCTCACTACTCGATCCCTTTTATTCCCTCCTTTTCCTTGTATTTTTCATTAACCCCTCACAGTATGAGCCATCCCATAACCGTTTATTCGAAACGTTACCACTTTGCAAGAGTTGAAAACGTTAAACGTCAGCGTTCGGAATAACAACAAATGACGAGTAGGGAGTTGAAAGAAAAAAAAAAAAAAAAATCCCCGTTGAAAATTTAACTCGATAATCTCTGTAAATTTAATTTCATTGGCCATTTTAGTACGCATGAATTTCCAAAAGCATACGCTTTAACTCGATGAATACGTTACGTGTTCGTTCATTGAATCTTGAACGAAGGATTACTCGTTTCAAGTGGTAAGAGAAAGATGGAGGCGAAGAATGAGAGAAAGGAAAGATAACGAACGAAGTGTTTAGAGACGAACGAATGTATTTCAAGTCGTAATTTACTTTCGATCCGAGAGAGCGAGAGAGAGAGAGAGAAAGAGAGAGAGAGAGAGATGGCAGAGTAGAAAAATCGTCGATAGGTAAGGAACGGCGGTCAATAGGATACGCTTAGAGAATAATCGAGCAGTGACATCCAACCGCGACGCGTTGTATCAAACAGAATGCCGTTTAAGCCAGCGCAGCTTCCATCCACTCATCGTCGGCTATTGTTAACGTTATAGGAGAACCGAAGGAGCGATATGGTTAATTTTCTCACGACGATAACGACGACGACGACGACGACGACGACGACGACGACGACAAGGAAGATCCGATTCATCGTGAAAGGGAGGGAAAGCTTGTCGTGGTTTCGTCGAGTTCTCGCGTCTAGCTTAGTCTCCTACATAAATCCGATTAAATAGAGCGATATCGAGGCTTCGAGGGTAGAACAGAGAGAAATCGTACCGTGCTTTCCCTACAAGTTGCAAGCTCCTGCCATCTGCCGAAGGACCTTGTAACGTTTTTACTCGGGAGCTTTCTCGCTAGAGCAACGTACTCCCCTATATCGTGCTTTCCCACGTTAAACTCTAACGTCGCGAGAGCGAGAGAGAGCGAGAGAGAGCGAGAGAGAGAGAGAGAGAGAGAGAGAGAGAGAGAGAGAGAGAGAGAGACGGACGTTAGCCGGTAATGAAATTGTCCGAGTATCTTTCATTTTCATAAAGGCGTGCCGAAAAATTTTGCGGTCGACGCGTAATTTACGACTTAGGATAAGCCAACAATTTTGCCACTTTGACCTCTTTGTGCAAGAGTGCGCGAGAGACGAGAGCGAGAGAGAGAGAGAGAGAGAGATAAAAAAAGAGACGAGATTCGGGCGTTCTAACGAGAATTCGCCTTCTCATAATTGGTCTTTCCTTTGATTCGGGTTAACTTAATTACGATCAAACGTTAGCGTTAACTCCGACACCGGGCGATTAATCGTACCGCCAACCGAGATACTTGTTCTTGCCGTTATCTCTCAAAACGAGAGATGGTCTGGGAGAATGAAAAAGCTCGCGTGATATCCTTCTATTTCGCTCGACGTACATTAACTCACGCTGACGCAAACTCTCAACGAACGCCCGTAAAAACGTGCCACGTCTAATATGCTCGAGGAGACACTTTCCTCGTTATCTCCGAAGAAAACGAAGGCGGGAGAAGGTAAAGAAGAAGAAGAAGAAGAAGAAGAAGAAGAAGAAGAAGAAAAAACCGAGCTGGCTGATCGATAGGCCGCTCGTTTCCGAAAGTAGCACCCTTAAGTTTACTTCGATAGTCACTCGTCGGGCACACACACACGCACGCACGCACGCACACACACGTGCAATACATACCACCTACGATTTACTTTTTCGATCCCCCTTTATCCATCCCTCTGAGCCCTTTCCGCACGTCTCCTCGCAAATTGACTCTCGGATACATGAAGGATTCTTCACGGCTGCCGAGAAGGTACTCTCCCGAAAGAGGACAAGAACAAAAGCCAACTTACGACGTTACCTACGCCCGTACGATCGCTTTCCCCATCCTACCAACTAACCCGTACAGTATTATATACCCGGGGACTATAGACGAGTAGAACGTCCGGCGAATACCACAGCAAATTCCAAAAGCCAACTATGGTTGGATCGCGAATTTGATCGCATTCAGGACACACCTTACGTATTCTGTTGGGAAATCACGAATCCTCCTATTATCATATATATTCGTCAACGTTCTACATTTTCCATCGTTTTCAAACGTCGCATGTATCGTCGAGTATCCTTCCTTCCTCCCCTCCCCTCCCCTCCCCTCCCCTCCCCATGTATCGATGATACTCGACTCGGTAAATGGTATCCGTTAATTTTTTCATTCGATCGAAATTTTACGTTCAACCGCGTTCAACGAAGTTAATTAGCTTTCTAACGCTCGGATTTCGATTGGAAAATGAATTGAAATGTACATTATCTGCGAAAGCTCGATCAACGTTCACGTTAAACACGCACACAGACACACCGCTATCACAACTTACCCCGCAGGCAGGTATCGGGCTGTCGATCGAACGTGTTCCATAATTAGTATAGCATAATTTTCTCATGACATTCGAGTTAATAGCTCTTGGTTTCGGTGGAAATATCAAAACGTCCCTCGATCCAAAGCGATCTTTGTGAGACGAGAAGATAAACGGACGAAAGAAATCGCTACGATACGGCTGAGAGAGAGAGAGAGAGAGAAAAGGGACGACCGTCGTTGTTCTCGTCATTTTGTTTCTTCTCGTGGTCGAACGTGCTCGGATCTTTTTATTCTTACTTTCTTTCCTCCTTTCTTTTTTTTTTCTTCTTCTTTCCCTTTTTCCCCGGAAAATAGCGCAACCCCCACCGTTACGTAAGGATATTCTCCGTACTTTTTGGTCGAAGTGTACTAACGAAAATACACCGTTAGTCCCGCGGGACGCGTTTGCGTTTTCCAAAGAGAAAAGCACCGGAGGAAAGAAAGGAGGAAAACAAAAAAAAAAAAAGAAAGAAAAGGAACGCGAAGGAGTCGTCCAGGGTCGGGAATGGTAAAGGTAGACGAAAAATATGTAAAAATGTGCAAGAGAAAGACCACCGAGATTAGGTCTCATCGAGAAAAACACGGATAAAGTATTAGAGAGTGTGACTCGCTCGTTTTCTAAAAGCCACCTTGAAAGGAAGCTTTTTATTTTCTCTTGCACTCTTACGGGAACTCCCTCGTGATTCGTTCTAGCTTCTTTTTCCCGAGGGTGGACTTCGAAACGCGAGACTATAATCGAGACACACACACACACACAGAGAGAGAGAGAGAGAGAGAGAGAGAGAGAGAGAGAGAGGAAACAATGTGAGTCTAGAAAATACTCACAAGCTAAATTTCAACGAGAACCAGTAGAATTCCCAGGACGTTGAAATTCACGTCCCTTTTGTTTTCTTTGCCACCGAACGCGATGTATCTTTGATTCGAATTTAAACGTTAAGTAGGATATACCTTTGAAAGGAGTGTTACCTCCAAAGACATTCTCTCTCCTGTCTCTTTCACCCCTCCTCCCTCCCTACCCTCCGATAACGATCATCGAATTTGTCGAAACGTAAGAAGGTTATTACATTTACATCGAAATGGTTTCTTCCTTTGGTTAAAAAGGGAATCCGAAAGGAGAAAGCCATTCTACTACGCGCTGTGTGCAACGTCGTTTATAAGACTTCGTTCGAATCTTTCCATCGAGTCGTATCAATCGAAAATTTTCTAATCGATTCGACGAACTTACGAATATTACTTGTTTTCCGATATTATCGTTGTCGTTGGCAAAAAAAAAAAGACGAGAGACGCCCTTTGTCTCGGTTCATCCACGGAGCTACGAGGGTAGCAACCGACCGAGGGAGGGTGCGAACGAGGATAAAAGAGAGAGAGAGAGAGAGATAGAGAGATAGAGGGAGAAAGTTCGTCATCTTGCATTATGTAGGAACACCCGAGTTATCTCATTCTTTCGTTTCTACTCACCGAGAAATACACTGCTCTTTTCGGAACATCCGGCGTACAATGGACGACGACGGAGGCGTTCGTTCTCTCCTTACGAGCGAGAAAATTCGCCCTTAAACCGAACGACACGAATCCCTGAAAATTTTACGATATTCTCGGTTCACCGATTTCGGGCAAGTATTATTAACGAATCATTGATCTTTTCGACAAATGATAAAATTACATTACGTTGGTATATATATATATACACACATATATGTGTGTGTATGTGTGTGTGTGTGTATGTATAGCTCGAGATAAGTCAAAGAAAGATGACTTCAGCTATCGAATTTTCAGCCAATATATATTAACCCTACCCTACAAATTTTTCCGGCAATTCGCGATTCGCGACGCCCCGTAAAGTAGGGCGCCAACGCACACACGCAAACAAGGACTATCTTCACGAGGTTAGGCAGTCCTACCGTGAGCCGATACACGTACAACAACAACAACGCTAACGACGAGATGATGCGAGCTGTCGATCCTCGAAGGATGCTTGACACGAAATTAAATTTTCCCAGATCGATCGGCCGATCGATTGCCAATCGTTTCGATGGCGAAACGAGCGAAGGAACCGACGTCGACTGCTTATCTCCTTCCAAGTTTATCGGAATCGACTGGAAGAATAAAAAAAAAAAAAAAGAAAAAAACAAACAAACAAACAAACAAACAAACAAACAAGCAAGCAAAAAAAGAAGGGAAAGAGGGAAAAGAAGGACGAAATTAAAAAAAGATGGAAAAGGCGAAGAAAAGGAGGAAGGTCCGACCGATTCCGTCTGAATAAAATAAGAGTATTGCGAGGGTTGTTTCGGGGAGGGGGAGGGGGGAGGTGTGGGGTTATTTTGGGGGTGGCATGCGAGGGTGAATCACGACTTTCTAAGGGAGAGAAAGAGAGAGAGATAGAGAGACGGCTTAAAAGCGTTTGGCGGCGAGGAGGCGTCGCCATGGTTACGGGGGTTCGAAGGCATGCGCGGGAGGTGCGCGCGCGAGCGCATTAGAGCGATCCACGTCGTGCGGAGGAGCGCACAACACGGGGACTGCTTTTTCGCTTTGGCACACCCGGGCTCTCTGCTGGCTGGGCGGTGTCTGCAGCCTTCACTTTCCTCCCGAAAATCGAAGGCTACGGGGCTGCTGACCGGCACTTTTTTTCTTCCTCTCTCTCTCTCTCTCTCTCTCTCTCTCTCTGTCTGTCTCTCTCTCCTTCTCTCTATCTCCCTCCCTCCCACCCTCCTCTCTCTCTCTCTCTCTCTCTCTACCTATCTATCTTCTCTATTTCTCATATCTCGTACCCATCGCAATTTCCCTTTTCATCTCGGAAGCTTTCGATCCCGCGAGGAGTTTGACACGTGTGCCAAAGGAGACGAGGAAAAGTAATAAAAAGAAAGGAGTGGGGGAGGAGGAGGAGGAGGTGAAGGAGGCGGTGGAGGAGGAGGAGGTGGAGGTGGCGTGCATCGTCGGATCAGTGAAAGTGTAGAACCGACGGCCGCGTAAACATCGTGAATCGTCGTGTACGTACGTACGTACGTACGTACGTACGTGCACGCGAGGCGCTGCTGATATTTCGGCCGGGGGTGGACGTGTGTGTGCGAGTGTGTGCGAGTGTGTGTTTGCGGCGCTGCCAGCCGCAAGAGTAAAAGGAAACGGTTATACGGGGACGGAAATAAAGGGGAGCTAACTCGTCCATGACAGGATGACTTTTCCTATTCGTCCGAAGGAATGGGACTCGTACGTGGGTGTACGCGGCCTTCTCAAATCGTGCCTTGTTTAGCGTGCGAGAGAGAGATAGACGAAGTAGAAGAGGAAGAAGAAGAGGAAGAAGAAGAACAGCTGACTCAACTCTGAGTCGGACCCTGGGAGAAATGCGGAAACGGCTTTCAAATTTGTACGAGGGATATTTTCGTTCGAGAGATCATCGTGGACGACGACGAAGTTTCGCGCGATCGAGAATCGAGTTGACCTGATTTCGTCCTTGGACGAATGCAGGATCGATCCTTCACGAGATTCTGCCTCTCTCTCTCTCTCTCTCTCTCTCTCTCTCTCTCTCTTGTATTTCTCTGTTGTCCTCTCTCGATCGTCTCGTTTCGTTCCGTCTTAATCGACCCACGCACACGCACCCACGAACGAAACTTTCGAAAGGATTACGGGACTTGAGACGATTTTAATCGAGAATAATAATCGTCGTTCTGGTTGATCCTGATGATCTCTCACTCCACTGCCAAACCCGCGCGATCTATTGTCGGGTATTTTCTTGGAGAAGGTACGTAAATCTCTCTCTTTCTCTCTCTCTCTCTCTCTCTCTCTGTCTTTGTTTCTCCGTTTCTGTCGCTTGTTCAATGGACGATACTCTTCGAGCCTCGAGTACCTACTAGGTTTCATAAACACGCGCACAGCACAGACCACTGTACGGTCTATCGAAAAACAATGCGCGTTTTGTAACTGACGTGATAAACGACTACTACTCGAACCTACGAGGATCTATCCATCTTTCGCTCTCCGTCGTCATTTTCCAGCGTCGATATGAAACGGTTCGGTCCACTATCGAACTCGGTACTCGTGAGACGAGTAACGTTGTTTCGATTAATTAACCTAGAGATTATTGTTTTTAATTTTTATACAATCTTTTGTTTTCACTCTCGCGTTAAACACGCGTTTCCCGAGCCATAAACAGAATCCTCTCGTAAACCTTGGGATAATTAATTATTATCGAAACTTTGCTCTCTCTCCCTCTCTCTCTCTCTCTCTCTCTCTCTCTCTCTCTCTTTCTCTCCTGTGAGGGATATAACGTTTGTCGTTAAATACACGCACACGCTCTAACCCAGATAACACGTTCACATCGATATACAAGCGAATTTATGTTCGTAAATATTTGAAGACCGGAGAGTGGCACGATGCAGAATGTACTGCAGAAGTTGTGCGGAGGCTTGGTAAATTTTCGGATAATTATGAAATATTGGTAGACGAAATAAGAGGGGCGGGGAGGGGGGGAGAGGCAAATAGAAATTTTATTTTTTTTTTCCTCGTACCGAAGTACGTACCACGTGCTAGTATTTTAGGGCCTAAGAGATAAAAAAAAAAAAGGGAGCTGTCCCCTCTCTTATCGATTCTCTCCTAGTCGTTATCTCTAGGAAAATAGTGGAATACAATGGGGGAAAGTCGATCGTCTTCTATCCACGTACGAGCGGAGATTCCGGTCAGGATTGAAGCGATGCGAACGAGAAAACAGCTCCTCCAGGCAGCTTTATCCGACGCAGCGCTTTTATATATAGCGTACGAAGCGAAGGCATCTTTTGTTTACTCGATTCTGACGAGTCGAGAACCGCTGACGATTATGGCACAGCTTCGAGGCATGACCTGCGGTCACCTTTTGCGACCCTCCGACCTAACCGATATGTACTTGCTTCCGCAACTTTCTATTCTCTCTCTCTCTCTCTCTCTCTCTCTCTCTCTCTCTCTCTCTCTCTCTCTCTCTCTCTCTCTCTCTGTCACGAACGTTTCTCCCGTTCGACCTTGCAAAAATGATTTCTTTCGCTTTTTTCCCCCCGGGTCACCTCGTCGCGGTTTTCATTTACTTCCATTCGTTTTCGCATTCGCGAGAATCGTACGAGAATTTGACACCTTTTTCATTTTCTCCCAGGTCCTCTTATCAAAAAGAGGTTTTTTTTCCCTCCCCCACAAATACGAACGCAATCGGTTTCGGATCGGTAAATTCACAGTCGTTGTAGTCGTCGCTACTACCGCCGCCGTCGCAGCCGCATCGTCGCCATCCTCTCAACGACGTTTTAATATCGAATATCGGACGTTCGATATATTTATCCTGGAAACGTGCTATCCTCTCGATTTTGTTTACCGTGCGATCGAACGCACATGTTTGACATACCGTGAAAAAGTTATTTCCTCTACCCACCGAATCACGATGATAACGATCGTAATAACGATAATCACGGTTTGCCGTACGATATAACGATGAAAAATACAATATATCGTACAAAACCTTTTGTACATATACATATATATATATATATATATATATATATATATATGTATACATATATATATATATGTATTATTTTTCAATTTTTCGCGAAGCCTCCCAGGCAATCATCGATGCATACGTTAAAACAATATACGTATATTCTCAGCTATGTGTCACGAATAAAAAAAAAAAAAAAAAAGAGACATACGTCGGCATAGAATTTGTCGAGAAATGAGAAAATTGTGTTAATCCTCTCTCCCACGTTCGAAATATTTTTGGCATGAAAAGAAACTTAGGTTGCCAGCAGCTGTGGCTCGCACGTATATACAGACGGTCTTCTCCATCGGCTTGAAAATCAAGCTCTTTCTGAGTTTATATCGCGGTCGTTAGTTTTGTTAGGGAGGCCGGTACTTCGTTAGCTAATTATTGTCGACCGTGTAAATTTGGTCGATGAGATACGAAATAAGAGTACCAACGTGGATGTTGCGGGAAGAGGGTGAGTGGCGGAGGGCCAGGAGCCAAAGGGCCAGAGGGTCAGAGGGCCAGAGGGTCAGAGGGCCTGATAACGAACTACGTAACGTCCGATCGATTTAAAGTCGCGCGCGTGCCACTGGAAACGAAAGGATCGTCGTGTAATTCTCTCATTGCTAATCAACGTTCCTCATTATCGTTCGTTTGTCGTACGTTTTACGTCAAGACAAAAACGAAAGGTAGAGAGAGAGAGAGAGAGAGAGAGAGAGAAAGCATAAAAGAAAAGTTGTCGTAGTAGCTCGATGCGAGCGGTAAAACGAAGATCGAAGGGATACGACGAGATATCATTTTTCCTTTTTTAAACGAGCCTCTCGTTACGTTCACGGAAGTTTCGGTCGGCAAGGACTAACGAGGAAGGAGAAGTAATTTAATGTTCCTCATTCGTCATCCGCGAACCACGCTTGCCGCGAACAGCGTTTAATTACGTCGTTTTCAGAACGGCGTTAAAACGAGAACGGTATCTCTTTCTCTCTCTCTCTCTCTCTCTCTCTCTCTCTCTCTCTCTTGATGAGTGAGACGGGATAGCGTGACGAAAAAATATTGGCGTTTCGACGAAAAAAAAAAAAGAAAGAAGAAAATGGGGTAGGTGGGGTGGCGAGTTCGCCAAGAGTGCGAATTCGATGAAAAGAGATTAAATCTCGCTCGAAACAGTCCGATCGTTACTGTATTTGTCCGACAGCGAGGGGGTGGGAAGGGGAGGAGAGGGTAGGGTGACGGAGAGGAGGGGAGGGGAGGGGAGGGGAGGGGCGTGGGCGATCGTTGATTAATACGGTGGACCTTTGAATCGAAGGAATTTAATTAATTTCGTAGATCGAATTTAATTTTCCTCTCGGTCAACGTAAAAGCGACGCGCGCTTTCTTCCAAAGGGGTGGGGGGGGGGGGTAGGAGGGGAAAAATCCTCGGGGGCGAAAGCGTTCTCGCGTTTTCGATCGATTCTCATCGAGGAGAAGGAGCATCCTTATCGAAATCTATCTCGAAATTCTATCGAAGAGACGGCGTAAAACGAGTCAGAAGTTTTCCTTTCGGAAGGAAAAGGAAGGAGGAACGATTGAACGGATATTTTCATTCGTTTTATTTCGTAGGATTCGTTAATATTTTCACGATATCAAATCGTATATATTTATCTCACGTTATACTTGTAAGTAGTGTAGGCCAGTCTGCGTCCAACGTACGTATCCACTGCGAGGAGTAAATATCCATTCGCTACGTCTTTTCCAGGCTTTCGCTTAACTTTAACTTAATAATACCTGGACAAGCTACTCAAAGCAACGTAGACGGTGGTCTCTTATTAAAACGTCGGCTCCGTGCACTTCAGAAAATTGATTTAACTCTTAAACACTCGACGCGTTATATTATATACCGCCGTAAGTGGAGTTTACTGAAATTTTTCATCCGAAAAATAAACGGATATAAAAACTTTCCTTCCTTCACCCGCCTCCCCCCGCCCTCCCCCCTTTTCGCGCTATCCCCGTGGCTTGTTTGCCAGAGCGAGGAGGAGCACAATGTGTTTAATAATGAGAGAAAAGCGACAGGAGAGGGCGAAAAAAAGGAAAATAGGATAGAAAAAAAGAGCCTTGGTAAAGAGGGAAAAATTGATGGCGGAGATACTGCGAACGATTTTCTCGACAGAGAAATGTCCGAGTCCGATTTCTATTATCTTTTTTTAAATTCCTAAGGGAGAGTAGGATGTGGTCCCGTGCGATAATTGACCTCCGTGCACGATCATTCTCAACGGATCTTAAAGAATTCGATAAGGTACGGAAAGAGGCGGGTATGTTTTAGCGCTATCCTAAGGATAAAGAAAAAAAAAAAAAAACGTTTATCTTTTCGCCCGTCGATTACACACGATTATCGTAAATCACGATTCGTTCGTTCGTTATTTTCGTTGTCGTCGTTCTTATTATCTCTCGTGTTCGTAGAATATCGTTTTCAATTTTTTCTTCCCCACAAATTACCTTCTCGAGAGTCACCGGCAGCCTTCGTTATACGTAATTATAATAAATATTAGATATTACCCGTGGACATAATGATCAATTAAAGCGTTGTAAAAGGTTGAGATTTAATGGGCGCACAACGGCGAATAATTTATGGATGGCGAGCGACGCGTGCGAATTACGAGTATTCTACCAAATAGTAGTATTCGAAACGTGCAAAGCTCCTAGATTTGCATAAGCGTCATGCATAATAATTGATATCTCGAATATAATCGTGTCCTTCCTACTTCGTTCTTTTTCTTTTTCTTGTTTTTTTTTCTTTTTCTTTTTCAACCATAAACTCGATACGCGTGAAAATGATTTTTCCTCGGCCATATCGAACCGTCGCCAACTAAGAGGTGGGTATTTCCGTGAATCGCGTTATCGGTAGTTTCCTTCCGCGAGGTCGCCGATAAATCCAATTCGATCTATCTCAGGGAAATTGCGTTTCTTAGACACCCCTCGTCTCCTTTCTATCTCTCTCTCTCTCTCTCTCTTTCTCTCGCTCTCGCTCTCGCTCTCTTCGTCGAAACTCGATTTTCCGATAGAAACCATCGGACATTGGGGGCTATCGCGACAAAACAATCGACTATGCTAAAAGGATGCAAGGCTACGACGAGTTAAGCCTTTATTTCGAAGCGACCGAACGTTCGATTCTATTCATTTTCAGTTACTATCGTTCAATCGACCGTCAAATCAATGCCGGATTAAATCGAGAGAATTCGTCGAAGCGATACGGTACGCGTATGTAGAAAGATGAAAAGTATGCAATATGCGTCATTTTTGTAAGGGCGACCTATCGATTCGCCGCGATAAAACAAGCCGGGGAGCGTGGGAGACGAAAAATCGAGTGGCCATTGGCGTCGAGAGTGCAAAAAAAAAAAAGAAGATGAGGAGGGGAAGGGGAGGGAACAAAAAAGGAAGTAGAAATTCGCAACTAACGCGCGCTCTTGGATGAAGTTCTATTAATTACCCATTGAGTTGCCTCAATTTCGAATACTCTCGATCGAAATTATCAAAGGATTTCGAGATTGGCTTTCCACCGTAATTACACTTGTCTCGTACGTTTTATTAAAAACTTTGCGATGTCTTTCGTGCTCTCTCTCTCTCTCTCTCTCTCTCTCTCTCTCTCTCTCTCTCTCTCTCGCCAGTTTCTAACTCGTCCACGGCAAAAGGCGTCGAGCTTTCTTCGTTAAATTACTACTCGGGGCTCGAATTTGTCCTATCTACGGGGAGACGAAAGAAAGGAAAGAGAAGCGTAAGTGCTTTGGGAAAGATCGTGACTCTTCTTCTTTTTTTTTTTTCCAGCGTCTTCCGTAAGTAACACCTTTGATAAAAGGGGACGAGTGACAATTGATAATACTTTACAACGATCTCCGAGTCGTACAACCTAGATATTACAAAGGAGTGAGTTATACACTTAATCCGCGATTCCTCAATCATTCAAAACGTCGTCTTCCTGAAACGAAACATACAAAAGTATCGTACTTTTATCTAACGTAGATACTTTTGCGCGAATCGTTCGGCGATTCCGTCGTAATTACGACGGATTCGTTTTGGTTACGAACGAGAGAAGTAAAAAAGAAGAAGAAGAATAAGAAGAGAGTAGTACGAGAAAAATACTCTTGTAAAGTTTACGATACAAACAAGCTTAAAAGATAATAAATAGTCTACAAACGATAGTCTAAAAAGTGACAATCGATAATAAAGTTAAAAAGGAATATAAAAAAAAAAAAAAAAAAAAAGAAAAAGAGAGAAGAATGGCGAGTGTTCGAAGATAGAAGAAGAATAAGAAGAAGAGGAAGGACGATGCGAAACGCAAAGGTCCTATCGGCGATTATCCTTTCGCTTCTCGGCACGCTCGTCGTCTTCGAGGTCCAAGCTTGGAGATCGACGATCGGTCAGAGCGGAACTCGCGAGAGCTCGCTCGACAGGAGGTATGGGAATAGTCGATTACCGAATCTGACCATCGGTTTGGTGGTGCCGCACACGAATTTTGGTGCGCGCGAGTACACGAAAACTATCAATCGAGTGGTTAACAATCTTCACAAAGCTCACGCATCAAAGATCAGGGGTCAAACGAGATTTACCTTTCTCGACAAGTACGTTTTCACGCCGCACCAGGTGAAGAACACCATGCTGAGACTGACTCCAAGTCCTACAGGTAAAAACGAAATAATCGTACGCGCGTAAATTGGGGTACGCTAAATTAAAGAGAAAGAGAAAGAAAAAAAAAAAAAAAAAGCAAAAAGAAGAAAAAACGATCTCTTCCCCGATCTTGATTTTTTTTTTCCTTTTGATACTTCCTTCCTTCCTTCCTTCCTACAACTTTTTTTTCTTCTTTTCGTCAATGAACAAGGAGGAACTCGTTATCTTTTTCCTTCTACGTGGCATATCTACTCAAAGATCTCCTGACCGTCCAATATTTCAGGCTTAACTCACACCAAAACTCGCTCGAACCTTGCACGAGTTGGAGCGTCCATGTGTTTATTTACACGTTCGAGTTACTGTCCCTCGGTACATATACGGTGGATGAAATTTCGCTGGGAATTTCGCAGTCCTCTCTCTCTCTCTCTCTCTCTCTCTCGCTATCCTCTATTTCCGTAATGTCCTCATATCATCCAAATTCGCGTTTAACGTAAAATTAGATACACAGGGAGCTCGCTCTTCGTTCCCCCCTATGGCTATTATTTTCCTTCGGGTTCGTCTCACATTTTCTCTTTCTCTGTCTCTCGCTTTTGCCTGAATTTCCTTTTTTTATTATTTTTTTTTTATCTCCTTATCGTACGAGGAGAAGGTAGTACAATGGTTTCTACATTGACAAATTAAGAACGCACGATCGAGAAATTGTTCGACCGTGTCCGACCGATACACCCTTCCAAGTACGTTCAAAATAGATACCTTAATACATCGAATACTCTCTCTCTCTCTCTCTCTCTGCTCTCTCTCTCTCTCTTTCTCTCTTTCTCCCTCTTTTCTCTTTCTCCTCGGCAATATCGAAATTACCGTCATGCTTTAAGGTTATAAAACTTTATCAAAGAAATTTTTTTTCGGGAAACAAAGTGCGTCTTGGAAAAACTTTTGTATCTACGTATGTAAGTGCGAGCGCGCGCGCACGAAGTTCTTTGATCGTTTTAACGAGAAAATGAAAGAAGGTGAACTCGTAGGAGGGTCGCTCGAGTAATTTTTATCTCGCGAGAAATTTAATTCTTTTTTCCCTTTCCTAGTCTGAAAAGAGTTAAAACATCCGAGACGAATTAAATAAGGGAAAATAAGGATAAAAAGGGAGGAAAGGCTTGGAGGGATTTGTGTGTGAGAGAGAGAGAGAGAGCTACGGTATCAAGTTTTACAAGTAAGACATTTTAATGTAAAATCCGTGAGCACCGAGGCGAGAATCGGAGGAAAGATGAAACTTTGAAAACTCCCTCGGCTCGTCTTCGTGTTTTTGCTAAGCCACGAGGAACGATATAACCATCGATATCATTGTTGGCGCTCGAACGAACTCGAGGGGAACGAAAAAGAGGGACGACTGTGAGGAAACGTGGCGTTATTACGAGCACGGGAACGTTAAGTTTTGTCCATCGATATCTCGTCGTCGTCGTCGTTAAATGCGTTATCCGCGTTCTATTCCTCCCTTTTGACGAAAAAAAAAAAAAAAAAAAATAAGAGAGAGAGAGAGAGAGAGAGAGAGAGAGGAACGAACTACGGAATCTCGTTATGCCATGCATTTTTTATCGTTGCAAAGAAGCGACACCAGCCGAGAGGAGGATATACGATAAGGCGAGGATAGAAAATAATGACGAAAAAGTATCGGACGGATATCCATATCAAAGGGAAAGCGAGGAGAACGGTCGATGAAAAGGGACGAAAATGGGGGAAATTGAGCTCGAGAAAATTTCAAGTAACGCGACTCTACGCGACGCGACGCGATCAACGATCGGTTGTTACGCCGAGACGAGAATCCCCATTTAAGTTCCCTTACGCTTTATATCGTATTAAAGATCGATGAAGTTTCCTTTCCTTATCGAAAGGTATCATCGGGGTAAACGTAAAAATCGAACGGAACCTTACTAGGAAGGGACTTACGAGGTCGTCGCGTATCTCCCTCGTTTTTTTATATTTTTTTTTTTTTGAAAATCTCTCGGGAGTCTTTGATTCGCGATCGATCGTACCGAAACGTTTGATCGGGTAGTATATACACATAATACGTACCTTCTTTCACGGTTAAAGAAACAAAAGTAAAAAGAGATCGAACGAGTGAACGCTGGCAAAACGTCGCGGGGGTTACGGTGGGGTTGGGTGGGGTTGGGTGGGGGTCGAACGCGGAAAAGAGGTTACTCGGTCATCGCATTCATGGCCTACGTTCGAGACCCTGGATATCGAACTAGTTTCTTCGCTGAAGCTCTCCGAGCGCAAGTTGTTTCTTTTTTCTTCTTCTTCTTCTTCTTCATATTTTTCTTTCCCTTCCGCTACCACTCTGCTACCACCATTACTGCTACTACTACTACTACACTACCGCTATTACGGAAACGTTTTCTTAAGGAACGTACGAGGTGTAAGGAAAGCTTGTAAAGTCAGCCACGAATTCCAATAGAATCGAGCGTGGATTTATGTTTCAGCTATACTCGATTCTCTCTGTAAGGATTTCCTGTCGTTGAACGTATCGGCTATTTTGTATCTGATGAATTACGAACAATACGGACGTAGTACGGCCAGCGCTCAGTACTTTCTTCAATTGGCCGGCTATCTAGGAATTCCTGTTATCGCTTGGAACGCCGATAATTCCGGACTCGAAAGGGTAAGTAGCTACGGAAACGATCCTTCCACGTCTCTCTCCCTCTCTCTCTCTCTCTCTCTCTCTCTCTCGCTCTCTCTCTCTACATCCGTTTGTTTCAGAGAGCCTCGCAGAGCAACCTGCAGCTACAGTTGGCTCCTTCGTTGGAACATCAAACGGCCGCGATGTTGAGTATCCTGGAGCGATACAAATGGCATCAATTTAGCGTTGTAACGTCTCAGATCGCGGGCCACGACGATTTTATTCAAGCGGTCAGAGAAAGGATTTCCGATATGCAGGATACATTCAAGTTTAACATATTGAGCGCGGTACAGGTAACGAATGCTAGCGATCTCTTGGAGTTGGTAAACAGCGAGTCGAGAGTTATGTTGCTCTACTCGACTCGAGAGGAGGCAATGCACATACTCAAGGCTGCTCAAGATTACAAGATCACGGGCGAGAATTACGTTTGGGTCGTCACTCAAAGCGTCATAGAGACTCTTCAATCGGCCAGTCAGTTCCCGATCGGAATGCTCGGTAAATTAGAAAATCTTTTCTTCCCTTATTTTTCTTTCTTTTTTCTTTCTTTTTTTTTTTTTTTTTTATTTTCCCTCTCTATCTCGATTTCTTGCACGATCGAGCTCGTCCTCGAGCTCGAATAAACAAAGTTCCACGATCGTTCTCGCTTCGTCGAAGTTCCGGTGATGATAAAAAAAAAAAAAAAAAAAAAGAAAAAGAAAAAAAACAGAAGCTAAACGGGCACAGAGGGTCTCTTGTTTATTCTACGGTTAATAAAACGTATCATGTGGTCGTTGCATTTAACGGCGTGACATCTACTCCCGCCGAGAAGAAATTAAACAAATTAGCCTGATCTCTTTGTCGTTCTTTACAATTCCTTTCTCGTTTTATTCTCGTCGTTTGGAATTCACGTGCGCGCGCGCGCGCGCGCGTTTTGTAGGCGTGCACTTCGACACGAGCAGCGAGAGCCTCATCAGCGAGATCAACACGGCCGTCAAAGTTTACGCCTACGCCGTCGAGGACTTCGTCAACGATCCCAATAACGCGAATTACACTTTGGACACTCAGCTTAGTTGCGAGGGTGCCGGGGAAGCCAGATGGAGCACGGGAGATTTATTTTTCAAGTAATCCGTCCGATATATGTCTCGTTTATCGTACGCGTACCTCTCACCGATGGAGCCCGAAACTTTTTTCAAAAGGAACTTTTTGTAACGCAGATATCTGAAGAACGTGTCGGTCGAAGGCGATCAAGGGAAGCCAAACGTCGAGTTCACCCAAGACGGCGTTCTCAAGGCTGCGGAATTGAAGATTATGAATCTTCGTCCAGGAGTTAGCAAGCAGCTCGTGTGGGAGGAGGTACGTATTACGAACTATATCAATATTTTCATACTAATCAAAAATTCCAACCAACTTATTCGACTGACGATAATGAAAGTCGGATAATCTTGGATCGTCGGATACGTTTAAAGGTTCTAATCGTACTTAGTAGTCGCAAACCGTGTAAATTATCCGTCAGAGGTATAAGACGACTGACACGGAAACGTATAATTAAGGGAATCAACCATTTCTATGCGTTCGCTGCGAAACTGAACCGTGATACGATCTAGCTCGACCGAAAAAAAGGTATAAAAAAAGGGTTTTGCGGGAGAGAGAGAGAGAGAGAGAGAGAGAGAGAGAGAGAGAAATGCAAAAATACACGAGCGTGTGCGCAGGTGCTAGCAGCTTTCTATTTACAGGAATTTCCAGTACCGTTAATTCGACCTTCTCGTTCGCTTAAATACATTACTCGGACTGCTACGTGAAATCCTGGCGATAAATTCATCTGACGGTATGTATGTGTGGGTCAGAGTGAGAAAGAGAGAGAGAGAGAGAGAGAGAGAGAGAGAAAGAGAGGAAAAACAAACGGAGTGTTCTCATTGTCCTAGTCGTAGGAAAAAAAAAAAAAAAAGAAATACCCATTACAAAAGGAAAATACGAGAGTAAGAATAGAAAATGCGTATATATACGTGCTAGAACACCGATTGAACGCGATTTTTCGCATATCGATAACAAACAAAAAATAGAGAGAGAGAGAGAGAGAGAGAGAGAAATCTTCAAACAAAAGGGGTATATTCCTGCAAAGAAAAGGCAACGCGAATGCCGCAGCAGCTTTGCGATCAGTGGGAGGAACAATGGATTCGGTGTTTTGTATCGTCGCGAACAAAAAGTGAGAAATTTTCGCGTTGGAATCTGCACTTTTACGCTAGATTCCTCTTCACGTACGTATATACAACCAACGTCGGTCGGCATAATGATTATCCGCGTTTCGACTGCGTTGTAAAAGAAAAAAAAAAAAAAAAAATAAAAGAGAAGGATAAAAGGAGAACGAACGTTTACAGCCAGGCGAGCCGTTCTTTATCTCGATACTTATCGATCCGATCCAACGAATGTGGTCAAAAAGTTCCCAAACTGGAAGCAGCGTTCACGCGCGGATATCAATCCCCGAACGGAAACCCGCAAAGCACCCTTCGTTTCGTTTCTAATTAGATTCTCGTCCAGGTTTGACATCAATGCGAATCATATCAACGTTCTGCTCTGTCGTTTAATGGCCAGCGTAAATGCGTTTCCATCGATCCTATTCTACACGTCGCGCGCGAGAGAGTAAATTTTACTGCTCTTTACGCAGAAATCAAATTAGGGAAACAACGTTAAAATTTTTTTTCTACATCTCTTTACATCTCTTTACATCGGCACTATTATTTTCTCTAAACGGGTGGAGGGTGGGGACGGAGGGAAAGAAATTTCCTCGACTCGGAGAGTATTTCAACGTGTTCTCCCCTTTCCCCCCTTTTATTATTTTATTTAATTTCCGTTACTCTTCCGCCCTTTTATTAAAAGTCGAAATGGAGAATATCGTTTTATTCTCTCTCTCTCTCTCTCTCTCTCTCTCTCGCGCGCGCGAGCACGATATACATAACTCGTACTTGACAACCTTTTTAGATTATTTTGAAATTTGAGAAAAGTTTCGTTCGTTCCTCGCTCCGAAGAATTTTATGTCGATAAAATTATACATAATGAACGACGAGAGAGAGAGAGAGAGAGAGAGAGAGAGAGAGAGAGAGAGAGAGAGAGAGACAGGCGGCGGTACTCCGATAGAAGTTTGGGAGTTTGTCCGTCGAACATGAAACAGGCGCTAATCGTACAAGGTCGAGGGTAGTAATTAATCGGTTATCGGAAATAGCGGACGTTTCGATATTCTCCGTCTCTCTCTCTCTCTCTCTCTCCGTATCGAGTGGGAGTAGTACGCGTTTGGACGTCGATCGTTGCTGCCTAGTATGGACGTCTAATTAGCGGAATTGTTCGAATTGCGAGTAGAGAGAGATAGAGATAGAGAGGGACAACGAGAGAGAGAGAGAGAGAGAGAGAGAGAGAGAGAGAGTATGAGAAAACCTTCTGTTCTACCGAATAGTACTCGCTAATTACGGAAAGCGTGCCTCGATCGTCTTCTCTGTCGTTTCTTTTCCTTTTTTTTCTTTTTTCTTTTTTCTTTTTTTCGTCCCACCATTTTCCTCTTTCATTTTTAACGAACATTTCATTCGTCGTCGGTTTTTGGTTACGCCCGACTATGAATATTTACGAAACTATTAGAAGCCGAGCTTGCTATCACTCGTATTACTGAAAATTCATGGATTCCGACGGGTACGGCGAGTTAATATACGGTAGAATAAATCGACGACTTAACTAGAAGATTACGCGATGATTTTAAGATCGCCATCATCAAAGATACATATATACATACATACATACATACATACATATGTATAGATAGATAGATAGATGGATGGATGGATGGATGGACAGAGAGAAATTAGACGTCCTTCGGGCTTTTCACGAAGCAACCGACTAGGAATAATACGGGTCATTAATTTGGAAACTTTTCCTTCCACCCCGACGTACCATCATCGTCGCGAAGAGAGGGGAAAGTAGAAAGTTCGTGGCATAGACTAGACCTCCCCCTTTCGATAAACGTACTTCAGATAAAAATCGGTAGACTTTGATGGATCGAAACAAAGTTAAGCAAAGTTTAGGCGATGACGGTGTGGTGGCCTAATCTCATTGAGAATGTAATTAAAATGTCGGTGGTAAAAGGCCGAGTAAATAGGAAAATTCAATGTTTCTCGCGCTTACCCTCATAAAATATATAGAGTCGGTCTAGTCTACTGCTATTACGGATAGAGGACGTCGGCACTCTTAATTACGTCGTCGTCACGTTCGACGTTATTTCGATTAATCTCAAACGCGCGTCCACCGTTGACGTTTCCGTTCGGGTTAAAGGGTTTTCTCTCTCTCTCTCTCTCTCTCTCTCTCTCTCTCTCTCTGTCTCTCTCTCTGTCTTTTCTTATTTGCAACGTGTCTCAGTCGGTAGAAAATGAAGCAAGAAAAAAAAACTTATTCCTTTTTCAAACTTTTCATTTTCACATGGAAACGAAATGAGATCCTTCTACTTTCCATATTATCACCATTATCACGCCGTTGTCCCTCTCTCTCTCTCTCTCTCTCTCTCTCATATATACGAGATAAAAACGGACGAAGCGTTGGTAGTGCTGGTAAATCTCTTTTGGCGGACGTCCGTCAACTTGGTGTCGGTGCTTAAATGAAAAAATTCAGGGTCGATGAGATGTGTGTGTGTGTGTGTGTGTGTAACGCGCGCTCGTCCGCGGCAAATAATCCAGATACAGAGACGGTGGTAAAAAAAGAGGGAGATAACATGCGTGTTCATGAATTTTCATGACGAAACATACTGGCACGTCGGGCTTTCAAGGAATATCGACTTCCAATAGGCGTGTGTCGAACGATCGTTCCGCAATCCCGCGATCCCGTTGGGTCCAAGGATGCGGAGATTGGAAACGCGATCGAAGACGCGATTCGTCCGTCCATATGACACTTTTTCCGCATATTCAAGACCTAAAAAGCCTGTTTTAAGCGGGGAGCCAGTCCCTTTAACCGCGTGCATACATATATCCTCTGACGGAACAAATTTCATGGGTTTTACGTCATGGTGCTATATCGTCGAACGTATTCTCCTTTCATCGTCGAATTTCAATCCGTTTCGCTTTCATCTATCTTTTTCGTTCCGAGAAACACGGCCTTATATACCCTTACAGAATAGGATCCGTTCTTTGATTTTCGAGCAACACGGATCCTCGAGCGCGACAGCCGTTTAACCTTCCAAGTGGACCCGCTTGAAATTTACACGAGATAGAATATTGATATCGGAGGGTCGTGCACACGTACAGACATATCATGCAAAACGTACACATTATATATATATATATATATATATATATATATATACACACATACATATATACGTATATACATGGTGTTTTGGGTTTGCGAATAAATTATAACCCGACGGTGCGAAACGTATTCGTATTTCATTAACTGTCTAGAGGAGAGATATGAGGTTTGCTCGGTCGGTCGTCTCTATGGGAGATGCATTAACCGGATGGATTTTAATTCTTTTTTTTTTTTTTTTTTTCCTCATCTGCCTCTCTCGTTCAGATCGGCGTTTGGAAGTCCTGGGAAAAGGAAGGCCTCGACATAAAGGACATCGTTTGGCCGGGTAACACGCACACGCCGCCTCAAGGTGTACCGGAAAAGTTTAATTTGAAGATAACGTTCCTCGAGGAACCGCCCTACATCAATCTCGCTCCGCCCGATCCCGTCAGTGGGAAATGCCTAATGGACCGTGGCGTTCATTGCCGAGTAGCCAAGGAATCGGACATGAGCGAGTAAGTGAAATAAGTTTTACTCGAAAGTTCGTGCCAATCTTATTAGCCCTCTGCTATCTTTGTCTTAAATAAAAAAAAAAAAAAAATAACGTCCGACCGTCTCGTCGTCTTTACTTTATTATTTTTTTTTTTTTACGAATTCTCTCACCTAGACGGGCAGCAAAATTTTATGCGTTTTTAAATTGAGAGTACGGAAAAGGATTTTTCTTTTTCCTCCCTTTTGGGTTCTCCAGGTCTCTCGCGTAAATGCGAGGTCGCGCGATGCATAGGTTAAAAGGTGTAAAGGCTTTTTTGATATTTCAAAAGGCTAGTCGATCCGTCCAACATCGCCGCCTTGGGATACGGATAAAGAGGTAGGGCCTCTAGGAGTTTATACAAAATTAAGGCGGACGCGCGGAGGAGCCTTTGAGAAAGACTCGGGCGCAGGGAAAGGAGGAAAGTTTGAGTTTGAACTTAATAATAGCGCTCGACCGAGAGATACACAGAGATACAGAGAGAGAGAGAGAGAGAGGGGAGTAAAGAGAAAGAGAGTAGCTTTATAGGCTAACAAAGTCATCGATGGACGAGTCGGTTCATAGGGAAGAACATGTGAAACTTTGAAAATTGGCTCGATTAGACAAAAAAAAAAAAAAAAAAAAAAAAAAAAAAATATATCGGAAGAAAAGTTCCAATGAAAATATTTGAGAATCGAAAGGAAAAATAAAAGGAACGTTCGCGTCGCGGCTCAACGGGTGTGCAACATCGATACAATGTAAATCGACCAAGTCTCGATCCGACGGCGTACCGATCGATTTCTTTCTTTGTTATTTTTTCTCTTTTTTCTTTCTTTTTTTTTTTTCTTTGCTAAACGAGAACGCGCGATCGGTTTGTTATCTTTTCGTTTGTTATACATCGACGCCGCCCGCGTCGTTTAATCTTCCCTCGACGCGAGCCAATTTTAACGCTTACCCCTTTTGTTTGTTCGTTCAAACTCTAAACGAGTGCAAATATTTTCATTAAAACAGTGTTACGCACTGTTTTACCTTTCGGTTAGAATTTATCAACGTACGTACGTTGGTATTTCATATATATTGGATAAATACGTAACGTGCCTTAAGAAAGACGTCCGAACGTATGTCGCCGCCTCCTCGAAACTTTTTTTCAAAGTTCGAGACGAGATAAGCGCGATAATTATTCCACGTTAGTTTTAAGGCAAAAGAAAGACGCTATTCGCGAAATTATGAAGAATAGTTTTCGACGTCGCGGTATCACCGGAAGAATCTCGCGAGTCTTTGTTCCTTCAAAAGCTCCTCCTCCCCTCACTTCTCGCCCTATAACTTCAAACTATTTCCGGCTTTTAGCGGCTCTATGTAACGAGCCTCGAGAGATTCTTCGAAGCTCGTTATCGTCTCAGACGGAGGAATGAAGAGGGTGAGAGAGAGAGAGAGAGAAAGAGAGAGAGAGAGAGAACAAAGGAACGAGCCTTCGCTCAAAGAAAATCGAACGTCGATGCGACGTTTTTTTCTTTTTTTTTTTTCTTTTTCCAACATTTTTTTTTCGTCTCGAATAAAGCGAGAAAAATGACGGAAAGGCCAAGCGAACGTTTTTATTTTCTCTCCGCTCTTTCCTTCTTAGCTTTTCGAAATAAGCGGTTTCCCACGGGAATCAGCGGTCGTCCTCGAAGTTAGGGGACGCAACCCCAAGCGAGTAATCCGCATGGCAGAGTGAGAGAGAGAGAGAGAGAGAGAGAGAGGTTTCCCAAACGCGTTTAAGGGATACACGTTAGTCGGTATCATCCTCGTACATTAACCTACAAGCCAAAACCTTTATCCGTACTTTTCCTTTCTATTTCTCTCTTCCCTCCTTTTTCGTTGAAACGTAAAGGTAAATGCTTCTTTCTTCCTTATCTGCGCGAAATAGAATGCATTTTCGGGAAAATCCTCGACAAATTTATCCGCCCTGTCGCGAATCCCCTCCGTTTAAAGGAGCTTTGAAGGAGAAAAAGAGAGGAAGAAAAAAAAAATAAAAGAAGAAGAAGAAGAAGAAGAAGAAAAGGTACAAGGCTTAAGCACGATATAAATTACTCTTTTTTACGACGGATTATTATCGATGTCTATGAAATTTTAAATTACTACTCGCGCTTGGTAAACGGTAAATTCGTTATTAAATGGAATTAATCGAATTATACGGATGTTACCGTTGATTCTCTTACGATGATTTCAGCATGCTCGATCTATTAATATATTAATTTTTACCTCTCTCTTTCTCTCTCTGTGTCTCTCTTCTCGAGTACTCAGAGTCATCCCGACGGGGTATCGTGCGCGAAATTTATTGCGTTTCCCTATATATGTTTTCAGCATTTAGTAAAATAGCGTATTTTTCTCGCATTTCCTTTTTATTTATGAACGTTCTACGAGCAGCAATAAGCGTCGGTATGGATCTTTATCCGTCTATCCCGGTTATGGCCAGTGTTTCGCCAATGGGTACGTGTAATTCGAGCGATACTACCGATGCAAATGTAAGCTTTAAATCGTCCCGTTTTTCCTTTTACCCCGCCCATCCATCTCCCCCCCCCCTTCTCCATCATCCTTTTTAAACTACGACCATCGTACACTTTTCTTTCACGTTATCGCGCGTTTTACTACGAGTAATGGCTTCTACTACTTTACTTGTAAGTAACTACCTACTTATGTATGCACACAGATACATAAAGCGAGATTCATTAAGCCCCTTGCAACAAATTATTTACGAGCGAATAACTTTTTTCGCGTTTTTCCTTTTTTCAACCTTTTCTTCGAGAGAGAGAGAGAGAGAGAGAGAGAGAGAGAGTAGTTTCGATATTAATTCTACAAACAAAGTTGCCAATAACTTTAAACAACGAGAGATAAATTTTGCCGTTAATTACCAGTTAATTGCGTAATAACTTTCATTTTTTTGGTTTTCGTTTCTCCTTTTTTTTTCTTCCTTTTAGGTTCGTCGTTGAAAAGAATCGTTCGAAACGAATCGTTTGTAATGGAATTATTTCATTCGCGATTAAGTTATGCGCGAAGTTTCGTTATCGACATGTACGAACGCAACTCCATCTCTCGGAAAACGATCAGTTAGCAATTAATTTATCGCAATAAACGGTCGATTGTGAAAAGAATTTGACGCTTAAACGAGTCATCGATCGATGAATTTATCAAAGTAAATTTACACGCGTTATAAGCCGCTCCGATATGAGGATAAATTTTGGCTCGTTTCAGGATGGACATACAGTCGGCTCAAAAGAACGAAAGCTTTTATCAATGCTGCAGCGGATTTTGCATCGATCTATTGCAAAAATTTTCGGAGGAAATAGGCTTCACGTACGAGCTGGCAAGAGTGGAGGACGGGAAATGGGGTACACTCGAGGTATTAAAAATTATAAATGTCGAAAAATCGACATCGACGAGATATTTTTTTTTTTTTTTTTTTTCCATTAATAAATGTTATCCTTTCGAGTCGCTTTATGTTTTTCCTTTAGAACGGAAAGTGGAATGGCCTTATAGCGGATTTGGTTAACCGGAAGACCGACATGGTAATGACGTCCTTGATGATAAATTCCGAAAGAGAGGCAGTCGTGGACTTTACCGTTCCTTACATGGAAACCGGAATAGCCATCGTCGTTGCGAAACGAACTGGAATAATATCACCCACAGCTTTCCTGGGTGAGTTCATCTCGATTCGCAATGAGTTCTTTTCATTTCTTTTCTTTTCTTTTCTATCTTTCTTTCTTTCTTTCTTTCTTTCTTTCTTTCTTTCTTTCTTTCTTTTTTTATTTTCTTTATTTTTCACACCGCAATCTATCGATCTCTAAAGAATTATACGTACAGTACTACGCAGATTGCATTTCTTTCCGCTTCGTAATTGTGATTTCAAGAAAAAGAAGAAGAAGGAGAAGGAGAAGAGGACGATGAAAGAAAAAAGAAAAAAAATAAAAAAAAAAAGAAAATGAAAAAGAAAAAAGAAACATATACTTTCAGAGCCATTCGACACGGCTTCCTGGATGTTGGTGGGAATCGTCGCGATCCATACAGCGACGGTAATGATACTCTTTTTCGAGTGGTTGTCACCGTCCGGTTTCGACATGAAGGTAAAGCCTTCGGTCGCTCCGCAGAAACTGGTACCTTTTCTTTTTGCTTCTTATTACTCTTATTATTATTATTATTATTATTATTATTATTATTATTATTATTATTATTACTATTATACACATATATATATTTTTTTCTATCTTCACCCCTTCGCACGAACTCTCTATCTATCTCTCTCACTCTCTCTGTGTGTGTGTCTTCAAAGTCGTCGTCCTCTCGCACATCGATGTGACTAACAACGGCGATCACGTATAACCCGAATATACTTAGAATCGACTCGTTTGGTACGACTTTACTTTCTGCACCTACACGATACACGCTCGTATCACTACCATTCTTATTATTCTTTGTATTATTATTATTATTATTATTATTATTATTATTATTATTATTATTATTATTTGTATTAATGTTACTGTAAATGCTGATAGTCGAGAAACGATGTATGCCTTTTTTAAACGCTTGCCGCCTCTCTTTCTCTCTGTCTGTCTGTCTGTCTGTCTGTCTGTCTGCCTGGTCTGTCCGTCTCCTTCTCTGCCTTTTGCCCCCCGTGAAAAGAAATTCGCACGAATGAAAGATTCTCTCTTTCTTTTTTCCGATATGTAGAAAAATCCATCGCCGAATCATCGATTTTCGTTTTGCCGCACTTACTGGCTGGTCTGGGCTGTACTGTTCCAAGCAGCCGTCCATATCGATTCTCCGAGAGGATTTACATCGAGGTAAGTGAAACTAGAAATAATCGAAATTTCCGTCAGTCGTTCGGCCGTTAATGAAACGAACCCGATTAATCGAACAGATTTATGACGAACGTTTGGGCGTTATTCGCCGTGGTATTTCTCGCCATTTACACTGCCAACTTGGCTGCCTTCATGATAACGAGGGAGGAGTTTCACGAGTTCACCGGTGTCGACGATTATCGACTGGCCAAGCCGTGGTCGCACAAGCCCATGTTCAAATTTGGCACCATACCTTGGAGTCACACCGATAGCACACTTGCCAAATACTTTAAGGAAATGCACGCCTACATGAGGGCCTTCAATAAGAGCAGCGTGGCCGAGGGAATCGAGGCTGTCATCAGCGGGTGAGTTCAAATCGTTTATCTAAGTTTTCGACGCTCTCTCTCTCTCTCTCTCTCGAGAGAGAGAGATTTTCTTGGATTGGAAAAGATATATGAAGAAAAAAAAAAAAAATAGAAAAAAAAAGGAAAGGAACTCTCGTTCGCGTGCGAGTTTACCGAAGATCGGTTGTGTCAAACTTTCGCGAAACTTTTTCGTCCTTTTCGTTATTCTCCCATCGAAGACATCTGGGAAACGTTGAACGATCTTTTTTCTTTGTCGCGCAGCGAAATGGACGCATTCATATACGACGGGACCGTCCTCGACTATTTGGTGGCTCAAGACGAGGATTGCAGGCTGCTAACGGTCGGATCCTGGTACGCCATGACGGGATACGGTTTGGCCTTTTCTAGAAATTCAAAGTATTTGCAAATGTTCAACAAACGTTTGCTCGATTATCGGGACAACGGTAAGAGGTACCATAGACTGTAAAATATCGTTTTATCGATGATTAAATGAGGGATCGACGACGACAGGTGATCTCGAACGTTTGAGACGATTTTGGATGACGGGCACGTGCAAACCGGGAAAAGAGGTCCAGAAGAGTAGCGACCCTCTCGCGCTCGAACAATTTTTAAGCGCTTTCCTATTGTTGATGATGGGAATACTACTCGCAGCCGTCTTCCTTCTTCTCGAACATCTCTATTTCAAATACGTGAGACAACACTTGGCAAAGAGCGACGGCGGTGGATGCTGCGCTCTTTTCAGTTTGGTAATTTCTTCTTCTTCTTCTTCTTCTTCTTCTTCTCGCTTTACGTTTAACATTGAGCCGATTTATATTTCATCGACTCGAGAGAAATAAATCGGAGATGGAATGTGAACGGAACTTAACCTCAATGAACTTTACTTCAAAGAGCATGGGAAAATCTTTAACCTTCCGCGGTGCGGTCTACGAGGCACAGGACATACTGAGACATCACAGATGCAGAGATCCAATTTGCGACACTCACTTATGGAAAGTGAAGCACGAGTTGGACATGGCCAGGATCAGGATACGGCAGCTCGAGAAGGATCTCGAGGCCCATGGAATAAAGCCCAGTCAGACCAAGTACGTCTTATGTTGCTACCGTCTAGTTTTACCTAACTCGATTCTCTCTCTCTCTCTCTCTCTCTCTCTCTCTCTCTCTATCTACTTCTATCTTTACCTCCATCTTACTCCGTCCATCCTAAGAAGGAAAATTCACTCGGCAGTTACCCGTATCGAGTATTTGCATTGCGATCGAGCAAGGACTCTTCTAACGAACGAGTCGAGAGTAGATATTTGCTATGCTTCGTTTCGCTTCGATCCATTGCTCTCTCTCTCTCTCTCTCTCTCTCTCTCTCTCTCTCTCTCTCTCTTTCCCTTTCAATTCATCTCTCTTTGCTATCCAACCCTTTCCGAACCTACTTGGTTATAGTTCAGGAAGCTCCACTTTTCCGATCGCACTTTGGACAAAAGCTTTCTCCGTCGAATCCCGCAAAATTCTTTCCCTCATTCGACGATCGGTTGACCTTGCTTTTTATCCTCGTTTCCCTACCCTTTTCCCTCCCTTTTGGCTTTTTAACGATTCCTACGTTTCCTGGTGTAATCCATCTACTTAGATTCCATACGTACGTAATCGAAAGGTCAATCGACGTTTATACTCTCTCTCTCTCTCTCTCTCTCTCTCTCTCTCTCTCTCTCTCTCTCTCTCTCTCTCTCTCTCTCTCTCTCTTTGCTATTTATCATTTCTCTTCCTTCGTCATTTTTCTTTACTTTCTAACATACCGTATACAATATACATATATGTTTTTTTTTGCAGAGCGATATTTAAAGGCTTTTTATCTATCGATCAGTACGTCGAGTCCTTTGCTCTTAATGCTTTTTTCCATTCACTTTCAATTCTTCGAACAAATCTCTGTCCGTAACATATTTTGATCGTAAAGCAAAATTTAATCCTCCCACCCCCCCACGTATATTATTTATCATCTAGGCATGTGATATCACAGTAAAATTGATTCCACATTGTTTCTAGCTCGAGAGTCAAAAGAAAAAAAGAAAAATTAAAAAAGTAAATATATATATATATATATATATATATATATATATATATATATATGTATGTACTTTACTCTCGTCTCACTATTATGCTCAATACTTTGCTCGCACCAGCATGCACGCGCGTCTTTTCCAATATCTCCGATTTTCTTCAAGTATTTACATATGTACATACTTACACATAACTTTATCGTTCTCGTTCGAAATAGATAAAGAAACGCGTGGCTTTAAAGATTCCGTTCGAGATATAATAGGAAAAGTTCTTTGTCTGCCCGAAGGAAGAGAGAAAATATTAAAAAAAAAAAAAAGAAAAAACCAGTAAAGAAAAAAAAAGCGATGAAAAAATGGGAATAAAAAAAAAAAGAAAGAATTAAAAAAGAAAGCGAGCGAATCGTACCATTAAGTTTTTGAAGCAATTATTATACCGAAAGACGCGATCTACTTCGTCGAATTTCATCGCTCACGGTTCGACGTGTATATAAACGCATCGCGCCGTGTCAGCTTCGAATATTCTCTTTTTATACTTTTCTTTTTTTCTTTTTTTTTTTTTTTTTCCCGAGAACTAATAGAATCCGAGTACACCGAGTTCGACGTAGTCGATGAAACAACGAGATAGAAAAAGAGTCAGCTTGAAAACAGTTCTTTTGAGGGACGATGGAAGGAGAACGGAGACGGAGACGGGGACGGGGACGGGGACGGGGACGGGGGTAAACGGTAGTGCGAAATATAATGGAAAAGGAAAAACTTTTCTACTTGCGATTTGAAAACTTTACTTGCGCGGATAGTTTTCGAAAAGAATCGAGGTTATCCGCGTTTTCCGTCGAATCGTTTTTCCTCTCGCGCGCTCGTATTTTTCCTCCCCCCCCCATTTCTGAATCGTTGCGAAAGTGAACTCGCGATTGAAATATTTTACGAACGGCCGATAGATCGAACGAACGAACGAACGAACTAACGAAGATAGTAACGGAGCGAGAAGTTTGATAAGCCGGCAAACGATAAGGACGATCGAGAACCCGTATACGACGGACTTATCTCTCCCATGGATCGAGTTTCGGATTTCCGAGCGAGAAAACTTTTATATGAGTCTTCTATTTTAACGCTTCGGTGTCGCAAAAAGACGACGATAGTCAAAGATATCGTAAAAAAAAAAAAAACAAAAAAAAAAAAAAAGAGGAACGAATCGACGAGGAGACGCGAATCTTAATTTCACTGATGACGATGGAAAGAGATATATCTGGCGCAAATAAACATGGCACATATCCTGGCACGTGGGCTTTTTTAAAGGAGGAAAACCGGAAGTCTGGCCTGGTGGCGAAGATGCTTTCGAAGTTCGGACCGGCATCGACAACCTGAACCATTGATGGTCGAAGCGCCGCATCCGCTACCGCCATACTTCGATTCGTAAGTCCGCTACGACCAAAAAACAAAACAAAACAAAACAAAAATCAAACGAAAAGAGACATGCGAACGACCTAAAAGATTGCGAAAAGAAATGAAAGAACAAGAGATCGAAAAGAAAAAAAAAAAAATAATACCGGAGGACGTAAAGTGACGTAGGAACGCTCCGCCGCGTACGTTCTTTTTCTTTTTTTCTATCTTTTTTTTTTTTTCTTTCCCGCTCTCGCGATCACTGTTTTTGTCGCAAAATCGAAGGATCGATAAGGACGGTTCCTACGTTACCGACAACGACGACGACGACGACGACGAGTCTCGGACGTGCGTTTGCGAGGGTAGTTTCTACCACCTTTCTTTGGACATTCGAGAAATGCGATAGAAAGAAAAAAATACGGTATATTTTTTTCTTTTTATTTTTTT
This sequence comes from Dolichovespula saxonica, assembly GCA_911387935.1. Lineage (NCBI taxonomy): Eukaryota > Metazoa > Arthropoda > Insecta > Hymenoptera > Vespidae > Dolichovespula > Dolichovespula saxonica. The sequence goes on along the minus strand of OU426997.1, from coordinate 9,896,893 downwards.
TGTTTTTTTTTTTTTTAACGAGGAATCACAACGCTCGATACCCTCTGAAGCGTCGTCCGAGACTCGAACGACGCGTGCAGATCGTAGGTGAAGAATACAAAAAAAAAAAAAATAATTAGAGGCCCGATCGTAGATTAGCCGCTTCGCTTGTAGATTAGATCTTGTGCGTATACACATTTGAATTTCATCTCACACACACACACACATATATATATATATATATATATACTATACATATACAAACATACATACATACATCACACTTATCCGTCTTCGTATTATTACGAAACTATACATACTTTACACTTCGATGTGCCCGAAAGCATGAGGCATGCATTTAAAAAAAAAAAAAAAAAAGAAAATGAAAAAGAATATTAAAAATTCGAAATTGGTGATAGTAGTTAACGAATCGACGTTAATAGAAGAGATGGTCCATTCCGTATCGTTCATTATTCAAACGTATAAAAAAAAAAAAAAATGTATTTTTTCGTCCGTTCGTCGGAGCGTGCGATTTGTGTATGTGTGTGTGCGCGCGCGTGTGTGTGTGTCTCGCTGTGTGCGCGCCGAACGGACATCGGGAAGGAAGTAAGGAAAAGAAATTTAAAAAAAAAAGAAAGAGAAAAAAAAATAACGAAGAAAAGTAAACGTACGTGTTCGATATATCGACTTTTACGACTGTCCTCAATTTTGTTCATCTTTTTATTCCCTAACAGATTCATCGACGCGGTCGAGGTTGCTAGGCCGAGAGATATGAGCACTAACCACGTAGTAAGCACCGAATACGCGGAAACCTTTTTACCGACGGAGATTTACAGGTTTGTAAACAATCACCCCCTTTATCTCTTACTTTGATATCGTTTCATCGAACTACTCTTTGTTTTCTTTTTCTTCTTTTTTTCTCATTAAATTCATTCGTTCTCTCATCTCGCTCTTTGATCTTTTTCGTTTTTCTTTCTCTGTTCTTTCTCTCTCTCATCTTTCCTCTTTCCCTTGTAGAATTCCGGGCACGGAAGAGGTAAGGACGGAAATTGCAGAGATGGAAACAGTTCTGTGATCGTAAGAGGATCGGCTCTCATCGCCCAGACTTTAAAATAAGCCAAGGAAGCAAGCAAGGAAGCAAGCAACCGAGAGACAACACTCGTCTTCTCCCGGACGTAAGGATTTGAAAAGAAAAGAAAAGAAAAAAAAAAAAAAAAAAAAAAAAAAAGAAAGATATTCCGTCGAAATCCGCGAGCATCGAATCGCTTTCCTTGCCTCCCTTTTTTTGGAATCACGGACGACGATTTCTTTCGTCTCTCCTGAAGGATATTTTGTCGAGATCTTCACTAAAAAAAAAAAAAAAAAAAAAAAAAAAAAAGAAAATGGAGCCTGAATGTTTAACGACGTTTTTCTTTCCCTTAAACCAACGCGAGAGAAATACGAATAATATGGTTTAAAGGATAACGACAATGACGAATCAACACACCGTTCAATGCCTAATCGATTCGTCGTGTTTACGCCAATAAAGAACGATAACGTAGGTCCATCCTTAACCTCTCATTCTTTCTCACTTTCTCTCTCTCTCTCTCCCTCCCTCCCAAAATCCCTTCTTCCCTCTCTCTCTTTTTCTCTGTGTCATATCTATATATATATATATTATAAATAATATGTAATATTTTTCTTTACTGTTAAATCTCCTTCCGTATCCTTTTCCTCTTGTCTCGTTTTCTCTCTCTCTCTCTCTCTCTCTCTCTCTCTCTCTCTCTCTCTCTCTCTCTCTCTCTCTCTCTCTCTCTCTCTCTCTCTCTCTCTTTCTTACTCTCTCTTCCACACGGAGAAGGAATTTCCACGAAAAAATGAAGAGGTTAAAAAAAGGATAATAACAGCGAGAGTAAATTGCGAGATCCACGAGTAAAACACGAGAAAGAAAAATGAAAAAGAAACAGCAACAACCAAAAAAAAAAAATATATATATATATATATGTATGTATATATATATATGTATAGACATTTTATAACGTACCGTTAGACGTACGCGACTATATATTCTCGGTCCTTTCTAAATTCAATTTGTGCCTACAAATCGTACGAACGACAGGTAGTAGACCTTTGTGTGTACCACGGGCTTTCGCTACGAGCAAGCAGGAAGAGATGGGAAAAGACGAACGAACGAGAGAGATAGTAGAAAAAAGAAATAAGAAAATGCACGCCACGAGGGAGATAAAGAAAATGAAATCATATTGTAAAAGCGCAACGAAATTATTCTTCGATTTTTCATTGTACTTTCGTGCGGTGGCCAAAGCATTTAAGAGAGAGTTATTACCACGTGGGTGGTGGTACCGAGCTATTTAACGTTTTGTAGAGAACTAAAATTAATTAATATTATTATTTATATTATTATTATTATTATCATTATTATTATCATTATTATCATTATTATCATTATTATTATTATTATTATTTATTATTATTATTATTATTAGGGCAAAACACAATCGGGCACCAACAATGTAATAGATAGTGTTGTTATCTCAATGTTATCGAGTTCTTCTAATTTTTAAGAAGGGCTATTTTAAACTTTGTATAAACTCGTGACCGACCACAGCACACACGATACGTAAATACGCTAAAGAAGAAAAAACATAACGTACGTACATACATACATGTATAAATATATATATATATATATATATATATATATATATATATATATATATATATATATATATATTTATACGTACACCCAATTTATGTACAAAGGAAAAGACGACGATGCTGTAAGAACGCTACTCCATTAAAAAAAAAAAAAGAAGAAGGAGTAGCTATCCCAAAGAAAAAGCAAATCTATGTGTATCCTATGAGATTTAAGTCGGAGATATCTGCGAGTGAAATAATAATAATAATAATAATAATAATAATAATAATAATAATAATAATAATAATAATAATAATAATAAAAAAAAGAAAAAAAAAAGGAAAAAAAAGAAAATAAATAAAATAAAAAAAAAAACATGTTTGTCGGTTAACGTTACATTGTATGCGCATCGATATAATTATTAATACGTATAAGGATATACATATACGTGCGTATTCACGCTACATACGTAGGTTATTTCCACGTAAAAGAGAAAGAGGAGAAAACAAATTAAAGACCACGTACCGTGGGACAACAATGAGATATTCTAAAAATACTTTACTTCGAGGACGTAATAATGCTCGATGAAAAAAATAATACGCTACATATATATATATATATATATATATACATACCACACGCACGCACACATATACATCTATATATGTAACGACGAACGATATGTAAAGTCAAGAACAAAAACAAAAAGAAAAAAAAAAGCAGTAATGTTTAAAAGAAATAGAAAAAAAAGAGAGGTTACTACCTCGTCGTGGAGTGTCAGGCGTCGTTTGGCGAATATTTGAAAATTGTCCAGAAAGATTAAGAAAACAAAAAAAGAAAGAGAATAACAAGAAAGAAAGAAAAGTAAGAAGAGAAGATGGCCAGAGTTTTCGTGCGACAACGGTAAACGCGTAAACGGTATTAAGAGGGATAGAGAAGAAGAGGATTAGAAGAGATCGTTCGACGTATATATAACCCCCGGCGAGACGAAATATTTTCTAATGCGTAATTTTGTGCCTGAGATATCAATTTCGAAATATAATTTGTAAAAGATCATCATATTTTTTAGACCATATCAATGAGCCATAATGTAGAATTCGCTTCGACGTCCTGACGCTCCGAACATTTTTTGCAAATGTTAAACATTATACATACATATATATATATATATATATATATATATATATATATGTATGTATATGTATGTATAGTGTTTAACATTTAATATAAACATATACGAGATGTACGCTCGCGCGTGCGTGCATAATAATTAATGTTCGTACGTAATAATAAATAGAAAAGAAAAATGTGGGATTTACGTGTATGCTATCGGAATAAAACGTCCCGTGGGACGAGAAGCGGCCGTGTCGATGTAAAACGAATAATGAAAATGAATGTTCGAATGGATGGATGATTCGAGTGGGGGAAAATAGAGGAAATGAATAATCGACGATACAGGCGGCACACCGTTTTAAACGAGACGGTGGTAGGAAAACGTCGATAGGTTAATCCGCGGGACGTTTCGTTAGGGGAAAAAAAAAATAAAAAAAATAAAAAAAAAATAAAAAAAAATAAAAAATAAATAAATAAATAAAACAAAATGAAATAAAGTGCGATCGTCGCCGCGTTCCGCACGACGCGCAACGGAGACTCGAATACTTCCAAGGCGCTTTCACTAGATTTTTCTACTTTCCAAGCGTTGCATAATTGCCGGGAAGAGACGCCGCCTCTCCCGTTCGACGTCGCTGATCCTCTCCGATCGAATATGCGCGCCCACAGTTAACGCAAAGCGGAAGCGGATAATAAACCAATGGGGGAAATGTTATAAAACAATAATTTTCTACGAATTTCCTTCTCGAATAGATTACGAGAATAGAGAAGCGACGTCGATCGTCGCGAGCCAAGCCTCACCGGAATTTTTAAATTTAGGTATATATATAAATATAAATATAAATATATATATATATATATACACACACCTAAGAAAAGAAAAGGAATAAATATATAGTGAAGTAAACTAAAAAGTAAATTAAGAGTGCGCGCTAATGGGGAGGTTTGCCGCCTAAAACCTCTATCCCAGATAACACAATCTTAGAACACGTTGTTATTATTATTGTTAAAGATAAAATGGAAGTTATTAAGCGAGGAAACTCGATCGCGCGATAAATTTATCTCGTCGTCGCGGAGTACGAAATAAGCCGTCTCTAAAGTCTAAACTATAAAAGCTACGCTAATTACCCCTCCTCATCCCCCCCCCCTCCGCCCCACCGTAAAGTTTAAGGAAAACATATAATAGGGAGGAAACTACACGCTCGGAGCCGAAAACGTTGGAAGAACACGTAAAAATAATCACGGACACACATATACATACATATATATATATATATATATATATATATATATATATATATATATATATGTATCTATATATACACACACACAAACATAGACGGAAGCGCGCGCGTGCGCAACTTTTAACCCAGAAAGACGATAGTTCCTTTGCATTTTCCTTTTTAAACTCTTAAACCTTCTCCCTCTTCCTCGCTCGCGAGGATAGATAGATCGATAGATCGATAGATCGATAGATCGATCGTAGGACGACACGGCCATTGTACGAACTCTCTTAGACACTGCCTAATTTTTCTGCCAAGAGAAAACACCCGAACACGTACACGTACACGGCACGCAACCCACGCATATCGTGCAAACACAATCGAGCCGCTTTCTACTCATCGAATCGATCGATCGATCGATCGATTTATCCATCCATCCTTACCTTTCATACATATATAAGTATGTATATGTTTTTTCTCGTTCGTCGTAGAATGTACGTAGTCGGCTGATAAGCGATATTGAAAAAATAAAATTTGAAAGGATGAGAAGAGATACGTGCGCGTACTTATCGAAACAGAAATCGTTTCGTTAGAAACTCGTTGAAATATCTTAAAACAGGATCATACCTCGCTTACGCGTACGTAATCGCTGATCTACGTCGTAAAAAAATAGGAATCCTCGAGGAATCATCTGTCGGTTTGTTTCTTTCTTCCTTTCTTCCTTTCCTCGTTCCTTAACTCTACGGAAAATGATTTTCCGATTGATCATCTCCCTCTTCTTATACCAGTTACGGCGAAAAAGACGACTCCTCCTCCAATCGTGACACCTATCCAACGTTCCATGAAATATTACAATGTGATCGATGGAAATTTTATTTTGAGAATTCAAAAGTAGAAGGAAGAGAGTCATATCAACGCGATCGTTCTCATTCGTCCAGTGAAATTGTTCTCGGATTGATTTATTATCGCTCGACGTTGTCCTTTGTATTTTACGCGTGAAAAATAAGAAGAAAAAAGAAACGAAAAATCGGGGGGGGGGGGAGAATCGATACGATACAACGAAAAAAAAAACCGGAACGGGTCGCACTCTCTCTCTCTCTCTCTCTCTCTCTCTCTCTCGCGTGCGCGCGACTACGAGGATACATCATTTTTTCCAATAAAAAAGTCGTGTGGGGCTTTCTATTCGTCTTTCCTCTGTCCCCACCGGAGCGTGTCTTTGTCCCTTGTTTGTTCTTACTCTATTCAACAATTTCTTATATGTTATATGTAAATCCGTATGTGTCAATATTATAAATACAATATATATATATATATATATATATATATATATATATATATATACACACACACACACACACACATATATATATATATACATAAACATACATTACATATACATTCTACAGATGAATAAAAAAAAAAAATAAAATAAGAATTGCAGAGTAACGCAGCTCGCGTCACCTTAAACGAGGATTCGTCGTGCAGTATATTTGAATACTTTTGTGCCAACTAAAAACGTTGCTGTGACATCTGCGATTTAGAGATATGTCGTATGAGAATATGTGTGTAACAAAAAGTCTATATCTCGTGTGCGTGCGTGTGTGTGCGTGTGTGTGCGTGCGTGCGTGCGTGCGTGTGCGTGTGAGAGCGTGTGTCTCTAACTTGTACATAAGTGAACGAGGAAGGAAAAAATTGCTACGAAAAAAAAAAAAAAAAAGAAGAAAAGAGAAAAATGGAGAGAAAAAAAATAAAACACGGGAGCTATCTTCCGACCGATATAAACTTTTCGTGTCCTCGTCGTCCTGTTTCTTCATTTTTATCGAGCCATGGATGATGACATAGAAGGACTGAAAGAATGAAAGAGAGAAACCGTAGGAGGAATTTATTAGAATGGCGCGACCGAAAACAAACGAAGACTAAAGAAAGAAAAAGAAAAAACCAGGGAGAACATTGTCGACTAGCACCCCCGTCCCTTCACCTCCCCCCAGGATTGGGGATGTTTTCCCAGCCACCTGTTTTTCCTCGTTTTTCGATCAAAAGAATAAAGAGGAAAACCAGAAGAAGAAGAAGAAGAATAGAAAAAAGGATCACCGAGAAAATTAAGCGCAAAAACGCGTCCCATTTGTTAACGAAACGTTACAATGGGGTGGGGGGATGATATCGTTTGATATCGGGTGGTGCGATCGGTGTAAGGCATCGTTCGTGGATTGTTTTTTTGATTCGGATTGGAAGATGAAGATGAAGATGAAGATGAAGATGAAGATGAGGAAGATGAAGACGAAGAGGGGAAAGATAAAGAAGAGAGGATGTGTAAATTGGACGACGAAGGATAGCGACTCGAACGAAATATATATATATATATATATATATATATATATATATATATATATATATATATATATTATTTCTATATACGTACTCCATTGATTGATGCACCTTCATGGAATGTGCGAACGATAAAGGCTTAATAAGGACTATACATGGCACGTAATTATATGTTGTTTCAAATAAAACATTGTTGTTTTGTATACCTACAGCGTCGTCTTCTCTCTCTCTCTCTCTCTCTCTCTCTCTCTCTCTCTCTCTCTCTCTCGACTATTATATAAAGGCTGAACCAATGCGAATCGACCGATCGATCTCTTAACGCGCTCGAACGATCGATTTTATTCTACGATTTTTTTTCTTGGTATTTTTTTTTTTTTTTTTTTTTTTTTTTTTTTTAATCAGAAACGACCTTATCAACGGTCGCTCGGACCTCATCGATTTTCGTTCCAACGAAATTTTCCCGAGTTTCCTTTTATCGACGAACGAAGTTGCCGGTGCTACCTCATCAACGCAATATATCCCAGAGATGTCTCTTATATTCTTAATAGAGGACTAATATATATAACCTGTGTGTATCCGTATACCGGAGACCGATTCAAACTACCAATTGCAATAGTAATTTCGATGGGATGGTTAATAATGGAAGACGTTTCGACCGTATCGCGTTATTATGTTCGATACGCTGTCTATCAAAGGCCTGTCTCTCTCTCTCTCTCTTTCTCTCTCTCTCTCTCTCTCGCTCTCTATTTCTCTCTCTCGCTCTACTTCTTATGGAGGTGCCTTTTCAAACGATCAAACGATAAAAAACAAAGCTTTGCATATCCTCTCTCTCTCTCTCTCTTGATTTTCCTTCCAACAACGAAATAAAAAAGTTACGAGATATCGGTGTTGGAACGTTGAAGAAAGAAAATAGAGATAAAGTGTCGAGAGAGAGATAGATAGATAGAGAGAGAGAGAGAGAGAGAGAGAGAGAGAGATAACTTTTCGTTTGTCTTAAACGTCGCGGAAACGTCGTATAATCTATGCGAGAAGAGAGTGATAGACGGATCGTTTGTTCGACGATCTCATGCGGAACGAAGGGATTAACTTAGGTTAAACAGACGCGTTCGTACTCTCGCGTTAAATCTTTTTAAGTGCACATCGGGAGAAAATGTCCGGAGAGATTCGAGTTGAATTTTCTTTCCTTCGTGTCGCGGTATTCAACGCGGAACCTCGCAGTAATCCGATGAGAGAGAGAGAGAGAGAGAGAGAGAGAGAGAGAGAGAGAAAGGGGATGAGGGAAAGTCGGCAAACGACATATGCGAAAGATTTCGTGCCTTCCGAATTGCAGTAGAGTAGTGCGAGCGTAACAAAAAAAAAAAAAAAAAAAAAAAAAAGAAAAAGAAAAAAAATGAAACTCCTGCACATCCCAGTTTCTCTCTCTCTCTTTCTCTCTCTGTTCTTGATATACTTTACGAGTCCTACGAAAGTGCACCTGCATCTTTAATAAACTCGCGTTTATTGCGTAATAAATAATATTCGCCGAATCTTCGTTGCTTACGCCGACGAAAAATTATTATTAAGAGAATTATTAAGGGGATTTTTGAAGGTAGAAAAAGAAACAAAAAAAAAAAGAAAAAGAAAAAGAAAAAAGAGGTCTTGAATAATTCTTTGTAACATTTGTTCGTGCGAGACAGACAGATCGAGAACGGAACTCTCGTTAATATCGAACTCTTTTTTCCTTTTCTCTCTCTCTCTCTCTCTTCGGTTCACTGCCTCTCCCCAGTGCATTGTCTCGTGGAAGAGAGAAAAATCGACAGAACCACTAATTGGTTCTGTCAATCCGATCGTCGAGAGGGGAAGTAGCAAAAGCGACGGAGGATGGTACAGAGGGGCAGAGGGGCAGAGGGGAAGAGGACTTTCCTCGCGTCGACGTAACACACATCCAAACTAGTTTTCGTGTATTCCATTTTTACGTGGCGCGCCAAATTTCGTTACGTTTCCCTTCTTCCCGCCGTACTTTTTTTTCCCCACCCCCTCTCCCCGACCCCCAACTTTTCCGACGTTTCGGCTTCTTACCCAAAAGGCCGAAAGTACGAGCGAGGAAAATACGGGAACGAGAACGAGAACGGGAACGAGAACGAGGACGTGACGAGCAAAAAACAAAGAGAACCAGGGAGGAACTTCTCCAATTAGATACGACCGCGTCGACTCCGTTCATTTTTTGACCGTCGATGGATACATCGCGCAATGATTAAAAAAGTCAAAGAGAATGCTCGAAAATTTTAGAAATCGAGTTAAAAGGGAAGAAAAAGAAACAAACGTGAAAGAGAAAGAAAGAAAGAAAGAAAGAAAGAAGGAAAGAAAAAATGGAATGGTTACTCTTTCAGTTGGAGCTTATAGTAGAGCGATCCTTTAATTTACAACTCGTGCTTCTCTCTCTCTCTCTCTCTCTCTATGAAAATACAACGAGCGTGCATTTGCAGTGGCTCGCCTTGTATTTTATTTTATTCGCCAACTCGTTCGGCTTCCCACGCTCTCTCTCTCTCTCTCTCTCTCTCTCTCTATCTCTTCTTTTCTCTTTCCATCTCGTTCGTTAGTACGCTCTGAAAATATAGAATAACGTTACTCGCTGTAATATTTTTTTTTTCGGCTTGTCGGTGGACCGCGAGAGAGAGAGAGAGAGAGATGGCTAAAATTCGAGCTTTCAAAGCGGCCATTATTGTTTTGTCATTACGTCTGGATTTTATTTGCCACATCGAACGTACCCGTTACTCCTATGCACGTACGAGATACATCATATGTATAATCCGTTTCATATGTATACGTACACGGAGATACATATGCATAGAGACGACGACTTGGATAAGGTGAAAGGCAAAAGCAACGCTTTTTTTTAAATCAAGTATATCTATATATCCGTTCGTACGTTTCTATTTAATATGTACATACAACGCTTCCTAGCGCGATTCACTTCCTGAAAGAATATAATCATATTATATCCTTACGAGTATCACTCGTTAATTAACTAATTCTCGGTAATTAATTAAAAACAATAGGAAAAGGCGGTATATGTAGGAATAACTAAAGGTCGTGTAATAATATATAATAGTGATGACGTATCGCTTTATGTCCAGGAAACTTTGCCGTCCTCCCTCCTCCAAACTCCCACCTCCCCCCGTGGCTTAAATTAATCTCTTTAATTATAACTCTATAATTCGTTAAAACATCAAACGACGAGCGTGTGCCACGAATCGGTAGTACTGTCGCACTGGTTACTACATGCTCCCTCTTAATTTAACGGAGGACGACGCTTGAGCAATGTCCTCTACTCGCTGTCCTTTCGTACGAGAAGTAGAGTCGATAAAATAACATCAGGGATCATTCTAAAATTAAAAAAAAAAAAAAAAAAAAAAAAAAAAAAAAAAAAAAAAACAACGGAAGAAAATAGAAAAGAAAATAAAAAACACGAGCTCGCACGCACATAGTAGATCAAACACATAATAGATCGGTGCACACACAGAAATACACACGGTAAAAACTTTCCCGCATGACGTCGACAATAAAATACTCCTTTTTCTTTCTTTCTTTCTTTCTTTCTTTCTTTCTTGCTCTCTTCCTTCCCTTTTTTCCCCGGTCAATTCGGAAACTCTCCTTTCTTCTCCGTACGTTCTCTCTTCGACTCCGTTGGCCAACACGACTCTCGAACCATCCCCCTTTTATCCTCCGGCTCTCCTCCTTCCCCATCCGAATGCGGCGCGTCGCGTGAGCGTAAACGAAACCAAAGTGATCGATGAAGGGTTACATTCGTGGGAAAACCTTTGGCACTGAGCTGGCTCGGACGAGGTTTGAAAATTGCTCGACGACGGGAACTTCTTGCTCTCTCTCTCTCTCTCTCTCTCTATCTCTACATCTATCTCTCTCTTTCGACGTATATATATCGTACTCGTTCTTCTTACCCTGTAGGCGTGTCTATGTGTGTGTGTGTGCACGCGCGCCCCTGTGTTCGCATTATCCGTGTATAGGGGAAACGAGTGTGTGGGTTGTCGCCCATATTACGACGACCCCATCTCTCTCTTTCTTCTTCTTCTTCTTTTTCTCTCTCTCTCTCTCTCTCTCTATCTCTCTCTCTCTCTTTATCACTGCACTTCACAGACGAAGAAAGTTTCGAAGCTGCAAGGGCTGTCGTTCCATTTTAACCCTTTACCGTCCCTATTCCACAATTCCAAACAGTGTTCCTCCTCGCCGTTCTCGTATCTGTAAAGAAAGAAGAAAAAAAAAAAAAACCAAGAACGTTCGAGAAATGAGAAATGAGAGAGACAGAGGGCGGGGGTAGGGAAAGGAAAGAAAGAAAAGAAAAATATCGTTTACGCGAGTCTTAGAACGAGTCAATTAAATGATATTAGGGGATGTTACCGACCGGAAATTGTTGGGCTCTCCGACGTTCCAATTCTCGAAGGTGATCGGCCGTCCATTGGCCATCCAAAAGAAGGTCCCCTCTTCCGCCTGATCCGTACCAGACGTCCAAAAATGTTCGTGTCCAAGCCCGAAATCCTTGATGTGCTTCTCCAATCTGTCGTTTTCCTCTTGGGAGGCTATGCTAGCCAGGTGCATGCCGTGATAGCGACAATACTGGGAGGCTCTGTACCAATTGGCCTGCGAAATCAAAAAGAAGAGAAAACGAATCGTCGAGAGGCGCAACAAAATCATCGAACCAAGAAAATCATCAGGATTATTAGCAATGTTTTCTTCTTCTCTATTTTTTTTTTCTCTCTCGCCATAGCCAAGAAGACGAATATTCGGCTTTTTAAAGAGAGTCTCGCGAGTATCACAGGTAAGTAAGGTAAAAGTCGGATCTCTCTCTCTCTCTCTCTCTCTCTCTCTCTCTCTCTCTCTCTGTTGTTCGTGGGTACGTACGTACGTACGTAACAACGAGAGTCGTAACGCGTACGTAGTCTACGCGGTTAGAAACGTAAGAGTTTAGGTAGAATACAGAGAGCGTAAGATGCGCGCGCGCTCGTTCGCCCGTAACGGGACTCTCTTTCTATTCGCTTTTAAGAACGGTCGTAACGACGCTCGAGGAAAGAAAAAAAAAAGAAAAAAAAAAAAAAAACGTCTCCGTGGAGTCACGCGAACGTTTCGAAAGTTTTCCTACTTTTTTTTCTTCTTCTTCTTCTTCCTCTCGAGTGGCCTGGCATATTACGAGGACGCGGCCGATTATCGAGCACTCGAGTCTATCCTGGTTGCCTCCCGAGAGGAACCTACGTAAGTAACATCGTGCTAGGTTACGAAAGGGTTATAACGATATTTTTCTCAAGTCAATCGTTCCTTCGTATTATAATTTTACTTGCGGGCTTGACGTTCTATTCGTTATATAAAATTGATCGTACCTATGAAAATAAGAGAAACGAAAAGGATATTCGTTTTATAGGACGTACGTATTCTTAAGGCTCTTCATAGACACACGCACACGGTGGACTATTCGTTCGATAAAAAGAAATTTCTATCGTGAAAACGTAAGATCGTTTAATCATAAAGGAAGGTGACTTCTAATGAATCGAACGGCTTATTAACGACGGCGCTTGGCCGTAGTCGAGAATGGGATGACGAACGATCAAAGTTCGCTTCTTTCCGTGGGTTACGCGATAAACTACGACCTTTCGCTTTTCGTAAATGGTAAATCGAACGATCTTCCGGCCCAACTTTCGTCATTTCCGCTCGTCTCCCTTTCGTAGAAATTGGTGCGGCAGGCCGCGCGAACCGGACGCGCCTCGGTGTACCTTGCAACATGGCGTTCCTTTTAATAAGGTCACGCCATGACTCACAATCGTTTCAAGAAAGAGAGAGAGAGAGAGAGAGAGAGAGAGAGAGGAAAGGATGTAGAATTCTTTTTTCTCTCTCTCTCTCTCCTTGTTATACCGAATGAAAAACTAAAGAACCCTTGTCTCTCTCTCAATCTCTCTCTCTCTCTTGAAAAGAGACTTTTCCGATGCAACGAGAAAAATCGATAAAATACCCATAGGTGGCGGCTGTTGTATATTACTCGATGCACCGTGAAGCGTCACTCGATGTGGTTAGAGGGACGGAAATAATCGAATAAAGTTCAGAGAGAGAGAGAGAGAGAGAGAGAGAGAGAGAGAGAGAGAGAGAGATACGCGAGAGCGTGCTCGTCTAGTTTTCGTAGAGGACGATGACATCGGACGAGTACGGCGTGTAGGTAAATCGAAGCAACCGTTGGGTTCTACCCTAGCAACTCACGACATAGTAGAGTAGTATAGACACACACACACACACACACACCTTGAAGAAGATACCCAGGTAGTAACGTTTCTCGCCGAGCTTCAGCAAAGGCATCGTCCATCTGGAGGCGCTCAAGCCGTTGCTTTGTTCGTCGACGCAGTTTGGACAGTCGTCTGAAACAGAAAGAAGAGAGGAATAAAAGGAAAAAGAATGAAGGGGAAGATGTCGGAGAAGAACGTCTTCTTCGTCGATACGATTATATGCCTGCTTATAAGAAGATTTACGCGATGACATCGATGACGACGATGGGAGAAAGTGAAATCAAGACGAAGTTTTTTTTTTCTTCTTCGTTTTCATCGATTGTCTCTTTCTTTCTCTCTTTCTCACCAGGAATTCCCTCGTTCGCGCTTTAATCGCTTTCACCGTGAATGCAGGCAGCGGCCCGAGAAATGCGATTGCCGAAGCACCGAAAAGTTTTTGCGCCCTGTTACGCCGTCGTTTTCGTCCGATAAAAAAAAAATATATATATATATGAATATATGTATATAATCGGAGACGACGGAACGTCCGTGCACGTTGGCTGCCGTGTGCGAGGGAATATACGAAAATCGTTTGATCCATATTTGCTGCCATTATTTTCGCGTGAATTTTACTTCAAAGAGAGACGCACGCGTTTTTGCGAGTACAGGTAATACCAACCAACAAACCAATCAGAGCTTTACGAATTTCCATTTTACGTATTTCCAGCTTTAAGAATATCTTTATTTTCTTTCCACGTTTGTAACGCGTTCGAACAATTTTATCCTATTTTCAACGTTATTAATGTTTGTTTTTCTTTTTTTTTTTGTTATTGTCAGGGATAAAGTACAGGGACATGTATTATATTATGTCGATAGATGAATACGAGTGTTCTCGTTTATACGAAAACGAGAGATGGGAATTAATTAATTCATAAAAACGGGAAGTACTTGTAGATAAATATGAATATATATATATATATATATATATATATATATATATATATATATATTTTAAATATCATATCATTATTACTTTCGTTCGTACATAATTGAGGCGCATGCAAACCAACATGGAGTATCAATTACGTTATACGCGCGTTATGCGTAGAATCTACTACGCTGTCGATCTGTAATTAATTTACGACGGTACATAGTTTAAAGAGAACGATTAAATTTCAATTTAATTTAACGGCGATTATTTCTACGCGTATGGGTCGGTACTTGCATAAGTACTTTTGCAATTCACATTAACAATGTACGAAGTTCTTTCGTTAATGATAAAGATCGTTCATTAATGATAAAAACTTTCTTTCGTTTTCCATATTTCATTCGTTATAAAACATAAATGAGCAAGGCATAAGATTCGACGAATCGAGCACGTGGAAAGAGAGAGAGAAGAAGTAATGGAAAAGAGGGCTTGCGCTTCCGTCTCTCTCTCTCTCTCTCTTTTTTCTCTCTTCCTTTCTTCAAAGGGTAGAAATTCGCTTTGGTCGAGCTCGGAGTCGTATTCGAATGATCGACATGCCTGGAATTGCAATTGCGTAATAAAAAGGCGAGTCACAGAAGGCTGCTCGAAGCTAAAGAATCGAAGGATGACGTGTGTAGCCCTATCTGTGCGTATCTCCCCATTTCTCTCTCTCTCTCTCTCTCTCTCTCTCTCTCTCTCTCTCCTACTTTCTTATTAATCGTATGCCATTGCTTGCGTCAGAATTGAGTCATCTTGAAATATACTCCGTAATGAAGAAAGATCTCGAGGTCGGTCGATTAATAAATTTTTATTTCGTACGATCGTCTCGCGATGGAAACGAACAGAAAAAAAAATTAATCGAGAGAAACTCCGGTGCTTTTCTTTTCTCTCTCTCTCTCTCTCTCTCTCTCTCTCTTTCTCTATGTAGTAGACGGAAAATTCCTTGCGATAAAGTTTCCCCGTGATTCGAATTCTCGAAGAAGAAAGATTAAACGAAGAGAAGAGGTAGAAGAGAATGCTCGCAATTTTCTACCTTAAAAGGGTTCTTCCCGTGCCGTTTGAGAAACACCCCGAACGAATTTGTGTTCGTTCGACCGCGGCCAACGACGACCGACTCCGAGAAGACACGAAAAGATCGTCTCGATGGGATCAAATCGAGCGCGTTAATGCGGGCCTTCGAAAAAACTAATGTAAGACGAAAAGTATTCGAATGTACTCGAAGCGACGAAGGATAGGGAGGAAGAGATCGAGCGAAAAGAGGAGGAGGAGGAGGAGGAGGAGGAGGAGAATGAGAAAAATGAACGAACGAGAGAGAAAAAATATCTTCTTCTTCGTTCGACCGTTCGCAAAGCTAATTAGAGGAGCGTACTGCATATTTTAATAATCGCTTCGTTAATCTCCGTAGTTCCTCGGCCAATGTCGTATATAACTTCTACCACTATATCCACCAGTGATAATACCACCACAGTGTCAGTGATAACAGCTCGCTCGCTCGCTTGCTCGCCGCATTAATATTCAACGGAATCTTATAATAGATATCTCTCGAGCCCTTTATACTTTCTGTTCTACTTCTTTCTCGTCATCGCCTCAACTCTATTCGGTGATCTCGGCGGTCTTTTCTTGTCGCCGATGTCCTTTGTGGTCAAGGAAAAGGTACACTTTGGGATAAATCGACGTCGAGATGGCGATGGAGAGCAAAGGTAAGAAGGTTAGAAAGGTAGGAAGGAGAGTGGAAGAGAGATGGATCGATTAAGACGATGCTCTCTCTCTCTCTCCCTCTCTCTCTCTCTCTCTCTCTCTCTCTCTCTCTTTCTCTCTATTCTAGCAACGAAGCGTATTTGGTCTTCGATATAATCTTGGCGAGCAGAAAGCGATAGGGTTTAATTTAACGAACTCGACGAGGCGGAGAAGGAGAGAACGAGGTATATAGACTTGTCTGTGTGTGTGTGTGTGTGTATATATATACACACACACCCGCTATTTCAACTACACCTTTTCACCCTCTCTTGCTCCGTTCATCTCGGTCTTTCGTCTTGGCGAAACTTGATTGGTACGCTCCCGGTCATCGGTAATTAAATTCCTGCGCGTGTGCGCAAAGATGAAAAGAACGCGCGACTTGTCTGGAGAGGACAAACGGACAAACGGACGGAAGGATGGAAGGACGACGTACTTTCGAGTACTCGTTTAAAGTCGAAATCCGTTTAGGTACGACTAAATTGTAATTAAATTCTCTCGTAATTACTCGCCCTCGTGTCGCGGTTAAACGTGGACATGGACTTTCCTTTCTCTCTTTCTCCCTCTATTTCTCTATTTATCTATCTCTCTCTCTCCCTCTCTCTCTCTCTCTCTCTCTCTCTCTCTCTCTCTCTCTTTCGTGCAAATAAGCGAGAAAAGGACAATGACAGAAAAGAGTGTCTAAACATTCCAGCAAAGCTTGTTCCCTAACGAAGCACACGTAACTGCCTGCCTGCATGCCTGCTTGCCTGCCTATGCTCTTATGTCAGAAAATTTTCAACCTTGACGAAGAAAACGAAGGCACGTATATTAAAAGGTTTCGCGCGAACGATGATGCTACTGCTGCGAGTACGCGGACACGTTTCTAACCGCAGAGTAGTAATAAAAGTCGTTATTTCGCGCGAGTACCGCACATTCGCGAGAATACATCGACCCAAATCCTTCGGTTCGATTTACAAATCCGGGAACAGTCATTGTCGAGCTTAAAAGGGCTCGTTCCCACGTGTTTCCACGCTCCTATGCAATTTCGTTCTACAAGCCAGCGATTATTCTCCGTTTTCATTCGCATAGACCGAATCATCACTTCTTGATACGCAATCTTTATAAACGGAATTAACCGAAACGAGAAACATCGGAAAATCGAGTGGTTAACCGAATTGAGGGTGACCGTCCGGTATGCGTTAAAAGCGGCGTGCTTTTACGGTCAACAAATATTACATCCTCGTTACAATGAGTTAGTCAACGTTAAATAATGCATAAATTGCATTTGCATTCATTTCCTACGAATTTATAGATTGTATTTACGCAATCGAGTTTCGTAACGTCGATATGAAATTCCCAGGGTCGCACGAAATACCGAATTATAGGCTCTCTCTCTCTCTCTCTCTCTCTCTCTCGTTCTCCTAAATATATATATATATATACATATATATGATAACGCGAAACCGCGAATTTCGAGTTGCTCGAAAACTCTCTCTCCTCTTATTGACGTAATTAATTTCGCGGATATGAACAAAGGAAGGACCATACAGCGAAATGCCGTGGCAAGTGCGCGTGGCGATCGCGCTACTATCTCGAGAGAGGTTGTGCTTTGCTTTCGAAACGGGGACAACGAAGGAATATTATCTCGATGTCCTCGACGCGAGGAAAAAAAAAAAAAAAAAAGAAAAAAAAAAAAAAAGAAAAAGAGAAAGAGAAAACTATCGGATTTAGCGCGTGTATCTGAGCACGAAATTAAGAAATTTCGATATTTATTCGTTTATTTTTCTTTCCTCTTTTCTTTCTTTTTTTTTCTTTTTTTTTTTGCCATCTTTCCCGTCTTTCATTCTTTGGCTTCTTCGAACTTGGAACGTTTCCGCCAAACTTCTTGTTCTGCTCGGTCGATTCGTTTTTCGAAGAATGAAAGGGACAGGTTTCAATCCACCGATGGAAACGGCTGCCATCGACTGGAATTGAACTCGGTCGAGAGAGTCGAACGAGAAGCGAACGAGTAAGCGCGCACGTGCGTACCATCCCTCCCTCCCTCCCTCCCTCCCTCCCAGCCTCAGCATCCATCAGCAGAATCTACCAGAAGCTCTCTCTATCTCTCTCTCTGTAGTCCCGCTGATCATTGCCGAATCGTTCCCGGATATAACGTCCCCTACGCGTCACGAAAATCAAATTTCTCCTCTCGTGCTCTTTCGCTCTCGAAACATTCGTTTCCATCGATAGCATTTTCTTTTTTTCTTTTTCCTCTGTGGCGGAGGAAAAAAAAATAAAAAAAAAAAAAATAAAAAAAAAAAAAAAATAAAGGGACCCTCTTAATTTCGTTCGAACGAGCTCGAAGTTAATAAACCCCTTTTTTCTTTTTTGTTTTTTGTTTTTTGTTCGATTTCGACAGAAACATTCGGAGTAACAACGTTCGACGGATCGAGTTCGATGGATCGAGAGTAACCTATCATCGTTCTGCCTGTTCGTCAAACTTTCTGACTCTTTCTTATCGCTCGACCGAACAAATTCGACGATTTCGTGAAAAGGAATGCGAAGAAGCGATGGGGGTGGGGGAGTCGGGGTTAGAAGGGAGGGTTGATCTCTACTACTGGTAGAGGATCGAGAGTTTACATTTTTAGCGTTTAGTTTCGATGGAAAAGAATAAGAAGAAGAAGAAGAATAAGAAAAGGAGAGTCGAGGCGAAGAGGAGACGGGTGGGTGGAAGGGTGGGAGGGAGGGAGGGATTTATCCAAGCGAAATCAGGACGAGAGGAGGAGGAGGAGGAGGAGAAGATGTTTCTCGCTCGAAGAATCATGGAACGTTCGGATTCGTTCGGACGAGTCCTGCCAGACAATCGACATATATAGTTTTCTAGTTCTCGAGGAAAAGGAATTCTTCCGTGGAAGAAGAAAAAGAAGAAGAAGAAGCTTCCTGTGCTTGCTTTCTTCGAAATAAAGGGTGTTTGGTCGAAACGTAAAAAAGAACCAAGAAAAAAAAAGGAAAGAGACAAGAGAAGAAGGAAAGAAAAAAAATAAAGTTAAGCCAGTTTCCTTTATTTATTTCCGAAAAAAAAAAAAAAAAAAAAAAAAAAAAAAATAAAGAAAAGTCCTACACACCACCGTTTTCTCGTTTACTTTCGTTTCTACAAATATATCAACGCCGTACCCGACGACATCCATGTCCTTTACGTTCCTTTTAGAGACGTCGCCTTCTAAAAGCGACGAGCCTCCATTATGCAAAAAGCGCGCAAGCTGGAAAGTAATGTCCTTGTATTCCATCGGAATAATTTCACCTTCCTCTCTCTCTCTCTCTCTATCTCTCTCTCTCTCTCTCTGTCTCCCTCTTTCCCAATGCATTCACAACACTGCAGCAGGTTTGACTCAAACTACGTTCGCGCAAATTCGTTCTTCTTCGAAGGGCGAAACCCAACCCCCTCCACCCCCACCCGCAATAGACAAAATCCAAAGCACGACTTCCGATTCGTATATTTCCGCGAAAACCGACGAGATATCTCGAATGCTGCGACCTGAAATATTTCTTTCTTTTCTCTTTTTTTATTTTTTGTTTTTTTTTTTTTTTTTATTTTCTCTCTTATTATTTTCATCCAACGTCGGTAGAAAGAGAGACGGCGCGGTAATCAAAGGCAAAACTTCCTCCCCTCGCCTCGTCGATTCTACGCTAAGAAACGTGAGCGTATTCTTCTTTGCTTCTAGCGCGGTAAAACATTTTCCCGTTGCCGTGACTACGATTAAAATATCATCCTTGCCACGTGACGTTAAGAGAAGAGAAAGAGAAGAGAAAGAGATAACGGAGATATTCGTAGGAGAGGGGAGGGTGGAATAAAAGTAAGAAAAGCCAAAAAAGAAAAGAAAAGAAAAGAGAAGAAAAGAAAAGAAAAGAAAAGAAAAGAAAAGAATATTGCGAACGTCGAGGGAGGAGGTACCGCGTCGATATCTCTCCATGTCATATCGTTTACGATCTTATCGAAAACGCGCGACCGAAACGTCTATAAGTTCCGTACGGCAAAATATATTTCACGTGCGCTCGACTGAGCGGAATAGCGAGAAGCGTGCGGCGCGCGTTTACGATAGCCCCGCGGTAACTCGAGTTATTTCGTTCCTCGAGCGAATTGGAAGGTAGGTTTGAAACGAGGCGCAGAAGAGAGATGCTTCTTTCTCTTGTAAAGTTCTTCTTGCTTCTCGTTTATATACGCGCCACGTGGATCGGCCACGTGAAAAGAGAAAGGCCAACGAGAGAAAAAGCTAAGCCTCTCTCTCTCTCTCTCTCTCTCTCTCTCTCTCTCTCTCTCTCTCTCTCTCTCTCTCGTTCTCGTTCTCGCTTCGTTGCGTTGCGTTTCGAAAGAGAACAGACGAAGATTTTAACGCTATCGGCTTTATGCATAACTTCGTTTCATTTCGTACATTCTATAGCTGAGGAACGTGCGTCTTCTATCCCCGATCTACCTACATCATCCGCGTTCTCTTCTGCGTATGCAGGGAACACGTTCCCCGAGAGTTACAGCTGCCAATTAATACGACTTCATTTAATCGTCGACTCTCGGAGAAGTATTCGACGAATATTCGTACTACGAGCCCGCGGCTTGTATTCGCCGCGGCACATGCCTACCTACACACGCCGCGGCGAGGAGGTTGGTAGATGCCGTAAAGGAAGGTCGTCGATCGTATAAACTCGCTAGAAGTATAAATTTCTCTCCGCTATCCGACCTTGAGCAAGGCCAGCGCCACGAGGCAAGGTGGAAAATCATGCCGTGGTTAGAACATTGTAACGTCGAGCGTGACTCGCTCTCTGGAATATTGTGAAAGGCGTTGTTGCGTTCTATGTTACGAAGTCTTACGATAATATATATATATATATATATATATATATATATATGTATGTATGTATGTATGTATGTATACATATATTATATACACGAAGGTATATATGCTTGGATATAACGGAAGGGATAGCTGCTAAGCGAGGTAATTAGTTTGATATTTAAAGGAATAAACGGATGATCTTCTCCGTGTTAAACCTTGCTGCAATATATCGAGAGAGGAGAACGAAGAAGAAATAAAAGAAAGAGAAAAGAAAAGGAAAAGAAAAAGAAATGCAGAGAGAAAGAGAGAGAGAGAGAGAGAAAGAGAGAGAGAGAGAGAGAGTGAGAGAGGATACTCGAGACTACGCAACGCTCGCTACTATCGCACGTACGTGCCCTCGAAGAAGACACCGAGAAGGTGCTCATACCCTTCTTTTCTTCTTCTTATTTCTCTAGAAAATTTCTCCTTATCCGCAAACGTCATTTCCCGTGGCGTACTTTGTAAGGTAACAGCAGACGTTCTTCTCTCTCTCTCTCTCCTATTTCGCGAGAATCGTCCCTTCCAGACTTCATTCGACGAAACCTCTCTCTCTCTCTCTACCCCCTTAGGAACGGAACAAAGTAGACGGAGTATGAAAGAGCGAGAGCGATAACGCGAGCGAAAGAGGGAGAAAGAAAATAGCCCTTGGAGCATCGTCGAGAAATTGAATGCATTTCGTAGGAGAAGCTGAACGAGAATAACGAGGAATTGTAACACCCTCTCCTTAGCGTAGAGCTACGTTTCGTCGGTCTTTGAAGATCTTTGAAGAGAGAGAGAGAGAAATAGGAGAGAAAGAGAGAGGAGAGAGAGAAGCCATTTCTTTTTTCTTTTCGGACGAAACACCGATAACCCGTTTCTCGCGCATTAATCAAAACTATTATCCTTTTTTCCTCTCGAATAATTTCTTGAACTAACGCGACGTCGAGAATGAAGAAGAAGCGACGCAAGATGCGCTAATGAGATCGTGATAAATTCAACGCGTACCATTAGACGACGACAACGACGATGGTGGCGATGGTGGCGATGGTGGTACCTAGCGGTCGTTTACAATTCCGGGCACACACGTCACAATTAGAGCCATAAACGCACCATCGCCCGTACGCGCGCCATTACAAATTTTCCCGACGACGGATTTACCGGCGACAGAAATATCCCCCGTTGAAGGTAAATGCAAGAGATGGCCATAGGAGGCGCGATATCGTGGAATATTACCACCGCTAATACCCATTACCAGGATGCAAACGTAAAATTACGGTATATGGTTAGAACGATGGATATCAACCTGGCTACTATCTACTACCCCATCAACTCGCTACAACATGATTTCTATGGTGGTGGTAGTAGTAGTAGTAACTACACGTGGCTCTGGGCTTTACAGGACTCGATCCCGGTCCCCCGTGTTCGAAAGGTTCCGTCGAATAAATTTCGATATATCTCGAATGAGGTGGGCGAGGTACCGCCTACTACGCGTTAGCGTGTTCCACCGCACACGCATCGATGGATTTCGACCGCAACGAGCGATAACGCGATGAACGAGATAATCGTTGGTCATTCTGAGGTTATCCGTGTAATACCGTAAAACGCATTACCGATAGGAAATAATAGAATATGTACGGGTTTTGCTCGACCAAACGAGAACCGTCTCGCTTTATAATAAACTCCTGTTTAACCTTCGTTCGCGGCGGCGTCCTCTTCTTCTTCTTCTTCTTTCGCGAATCTCAACCAAGTTTATTTTTGTTTTGTTTTTTTTTTCTATCGAGAAAACGAACAGCGCTCGACCGATCGTCGGGACCCTTCGAGAGAGATAAACGTTGAGATACGAGTCGTTAAGCTCGACGCTGTCGCGAGCGGAAACTTTGCTAATGAGAACGATAGAAGGGGAGAGGAAGAGGGAGAGAGAGAGAGAAAGGGAGAGAGAGAGAGAGAGAGAGAGAGAGAGAGAGAACGCGACGCGTCGTACAGCTCTGCACTTCCGCTCCACGAAGCGAGTCGACCAAATCGTTGCGTTGCACCGACTGCGGAATAGGTGCGGTCGAACGCAAGGTAAACGGCCTGCTACGCTTTTAGCGTAATCTGCAAAGATATATCTCTATCTCTATCTCTCTCTCTCTCTCTATATATATATATATATATATATATATATATATATATATATATATATATATATATCTTTCCTGCTATCCGGTAGCACTACGTCAAGAATCTTACGATATATATTTTAGAATTTTTAACTCGAGTCATTCGGAGACGATGAACTCCATTGAGACTATATTATATCTCGAGTAGACACCTTCTTGTAAACTGGCCTGCGCGATTACCCACAAGGTCACAAACTTTCAACGATCACGGTCAGTGAAAGGACGGCGACTGAATCGGGTCCGTTTGCAAGCGAATACTTTTTCAAGGAAAAGAGAAAGGAGAGAGATAGAGAGAGAGAGAGAGAGAGAGAGAGAGAGAGAAAGAGAGAGAGAGAGAGAGAGAGAGAGAGAGAGAGAGAGAGAGAAGAGAGAGAGAGAGAGAGAGAGAGAGAGAGAGAGAGAGAGAGAGAGAGAGAGGTAGTATAATAATCGATGAATTCTTCCGGTGAAGCGCACGAGGGAAGAGAGAAAGACGATCGATAATGGAAGCTACTGTAGCAGCTACCTCGATTAAATTAACAATGTCTCCTTCTTTTCTTCAACGGGATAATGAAAAAAGGGAAAGAGGGAAAGAGAGAGAAAGAGAGACGTTTCATTGCTGGAAGTACATCGTCGACTACATAAAAGTTAGATCGTCACCCCGTTTCCATCACGAGCGCACGAGCAGCGTCTTCTTAATCCAACGAGAAAGTAAATCTTTCGAAGTATTTCAATGAATTAATCTACCATCGAAGATTTAGGAATGCTTCTCGCATCGAGGAAAGTTTCGATAAAGAGAGAGAGAGAGAGAGAGAGAGAGAGAGAGAGAGAGAGAGAGATACGCGGGTCTCTCTTTATTTCTTTCTCTCTCTTTCTTTCTTCGCAAGGAGAAAGCTGTAAAGTCGGTATCGCGGAAGGTGCAACGTACCGTTCAGTCTGCCAGAAATCGCATCGAGGTAAGCCGCGAATAGAACGAGGAATAGGATAAAATGCGTCTTTTTCTTCGCCATGGCGACGTCTTCTTATTCCCTCTCGCCTAGCAATGAGACTCTTCCTTTCTTCTTCTTGATCCTCTTTTGATCCTGTTCCTCCTCCTCCTCCTCCTCCTCCTCCACCTCCTCCTCCGCGTCCTCCTCCTCTCCGATTTCGCCTCTCCTCCTTCGCACGCACTCTCGCGCACTCTAAGTACACCCAAAAGCGAAGTTACGACGCATCGAGGGACAAACACACGCTCTCACCCGCTTACGATACAAATTTTATTCGTAACGGTCGAACGCACGAGTTCTCGAGAACGCGATCTAGATCGATTTATAGAGGAGAATGGGAGCACGTTAGACAGAGAGATAGATAGAGAACGAGAGAGAGAGAGAGAGAGAGAGAGAGAGAGAGAACGCGTCCAAGTAAGTACATATGCACGCGTACGTGGAGAACGTGGAGAGGGGTCAGTCACGATTTCAAAGGAAAACGAGAGTTACTCTGCTGTTGCTTACGACGCACGAACTATACTCGAGAGGCGTGTAACGCCGAATGAGAGGAGATATCTCCCTACTCGTAGAGTTGTACTTCGCCAAGCTTCTCTCTCTCTCTCTCTCTCTTTCTGTCTCTATCTCTATCTATCTCTCTCTCTCTCTCCTTTATGCAAACGCGTACCGTAAGATGCTTTTACCGTCTTTTTAAAAGTTTACGTACATGCAACGGGGCCTATGTTACGCGCTTAAGGATATTCGACGTATATAGCGCGACACCACGGTTAATTTGTTTTTGTTTTTCTTTTCGAAGCAATGGGTGTGGGTGGGGGGGGGGCCCGATTTATATGAAATCTTAGAAAGTCGAATACAAGTCGCAGCTTACAAGCACGATTATATTTCGATCGGATCGCGGCTGTTGTCACGGCTGAAAATGCAGCCGGCAGCACCCGCGAGTGAAAGTTCTAGCAAGCCGTCGTCGTCGTCGTCGTCGTCGTCGTCGTCGTCGTCCTCGTCGTGTCACGACCGTTCCGTTCGAACGTAAGTAACGACAATTCGACGAAAGACGGACGCTCAAAGAAAAACTTTGTAGAAGAGGAAGGACCTTTTCACCCCTAGAAATCTTGGCTTCGCGACCTTGCAGGAAACCTTCGGCGAATGCGGAGACACCGGAGCGCGCGCGTTGCCTTCGTGCTCGGAGTACGAAGGAGCTCGAGAGTTTCGTTTCTTTTTTTGGGCTACTTGGATATAATCTCGATTCTTGCGCGCGCTCGCGCGTATGCGTGTTCGTGTTCGTGTGTGTGTGTGTGTGTGTGTGTGTGTGTGTGTGTGTGTGTGTGTGTGTGTGACAGAGAGAGAAGGAGGAATAGGGGAAAGGGGAAGAAAGAGTATTGGCCTGTAACCGGCTCCGAGCACGATCAACCTTCTAAGGCAAACAACGGCGAAGAACTGAGCGGCCACAAGCTTCGACGTTGGCTTTTCAATCGGGATTCTACACCGGCCGACCTTCACCGGCTTCTCTGCAGCTTCTTGCTCCCTGGATGGGACATGGAATTACGTGAAACGTCCTACATACGTACGTACTATTTACGTAGATACTTTCACGCGTCTCTTTACCCACGTAGTATCGTAAAGAGACCGTCTCATATACGTCGCCGATCCTTTAACTTTATTCTTTTTTGTCCTTACGATATTTTCTATAACGCAACAACGTCTTATCACACACCTAAGCATGTATGTATGTATGTATGTATGTATGTATGTATGTATGTATGTATGTATGTATGTATGTATGTATGTATGTATGTATGTATGTATGTATGTATGTATGTATGTATGTATGTATGTATGTATGTATGTATGTATGTATGTATGTATGTATGTATGTATGTATGTATGTATGTATGTATGTATGTATGTATGTATGTAGATACGTAATGGGAAAGATTCGATGATATTAACGCGTATTAATACTCGTGATTTACGAAATAACGTGGAAATGAGAAATACGATGCTAATGAACAATGACGTCATGAAAGACCGATCGAACCCAAAGAAAAGATACCAGAGAAAATCGGAAAGAAGACGACGATGTATCCATAGATTAATCCAACGAACTTAGGAGGAGAGACGATTTGAAATATCTCGCGACATCTGTCTTCTTACGAGCGGGCATCTCCTCCTCCTCTTTCCTAGCTTCGACGTAATATTAAGTCCCGAAAGTTTATTACCGACGACGACGACGACGACGACGTTTCTCTGACACGTCTCATAAATATACCCCCCCCCTCCCACCACCACCCCGTATCTGTCAACGTTAACACAATTATTTGCTTAGACGTCGCAACCGCTCTATTTATCCGAGAATATCGGTAAGCTCTTTTACGAGAAGAACGATAATGACGAAGATGAGGCAGGCGGATGTTATCCGATCCGATAAAACGACCAAACGAGAGACAGCCGGGGAATTTTAAAACGTCACGAGCTTCCCCACCCCTTACCACCTCACCCCTCCTCCTCCTCCTCCTCCTCCTCCCTATAACCCGAGGATGTAACCACCGATACGAACGCGAACGCGCGAATTTTAAAAGCGCCATTAACGTTCGATCCCGCGAGTATGCCCTATTAACGAGCTACACGGAATTTGCTTCAACCGGACGGATGACTGTCGTCGTCGAAAAGTAAATCTCGTCGGTGGTACGGAGATGAATAAAAAGGAGAGAAAATGAGAGAAATGCGACGAGCGCGGGATGATCATAACGGCTAATTTCCGCGATAATCGGCGTATAATTACGAGCGTTCCAAGGAGTAAAGGGAAAACGAAAAAAAAAAAAAAAAAAGAAAGAAAAAGAATAAAAGCGAGCCAGTCGTTTCGAGGCGTATTTGAAAAGGGTATTTCGGTGTACTTTCTCTCACTCGTTAAATATCAAGCGAATCGAGGGAAACGAAGAACGCGTATATGTGGTAACGCGTTACGCTTTTATTCGTCCCGATGCGTAAGCACACACGCCCGAGAGACATTCAACGCGAACGTTGGTTGATCCTTCCGTAACGTTCTCGTTGCTCGCTCGAATTTAATGTAAAAGACGTGAAACGTGGAAACGCCCTCGTAACAAGGAAATTATGTCTCGCGGGAACGGTAAACGAAAACCAACAAGTCCTAATTGCGCTTGAATTCGAAACGATCGAATTCTACCAGCGCGTTCTACCACCTCGTTCTATACGACCGTGTTACTAGTCGCGCGAACGAACGCGTTCGATATAAATTTATTCATGAACGCCCCCCCCCCCCCCGACTGCGAGAGACCAACCGAATGCCATCGAACGCCAGAGAGATTTGTTCGCGACGTGCGAAGAAAATTATTTAATGCTCTCTACGATCGTGAGATAGATAGAGAGAGAGAGAGAGAGAGAGAGAGAGAGAGAGAGAGAGAGAGAGAGAGAGAGAGAGAGAGAGAGAGAGAGAGAGAGAGAGAGAGAACTAAACATCGCCGATACAACATTCATGAAAAGTCGCAGGATATAGGAAACGGCCAACAAGGGGTACACACACCTAGCGAATTATTCATGAGATGAGATTTGTACCGAGATTACTCGGCGCCTCTCTATCCGTGTGACGCACCGTAATTGAACCCTCCGTAGACGACGCGTTTGTATATGTGTTCGCTACGTCGATCGAAATAGAGAGATTCTACCAAAAGAATATGGGACGTATCACTGGACAGAGAGAGAGTTATAAAATTCGAATAATATTCGAACGAGAGGAAAAAAAATTTTCATCGTAAACAAGGACACGCACAGAAAATGAATTTTCATCGATGCCGCCATCAATTTTCGAATCTTTATATCGTTTATCCATTAACGAGCCTAACAACGGGCTGGGGGTTGGGGGTTGGGGGGAGGGGAGTATGGTCGATCGAACGAGGAAGTGAGTTAAAGGAGTAAAAGAAAATCAATGTCGTCATTAATTACGGTCCCAATAGGTTCCGAACGACGTCTATACACACGGTCGAGTATCGACGACGCTTATATCCTTCTAATACGGTCTGAAAGAACTTTTGAAGAAGTCGTTAAAAGTTAAGAAAAAAGATATGGCTCGGGCATTTAACGATCCCGACAATGGCTATCGAGAAGAGGGCGCGATAGAAAACGTAGACCACACACACACACACCACACGCGCGCGCGCGCGCGCGTACGGAGAGCCACCACTGTGTTACAAACCCGGTATTACCGGCCGATTGATTGTCAGGGGTAGGAGGGGAGAGGGTAGGGGAGCGAGAACTCGCGCGTCGTTCGCATAGAATGGAATAGCCTGCAGGATTCTTTCGCAACGTGTTTTGCCAAGTGAACACACCGCGAAGGAATGTAGGCCTCGGTCAGAACTATCAGGATCGGTCGGACTGAGAGAGACACGGTGACCTCAAATTCGCCGACCATTAGCCGGCTGGCCCCGTCTGGACGGCAAATTGGAAAGAACGAATCCCTCTGCATTTCTAACTCTCACTCTCTCTCATCGAACTAAAATAGGATGTTTTGCAATTCCGTTAAATCTCCGAAAGCGGTAAAACCCAGGTTGGTTTTTTTTTTTTTTTTCAAGTGCGAAGAGAGCTAGCTAGCTAGCTAGCTGGCTGTCTAAAAGTTACGCGGGCGGGCGAGCGAGCGGGCGCGAGCTGGCACGAGCGGCGTCACGTGCATAAGCATGCGCGCGCGCGCGCGCGCGCGAGGAACGTCGCGCGAGAGAGTCGGGAGGAACGACGCTTGAAAATGAAAGTCGAGATTCCACACGGTGGAATCCTTTCGCAATCGGCCGCTCCGCTTGCTTAGAAAGGCATTGGCGGAGCCCCCCCCCCCCCCATTTAAGTGGACATATGGATATCTCTCGCTTTGTCGAATCGATGAAAAATCTACGAGTTTACGATCGAAAAACACATATATCCTACATGTATCATACACGTTTCTCACTCGGGATAAAAATGAGAACGAGACTCCGGCGTATCTTCTTCGACCTTTTTTTTTTCCTTTTCAACTTCGCGGCATCTTCGACTTTCGAAAGTCGAATATCTTACTCGCGTTAATTTTCATTCGTATTTGCGATTTATAAGAGCGCGAAAGCGTCGTACCTACGTGGAAACATCGATTTTCGATTTGACAACGAAATACGGTAAAAAGAAAGTTCGGTTCCTCGTTAACGACGACGAGGACGCTCGTAAAATTCAACTATCGTTGTTCTCGTGATGTCACCTAATTAGCAAATTCGTCGACGATTTTGTTTCGTCTTTACCTCGTAAATATATTCGAACGAGTCGACGAACGATTGGGGGGTTCGAGATAGAGATATTCCTTTCTTCGATAACTACAGAAAAAAAATAAAATAAATAATAAATAAATAAAAAACTTTGGTTCGCCGACCTTTCGGTAATCGAGGAACGCGACTCGGATAGATCGGAATTTTTCGAAAAAAAAAAAAAGAAAAAAAAGAGGAGAAAAAAAACAAGGAACGACGCGCCAAGAGCCGAGAGTCGTTATCAGGCACGATGTTTTATCGAACCTACCTTCCACTCTCGTCCATTCCATTTACTTTTATAGAGATGCACCGCTAAATGAATCCGAATATTTATCGCTGCTTTACGCCGCGAAAGAGAGAGAAAGAGAGAGAGAGAGAGAGAGAGAGAGAGAGAGAGAGAGAGAGAGAGAGAGAGAGAGAGAGAGAGAGAAGAGGTCTTTTATAAAATTTATTCCTCCGATATACCTAGAAATAACGTTCTCGTAACGAAGAGAATTAAGCAGTAATAAAGTGTTTAAGAGAAGTCACGTACATATATACTTATTCTAGAGAGAGAGAGAGAGGAGTGGGAGGGAGGGAGGGAGGGAGGAAAAGAGTAGTCTCCTCCACAAGCTTCGTAGCACGCACGCACGCACGCACGTTACGCACGTTCCAACGGAACGACTTTCTCCGAGTTCGAGGCAACCGTCGTCCTTGGCAAACTAAACTGGATTCGTTTTACCTCACATTTCTCCGGATTTATCTCCTTTCCCCGATTGGAAAACGCTGAATATTTACGTTTGAGACGCACGGTCATGGTTTTTACCACGTCGAGACTCGATCGGACCTCACCGTCCTCTTCCTCTTTTTCGACGATTACGACGATTGATCATCGTCCGGGCATCGATTATAATATCGCCATCTATTCGTGAAGATGTAAAAAAAAGAAAATAATAATAACTACCAGCCGACGAGAAATCTCGAAGAATCGAGCGTATAAATTTTACATTCGTAATCGTACGTTATACAGAAATATAAGAGGATTAAATACGATAAATAAAACGGCACGCACGGCGCTGCTGTCTATGTAAAAGATTTTACAAGATTTTTTTTTGTTCTCTCTCTCTCTCTCTCTCTCTCTCTCTCTCTCTCTCTCTCTCTCTCTCTCTCTCTCTCTTTCTCTCGTTAAATGTCAAACGCGAACGATGAATTTTATTAAATGACGCTAGTCTCGATGATATTGAGTCTTAACGACGAGTTAAACGTTTCATCGGTGAACGCGGGAAAAAAATCAAAAGGAAATAAATGGAGAGGAAGGGAGGAAGGAAGGAAAGCTCCCGTCGGACTAATTTACGTTACACCCTTTTAACCTCTGACCTCAAAAAAATCGACGCAAATTACCAGAGATAAGAAGAGCGCTGCCGCGAGTAATTTAAATCTACCGCGAGTTATGTACGTGGCACCGTCGAAAGATCGACTTTGACGACGTACGAAGATTTTTAAGCGAGACATCGCGAGACCTCGTTTTTATCGTAGAAAAGACGACGCAAATGCTCGTACGTGTATGCGTATGTTCCTATAACGCGTATACACATAACACGGCAACGATATTGCTACCACTTTTGCCTAAGAGCCACGATAAGAACGAAAGGGTACTTTTCTTTCTTTATATTTTTTCATTTTTTTTTTTTTTTACGGATGAAAGATAAAATTTCGCTCGACGATTAAGGGACGATTAGCGACTATATCGCGAGCACCCTACATACCATACATATGTACGTTTAATAGCCATACACGGAATACCATAACCATTAATTATTTCCACGAGGTACTCGAGCGTTCGTAAGATGGGAGAGAAACCGAGAGAGATAAGAGATAGATAGATAGATAGATAGAGAGAGAGAGAGAGAGAGAGAGAGAGAGAGAGAGAGAGAGAGAGAGAGAGAGAGAGGATCCTCGAATAGGGCTTCTGACAAGGACACACGACGGTTAGCACGAAGAGACGCGAACACGTTAATGCTTTGCAGGGTCTCTTCGCATATGCATCCAACACCATTACCATCAGTACCATCTCGGGAACAACATCCGTGGTTGCATATCCAGGGCTTCAGGATTATCAAGTGGGAGAGCCGGCAAGAGCAAGAGGCCTTCCTTCTATCCTCGGCACCGATGCTTTCGCCAAACGCCATGTAGGACGTTTGTGAATTATGCCATCGTCCTAGAACGCGTAGGGCATATACACACGCGCAAACAAACACACACACACACACACATGTGCAAACACATCGACAAGAACGTCCTCCTCGAAGACACATTCACAATCTCGGTCATAGTTCGTGCAAGAAGGGTGATTATGCTCGGTGAGACTGAATCTTCCCTCCTTCCCTCTCCCTCTTTTCTCGATCTTCTTCCTACCCTTCTCCTCCTCCTCCTCCTCCTCCTCCTCCGTTTCCTGCTCTATTGGAACCTTCAGCAAAGTTCCGCTTAAAACTTTAAGCCACCGGTACTCTTCGTCTTATTTATACGAACCGTACATATCGAGGCCGCACTTGCGACTGCCTCCTTCAACTATGCCTCCTCCTCCTCCTCCTCCTCCTTCTCCTACCCTTTCTCTATCTCTCTTTGTCTCTCTCTCTCTCTCTCTCTCTCTCTCTCTCTTGCTTTTGCAAGTTGTCAAGACAAACAGAAGTTTGGAAACTCCCGAGCTGAAAGTCGCTGTTTGTCGGCTAAAATTACTCACGTTGTACTCGAACCCGTGCCCCGTTGGGTTTCGGGTATCGTGGAACGTTTACCAAATTAAACTTGATTTAAACATTTACTCGGGACACGCTCCTGCCAAACTTTCTCATAAACCGTATCCACCGAGTTATAATTGAAACACGTGTGCTCGGAAAGGTACGTTGAAAGAAAAAGGAAAAAAAGAGAGAGAAAAAAAGAAAAGAAAAAAGGACAAAACGATCGAGCAAAGAAGGAGGATGGATGATCTCCTTTGGAGTCTCGAAATTCCTTTATTTTTTTAACATTTACCTAGGGTCTGTATTGTATTTGGAGGAAAGGGAATATCGAAAACGTTGCGAGGGATTTCTTTTTTCGAGGAACTCTATCTCGCTTAGAATTTAAACTCGATACCCTTTTCCTCTCTCTCTCTCTCTCTCTCTCTCTCTCTCTCTCTATTTTCTATACTCTTTCTCTTCGTTTATTGCCCGTCTCGCCCACTTTCTAAGCTTGCTTTTCTTCTCCCCTATCGCTTCGTACGTATTCGCCGTGAGCGCGTGCAAATACCCAAGAGTGTTTGTCAATTTCTGATCTAGAGGCGCGTTGGATCGTCAAACAGAAGAGAACGCTGAAGATAAAAAGAGAGCGAGGATAGGGAATTGCAAACGGATTCGTAGCAGTTTGGTGAAACTCTTTTTTTTTTCCTTTCTTTTTTTTTTGTTTTATTTTTCTTTCTTGTATTTTTTTCGTCAAAACGCAATGCTTTTCACGGATACGATGGAAAAAAAAGTCGACGTTACGTGATCGGCAAAGAAAAGAAAAGAATAGAAAAGAAAAGAAAAGGAAGGGAAGGGAAAATCGTTGGAAAATTTTCCGTTCGTCGTTCGTATACACGCGAGGGATATACAAACACGCGGGAGAAAATTTGAACGAAGAAAATGTTCGTGGAAAGGAAGAAACGAAATAAACGCGTGGCATGCACGTCGAGGATTCGGCGGATGTTCCATGTCACGCGACTATTTGATTGGATTGGTCGGCCAATTGCATATCGAATAGCCGTCGAATATCAAAGCCCCTCGTACTCGATTAAATCCTTGACAGCTTTCGTTCGCATAACGTATTCGGAGAGTCGATCGAGAGGGTACTCGTGTAATAATAAAAAATATCGAAGATCAAAAGACGTCAATTCGGCAGCTACGCGCAAACGACGAAAGTTCCTACCAACACCACCACCACCACCACCGCCATCATCACCGATACGATCCCCCCTCCCGCTGCCCCGCGCGTATAGCCACGAATAAACTCGTGGATGCGTCTCGACAATAACGACGTCATGGCCAAAACTTTTTTTTTTGGGGGTTTTTTTTTTTGTTTTGTTTTGTTTTATTTTTCCGAGCCATCGATACGCCATCGATATTTTATGGAACTATATTCATCGAACGTTCCTACAAAATCAAAACAAATACCTATCGTTTGGAAAGGCCCCTTTGTCTCTCTCTCTCTCTCTCTCTGTCTCTGTCTCATAGTACCGCCATTTTCATTGCGATCTATAACCGTAGAAAATAAACTCGCGAATAGTGAGTACTTTGAACGGGAAGTATCGCCGGACTGCTTTCGCTTAGAGATATGCATACATGGACGCACATTGGACACGCGCTCTCTGTCCGCATATTTTACGTATTACGTTACAACGAACTCGTGTCGCCCGTATCCGTTGCACGTAGAATATATTACACGTAGGTACCTAAATACGTACGACGCGACGTTCGTAATTTCAACAAGTCGAATCCGGTAAAAACGTACGTCTCCGGGCGTGATCGTTTAAAACGTTCCAGACGACGTTGACGCGTAAGTGAAAACGCGCTCGACGGAAATGGGACATCTGCGAACGCGGGATTTACCCAGATACCTAGGTAAGTACACGTCCGATGTAATAGGATGTAATAGAAAATGGAATATGACGAGGCGACACGCGCGGCCGTACCTTTTACCTGCTTTCCGATTTATTAAAATATTCTGATCCAAACTTTTCTACGCGATTAAGGAAATAATAGGGAGTTTTGACGGTTTTCGGATACGATTGATTTTTCGAGAAAAGCGAGAGAGAGAGAGAGAGAGATCGAGATTGAGGAGAGATGGATTGCATGGGATTGCCACGGATCGATAAACCACCGATTCGAACGAGAGAATGTGTGTACTCGATGATAAAAACAGCCAGACGACAACCACGATCTCTCTCTCTCTCTCTCTCTCTCTCTCTCTCTCTCTCTCTCTCTCTCTCTCTCGCAGGACGATATCCCGCGGAGTCGGTAGCGAACAGATAGTAGATCAACGACAACGAAAATCACTGTCCTCCGTATTCGCGAGTATAGTTCGTCAAAAGGAATAATGTAATACGTACGCGGCAGGTATCACGCATTTTCCTTGTAATCCGAACAACGCAATAGTTCGTGACAGATTTTTCCTTTCGAGGAGAAATCGATTCGCACTTTTATATTTAATACAATTATTTTTTAATATAAAGCGAGTGAACGACGAACGCGTTCTCGAGAACGTCGCCCAGAGACACGCGCGTGTATTACGTCTCAACCTCTTTCTCTCTCTTTCTATCCTTTTCAAAGAGAACGAGACAGACGACGGCGTTCGGGAAGAAGATTTAGAGCGTAGAAGAGATCGACGTGTCGCGCGTTTCGCTTCTCCTCGATTCGTCGTCTTACGAGATTCGACGTTACAACAAGCGCGTCGAGGTTGACGTCGACGTTGTTGTCGTCGCGTTGCAACTGCTCTACGACGTTACACCTCCTGGATACCCCCTCCCCTCCCCTCCCCACTCCACCCCAACCCCTCGTTCGTTATCGCGTTACCAAGGACTGCTACGGGCTATCTATCAGCCTAGTTCCATCCAATTCACCTTCTTTCTTTACCTGTCGCGACGACGAGAGAAAACGAGAAAAGAGGTAGAGAGAGAGAGAGAGAGAGAGAGAGAGAGAGAGAAAAGAGATAGAGATAGAAAAGAGATAGAGATAGAAAAGAGATAGAGATAGAAAAGTGCTATGTTCTCCGAGACAGAGTAAACTAATAATAGTACAAGAAAGAGAGAGAGAGAGAGAGGAAGAAATGGCTGGACTGACTCGGACAGAAGGAGTAAAAAAAGAGGATGAAGATGATGAAGAAGAAGAAGAAGAAGAAGAAGAGACGAAGGATTTACCAGCAAGAAGATCGATTCTAGTCCTGCTCCTATCGCTGTCCTCGAACCCTTGAAGATCGTCGACGTAATCATCGTCGTAGTCCTCTCTGTGCTTCCTATTATCCTTGTAGCTAACAGAAGGATGAGAGTTGCCGCCGCTGTTCGTCGTCGTCGTCGTCGTCGAGCCTTTCTGCGAGGCTTGACGGACTTTCGCCTGATGACGAGAGTTGAAGAGGACGGCCGGCGGCGGCAACGTCGAGAGTTGAGTACCTTGGAGACGTTTCTGCAGATATCTGGCGAGGAGTGCTTGAACCGCGTCGTTCTCGGCCGTGCCTGGAAGACAGAAAGAGAGACGTCCTCGTCATCGTCCGAATTCATTACCATTTTTTTGTTTGTTTGCTTTTTTTCGTTTTCATTTCGTTTGCTTTTATTTTATTTTGTTTTGTTTTGTTTCGTTTCGTTTCGTTTCGTTTCGTTTCGTTTCGTTTCGTTTCGCTCAGCTTTGTTTAGCGTTCCTTTGCTCTGCTCTGCTCCGCTATGCTTTGTGCTTCTCCTTTTATCCTTCTTTTCTCTCTTTCCACTTCACGTATCTCTTTTTTTCTCTCTCTCTCATATCTCTCATTTTTCTTTTTCTTTCTGTCTTCGCTCGCTAGATTCCCTTTTATATTTTATCCCGTTCTCTTTGACTTTACTTATCTTTCTGCGCTTCGTCGATCATCCTCGATCGTCTACGTACTCTAACGGAGAGGAGTCCTTCTTCCTGCCTTTCGTCCAAATCTCTCTCTCTCTCTCTCTCTCTCTCTCTCTCTCTCTCTCTCTTTCTCTTTCTTACAAACACACAAACTCTCCCACGATTACAATAGGCACAAGTGTTACGCGAAAGTTCAAAGAATATGCACGAGAGAAAGAGAAGGAATTTTCTATGGGGAGTAGGAGGGCTGGGTGGGTGGGGGGGGGGCGCAAGGGAAAGTATCGGAGAAACGCGTACGGAAGGATAAAACTGCGCGAATTCCGTGAAGACCGTCGAAAGAAATTCGTAGCCGTGCGAGTTATGCGATAGCGTATTGAAAATAAAATATCGATGGGTAGAAGAAGAGAGAGAGAAAAAAGAAAGAAGGGGGAGGGGAGAATGGAAGAAAAGAGGATTTTTCGAGTGATATCGAACAACAAATCCAATGCGATTTACGAGACGCCGGAGTGAAAGCTCGTCAAAGGGTCAAGTTTAATAGAAGATCCTTGACGGCACTCCAATTTCGATTGCGTTAGACGTGAAACCGTTAGAGCGAAACGTCGACGGGGCTTTCGAGTCCTCGCGAGAGCTTCTCTGACTCCTCCACGATCGAGAGGACATGTTCTAACGCATTGTCTGAATAAATAAACAAAGGAAAGTGAAGCGGATCAATGTGTTTCTCTCTCTCTCTCGTTCCTTCTCGTCACCGAACAAAATTTGGTTTTGTTTTATTTCACCCTCATCCTCTCCCTCGTCCACCCCCCCCCCCGCCATCCTCCCGAATCACTGCGAAAGATAAAACGTAACTACTACTCCATCCTATCTCTCTCCGCTATTATTATTCTGATTTATTTGTTGGGGGAAAAAAAAAAAAAAAAAAAAGGAAAAAAGAAGGAGAAAACAAAGAAAAAAAAAAACACAAGAAAAAAAAACAAAAAGTGCCAGGAGGCGTACGCAGTCGAGGTGAATTTATGAATACTGGTAATAAAAAGAGAGGGAAAAGTAACGAAAAAAAAAAAAAAAAAAAAAAAAAAAGAAAAGAAAATATAGCGGAAACCAGCCTCGGGCGGTGTACGCGCGTTTAAAAATTACCCTGAGCTTTTGTATTTTCATTGACTCCCGCTCGATAGTGGAAATAACTTTTGGTCGGATGGGTCGATTTGAATGAACATTGATTAAATCGATAATAAAGTTTGACCTGTGACAAACACACACACACGTTGTACCTTCTACGCCGGCCTCCGTCTTCTCACCCTCTCCCTCTCTCTCTATCTATCTATCTATCTATCTATCTATCTATTATCTTATCTTTCATTTTCTCGATATACGACGTAAATACTTTTAATCGTTTCGATAGAGATACGAACGTGAATATCTTCGCTATGATGATACGGGACAAATAGAATAATAATTTAATCGAAAGGATAAAGATCACAACTACTACTACTACTACTACTACTACTACTACTATTACTACTATTACTACTACTCGTCGTTTATCCGCTCCTTTAAATTTTTATTCCCTCTCGATTTAAGGCTCGATCGATACACTCGTACGTAGGTCGGGATTTTACGGGAAAAGTATGATCCGGTGACAGTAGGTACATATATATCGCATAAATAACAGAGAAACTTTATTTGAACAGGCTCACTCTCTCTCGCAACACGAGCACTTGACCTCCCTCCCCTCCCCTCCTCTCCCCTCCCTGCGCGCGCGAGCGAGAGCGCGTGAAGAGCGAAGCAATAAATATGACGCGACGCGGTAGCGCACCGAAAAATTGAACAAAAGCGGATGATGTATTTTCTAGTTGGGTTTCGTTCGAAACGCTCCTCTTAATCAGGCAAAAAGCGTAGAGAAACGCGTTACGCTCGGCGTGACTTAATCAACTATTGAAAACTGTAGAGATAAATAAATAAATAAGTCGTAGCAAATACCGCGCAATGTGTGTGTGTGTGTGTGTGTGTGTGTGTGTGTGCGTGTGCATTGTACGTACGTACGCGTACGACGAGTAAAAAACATCGAGAGAAAGGAAGAAAAAAAAGAAAGAAAGAAAGAAAGAGAGAAAAAAGAACAAAAAAAAAAAAGAAAAGAAAAACACGAGAGGATCGCATCCTCCTTGACGTTCGGTTAACCTGAAAAGGTGAAGAGAGAAAATGAAGAAAAGATAGAAAAAGACAAATCTTTGGTATAAAATTGGAAGAATTGATTAAAAAAAAAAAAAAAAAAAAAAAATAGAAAAAAAAATAAAAAAAAAAAAAGATAGATTGTCGGTATCATGAGCGAAGATAGTTCGAGTTCGCTGAAAGCGACGGAGCTAAAAATTTCTTTATTATGTCGTTGACGGTATCATTCCTGGCATTTGATCTATCGATCCCAATACTGATCCACGGGCTTTTTACGTTTATTTTCTTACGACGTCTTATCTTCGATATCTTCGGCAAGCTCGTGACGCCTTTACCCTATCCAAATCCTTATGTACGATTCTACGAGCACTCTTGGAAGGAAAGGAAAAGATTTCAAAGGAATTTGGATCAACGAGACGGGATCATGGGATCGACGAGGTGTCCTCCTCCTCGGATATACAAGTACGTCGAACGATCGAACTATATTTTCTACGTCGCTAAAATGGATTTCTAGTCGGATTCTTATAAGAATCGGCACGCGGCCGAGTATAATCGATTAGGCATCCCGATTTTCCTAGATTACCCCGTTTTATGGGAGGGGATTAAAATTCACTCGATTTAACGAACGTCGAAATGCGATTGATTTCGATCGCCAAGAGACCGTTCAAAATATTCGACGCGTTTTAAAAGGGTCGTTTTCCTTTTCTCTCGGGGAAGACACGTATCATCGGAACGATTAGGCGTACGCGACTCGTTCTTACTTACGCTTTCAGAACACGAGCTTTGGAGGACGAGGAGGCCGAGGCCGATGCGAATGAAAGGGAAACTCGGCAAAAGAATTCGACGGATAGCGCGAGCGTGCAGGCGAAGATGAGTTTGGACCTTATAGTCGAGCAATTGAAGCGCGAAATGTCTTTGAAGGATATGGAAGACAGGGAGCAAAGCGTTTCGACGAATTTAACGACGGAGGAGGAGGAGGAGGAGGAGGAGGAGGAGGAAGCAGGATCGAACGATTTCTTCGAGATTGCTTTCGAAGAGAGTTCGGAGATCGTTAACCGGAAGGAACCGAGCGTAACGACGATCGAGCACGTCGAAGAAACGACCGATCATCGTCCCACCGACCTAAATGTCGTTTCGATGAATTTCGAAGGACTCGAGACGGAAGGGAGAGAGACGACGACGACGACGACGACGACGACGACGACGACGACGACGAAAACGGATCGCCAAGGGTTAGAAAATATTTCGCCGAGGGAACCGTAAGTCCGCTCGAAATAAAGGACTTAACAGGAAGTAAGAATAAATTGTTTAGGGTGGTCAAAACCTACGAAAGGGAGGAAGAGAATTTGTGCGGGCTTATTCGATCGATTATAGCGGCGGAAGTGAAAAGATACGAGGAGAGAGAACGGGAATTACTCAGGAAGGTTCGTTCGGATACGACCGATCTCGGTGGACGGTTTACGAACAAACGGACGTTTTTATTCTTTGATAAGTAAATACAACTCTCTCTCTCTCTCTCTCTCTCTCTCTTTCTAATTATCGGGAGATTATATTCTAACGTATATCGATCGACGTATGTCGAGTATGACGGGACAAAATGATCGCAGCGAGAACGCGTCTCAGCGAGGAGAGACGAGAAAGGAGAACGAAGAGGAGACGAGGAAGAAGATCTCGAAGAGTCTCGGGCTCGAAAGGGATAACCTTAAGAAGGATCGACTCGAGAGAGACGAGGACGACGTTGGCCTCGCTTCGAGGCGTTTCGCGATCGAGCGTAAGGAGTCCTCCGACCGTCCCGAGGATACAAAAATTAACGAAGGGGGAAAGTAAGTGGACGAGGGGAGAGAAACGTAGAACGATAACGACGATCACGAGACCGGTCTCTCATATTCCCTTACCTTCAATTTTTTTTGTATTTTTTATTCTTTCTTTCTTTTCGTTTCTTCTTCTTCATTCCTCCTCTCTGATATCCGCGTGATCGTTATATACGAAATATATGAAATATATGAAATATATGAAATATATAGCCCGTCGGCGAAAGAGAACGCGGAGGAGATGGAGATAGGATCGATAGATCGTGAGACACAAACCGAACGAGTACACACGATACGAGCTGCGAGAAGTTGCCCGTTGCGAAAAAGACGAATCTATCGTTTATTCGTCGGCGAGTCCCGTAACAAAATCGAATCACCGTTTGGATGGATCCACCGAAAGGCCTCCGATAATCTCATCTACGAGAAGGGCAAAGCAAGCGGGAGTCCAAGTTACGTGCCCCTTACGGAAAGGTTTCGATGGAGATACGTTGGACCGAGAAAAGCTCGTTAAAAGTACCGCCCGCCACCGGCGCCATGCGCGAATTCTCTCGGATCTCGTTGAAAAATTCATTCTATCTCTCGCCGGGGTTTGTTTTCCAAAGCTTTTGCCTCTCTCGAGTGGCGAGGGAGGAAGAAGGTAAAAGGTGAGGGCGAGGGAGGGGAGGGAAAGTCGAGAGTAAAGTCAGCCCGTCATCCTCGATCGTTCTTTCTCTTCTCTTCTCTTCTCGTCGAGCGGAAGATGATGATAATAATAATAATAATAATAATAATAATAATAATAATAATAATAATAATAAAACAAAAAATTGCTTCCTCGTCTAAACAGGCTCTTTCCTTGCTTATCTTATCGCTTCTCTCTCTCTCAACAATTTTATCCCCGAGAGTTCCGTCCCGAGATCGCAACCCGCAAGAGCCCAAACCTTTTCTACCAAAT
This sequence comes from Dolichovespula saxonica, assembly GCA_911387935.1. Taxonomy (NCBI): domain Eukaryota; kingdom Metazoa; phylum Arthropoda; class Insecta; order Hymenoptera; family Vespidae; genus Dolichovespula; species Dolichovespula saxonica. Next base: position 9,856,005 of record OU426997.1, on the reverse strand, counting down.
TTCGATCGAGCCAGCTCGAAAGTAGGCTTCCATCGAGAATTAGGCCGATCGTCGCGAGAAGCGAGTATCCGGCTTTGTGAATATTTAATTAACTCGACGACGCTGCGAAGATGCCCGCGGGTTAACGCGGAGGAGGGGGTAACACAACCGACCGGGCGGACGGATGATACTCGATATAAATGAAAGTATATCAATATTTACGGTTCCTTGCTTGCCTACTTTCGAACGAAGATTCTTCTTCGCCTGCTTCGTTGGTGTATGCGCGCGAGCGCACGAGCGCGCGCGATTGTTTGATGTTTGTCGAGTGTAAATTGCAGAGAATCCTAAGTAAACGTTCACGGGTTCGCGCACGCGCGAGATACCCCACGATGTCCGAAGGAAAAGTGCCTTAAGTAATGGTAAACATAGAGAGGAAGAGAGACGGTGGAGGGGGAGGGGGTCAGGAAGGAAGAGAAAAAGAAAGTAAAGGAAAGTAAAGGAAAGGAAAGGAAAGGAAAGGAAAGGTGCCTTGGGCACGTTCCGCTCGTTGCCACTGAAATTTAACGGAGATGGTTTATTTTTGATACCGTTTACCAATCTCTCTCTCTCTCTCTCTCTCTCTCTCTCTCTCTCTCTCTCTCTCTCTCGTCGATCGACTTCGAACGAATGGATAGGTATAATAAAGATGTACCGAAAGTACCAGAGCTCGAGACGGAGATTCGAAAGAACAAAAGGGACAAAAGGTATTATATACGGCAAGGTCTCGGGATCAGTAGATAAAAAGAGAAACTCGCGGACGTACGGGGTGGAATAGGTGGTCGGTCGGTCCGTGGAACGGTAGAAAATTAAGCGTCTCTGTCTCGTTCAACTTTTTCTCGTGGAATTCTTTTCCCGTTCGCCTAGTAGCCAGAGAAAAGTAGGCGAGTGGACGACGCCTTCCTCGCCAACAAATTATCTTCGGTCGCAGTTGACTTCCGCTGGGAATTTTCTTGTCTCCGACGGCCAATCGAAGGGAAAGAAAGAATAGTTGCTTTTAGATTAATTCGAGTCAGCCATCGAAAAGAAAAGCTTTTTTAACGTCGAAGCTGAACGTTCGTCCGTTGGTTCGATTGGAAACAGCACGTGTGTAAAATCGCGGAGAAGGTCGTTTGTCGTTAAATAGAAGAAGGAGAGCTCGTCCTCCTTTTCAAACTATTACGACACGTGTCGCGCATCGTCCTATAAACAACTTTTCCTTTCGCGTTGAACGTAAGCTTCGTTAAATGGAAGTCACAGGGGGGGCGGCTCTGCTGCTTCGCCGATTTGGCATCGAATGCCTAACGCAAAGTGACAGTCCCATTAATGCTTTCGCCTGCGGCGGACATACGAATTAGCCGCGCGAGGAAGAGACGAGAGAGAGAGAGAGAGAGAGAGAGAGAGAGAGAGAGAGAGAGAAAAGTTGACTGACCGACATTCGGATTTAATTAGCGCGCAATTTCTATCGTGACGGGAAGTTTTAACGTTGTCCTCTCCTCCCTCCCTCTCCTCCTCCTCCTCCTCCTCCTCCTCCTCCTCCTCCCCGTTGTCCATCCCAGTTTGCTCGCCCTTCGATCTTCTGCCTTTCGCCGAACGATTTAACGAGAGTCCTCCCGGTTATTGTCAATCGATCGATCTTCGTAAAGAACGCTCAAATTTGGCCATCGAATTATTTCAGGATTTTTATCGCGCATGCTAGTTACTAAAAGAAAAAAAAAAAAAAAAAAAAGAAAAAAAAAGAGAGAGAAAAAGAAGATAAAAAAAGGAATAAAAGCGGATTGTGCGATATCGAGCGTTAATAATAGCGGGCAATAAGCAATTGCAATGCAATGACTGATAAGTTAATGGAAGGTTTAAATATTAAAATATCGATGTTACGTATTCAATCGGAAGTCCCCCAGCGCATTGATATGACTGAAATTTGCAGCACCCTTCGATGATGATGATGATGATGATAATAACAATAATAATAATAGTAATAATAATAGTAATAATAATAATAATAGTAATAGTAATAGTAATAGTAATAAATGTTAATAGCTATAAGAGCACCGTGCAACGAGATAACGATCATCTAACCGTGAATGCGTTTCGGATATCGCGAGATCGTTTGCCAACTTTGAGATTTTCTCCCTCGATCTCTATTTCCTTTTATAAAGAGATAAGAAACACACGTTCTTACTCTCTCTATCTCTATCTCTCTCTCTCTCTCTCTTCTGTCGGCAAGGACGGAGTAGGACATGCGTCTTACACTACTCTCCCCCATCGTCGTTCTTAATAAAATTGGTCGTCTCCCTTTCAAACTTTCCGGTCCTCGTCTTCTCCCGAGCGTATAGCAAGCGACTCCGTGGACGAGGAAAATGATAAAAAAGGAAAAAAGGAAGAAGGAGAGAGAGAGAGAGAGAGAGAGAGAGAGAGAGAGAGAGAGAGAGAGAAGCGATAGAGCTGGCTCGCAATATTTTCCAGTCTCGCGCACGGCTAGCATCTCTCTCGCTCAGACTATTCCTCTGGTATGTCCGATCGAATAAAAGGAGAAAACTCGTCGGAAGCACGTGTACCATCTTACGAATGAATTTTATCGTAGTATCGGGGAATAAAAAAGGAAGGAGGAGGGGTAGGGTGAGGTGGGTCGTGCGGGAGGGGGGACGAGAAAAATGCCGATTCGGAAATTTAACGTCGTTCTACTCGCCGATGGGATTTTCGAGTTATTTTAAAAACGAATCGGTGTATCCGCTCGTTTGAAAAATTTCTCTCGAAAGAAAGGAGAAGAAAGATGTCTCGAATTTTTTCATAACGTTTGTTACAAAGATACGCGGATCGAATCGTCGTTAAAAATCCGCGTAGGGAGCGCGCGGCGTTAGATTTTTTTTCGACTACCCTTTCGTCCCCTTTTCCAAATCGCGACTGGCTCGACGTTTCGCCCTTCAAAGTCTCGCAGCGTTCCAGGGAGGCTCGTAGATTTAACGGAAACGTTGAAAATTCATCGTGAAAAATAGATTTCAACGATCGCTATTCCGACGAAAAATAGATTTCGACGTCGCACGAGGTTACAACGTCGAACGGTAAGCATCGATTCGAATGTCGAACGATGTTCGAAGCGAAACAAAATTTTTCTTTTTTTTTTTTTCTCTCTTTCCTCTTTTTTCTTTTTATTAATCCACAGGGTACGATGCCGAATAGTGGAAAATTTCGGATCTGGGTTATCGAAGTGCGCCAAAACTTCGATTCTCCATCGGTTGTTCCATTAAAGATTTTTTTTTTGACCTTTTCTCTTTTTCTTTCCTCCTTCCGTTCGTTCACCTCCCCCCCCCCCCTAGTTAAATAAATTTCACAATTCCATTGTTATTATTATGATAACACCTTGGAGCGCGTCGAGTACGATTTCTACGTTAAGCTATTAATACTGCTATTAATAAAGTAACGGGATTTACATACGTACGAACGCCGAACGTCCGATCGAATTTACGAGCAAAGCTGCTGCTGCAACAGCAACAGCAACAGCGTGTTTTCGTCCTTTCTAACCGGTTAATAGTACTGTATAATCTCCTATAAACGAGAAAAGCACGTTGGATTTCGAAAGGTCAAAACGAACGCGCCTCAAGACTCTCGTACCTTCCACGGAATCGTGTCGATCAAATATATATTACTTTGTATTATTAATCGTTCTCGAAACAATGAACAATCGGGGAAAAGAAAATGAACGTAGCTTTTTCATCGAACAGACGTAAAAAGAAGATGAAAAGGTAGTAGTAGAGGAGGAGGAGGAGGAGGAGGAGGAGGAGGAGGAGGAGGAGGAAGAAAAAAGGAAGGCCGCGAAATAAAAAGGGGCTCAGAACGAACTCGTGCATATCATTGCGATCGAGCATACGGGAGATCTCTCGAGCAACGGCGGCGCGGTGAACAAATTCCGTCTCGTAATTGGCGGCTTTTTCCGCGGTAATTGGAAGCGCGACCGCGCGCGCCCGGCCTCTATCCGTAGATATCGAAATGCCGAGGGAAAAAGGAAACCGAGAGAGAAAGAGAGAGAGGAAGAAAAAAAAAAGAATTAAAGGAGGAAGGAAGTGGAAGAGAGCGTTAAATGAGAGAAAAAAAGTAAAAAAAAAAAAAAAAAAATAAAAAAAAAAGAAAGAAAGCAATGGCTTCGAGTGCTCCCATCCGTGAAGGGGAGGGAAAATGAAGAAAACGTAAAAAAGAAGAGGAGGAGGAGGAGGAGGAGTGAGTATAACGGGAGGGAAAAAAATAAAAGAAACGAACGAAATTTATTATTGCAGAATCGGCGAAGACCGATCGGCAAGAGATCGAATTAAAGAAAAGAACGAAAAGAAGAAGAAAAAAAGCAAGAAAGAAAGAAAGAAAGAAAGAAAGAAAGAAAGAAAAAGAAAAAAGGAGGAGCAAAGAAGGAAATTTCTCTGGGCACGCGCGCAAAGTTCGAAAAGATAAAGAAATCGAGTCTAAATCGTTTTACAGGAGAACGACTCGGAGAGCTCTCCGCTTTAACTGCAATTATCCTAACTTCCGAGGATCGCTCGACCCTTTGACCCGACCTTTTGCCCGGTCCCTTTCGCTCCCATACCCCCCTACCCCTTTCCGCCCCTCCTTACTGCTCGTTTCTCTCTCTTTCTCATTCGAAGAAAATTTCTGGCATGAAACTTTTCCCAAAGTGAGTCAGAAAGAAGTGTTTTCCCGGTTGTCCCGCTTCCCTTCCTCATCGAGAGAGAGAGAGAGACCTCAGTTTTCTCTCTCTCTCTCTCCAAGTGAGACGGCGCGACATGCGAGACGGATTCAAACGTAAAGAGGCATATCCTTAAATAATGCATAAGAAGAGACAACAAACTTTATTGTAATTTCCCTGCAGAGTAAACTTCAATCCGTTTTACCAGGGAAAGATTTTCCTTATCGACGGGGACGCGAGCGAGCGAGCGCGCGCGCGCGAACGATCGGCTTGCGAGTTTCGAACGTTTCATCGAACTTTAACGCGCGCATTATTTTGCGAGCGTTAGCAGGCAACACAAACGATAAAATAAATATTTGTTCCATATAAAAAGATAAAAAAAAAAGAGAAGCGAAAAAATGAGAGGAAAAAAAAAAGGGAGCTTTTCGAAGTTACGTATACTGCACGTACTTACACGTACAAAGTTTTCCCCGTTTAAATCGAATAGAATTTGAATACGTACCGCATTATGTGCGCACAAACAAAGCAGGAATAATATTTATGGAAATCGTAACGTTGAATTCGAATTTGCCCAGTCTCCGGAAATAGATTAATTAATACGCTTGCTTAATTTTGGTTCTGTTCCTAAACGAACCCGAAATTCATCTTGTTTTCAACGGAACAACGTATATACGTAATACACATATTTGATCTCTTTTTTCCTTTTTTCTTTTTCTTTCGAAAAACCCGTCTGTATGGTATTCAGTTCACTTCTACGCAGATAGATATAAACTAAAAATAATACCGCCTAGTTTTTTTTACCCCAACTACATGCATTTTACATTCGAAACCCTGGCTCAACGTGGTACGCTAACGAAGGGGAGGGATGATGATGGTAAACCCGTAGTACGTACGAGGAGAATGGAGGAAAAAGTTGGTAAATAAGAAGGAAGAAAGAAAGGGAAGAAAAGGGATGAGTAGAGAAGGGAAAGGGATGAGGAAAGGAAAAAAAGGAATGAAAAATAGACAAGAAAGAGAGAGAAGGAGAAAGATATATATAGAGAGAGAGAGAAACGACACGAAAAGCTAAAGATAAAAAAGGGGATAGGAGCTAATAAGAAACAAAATGAGTAATGACTCATAAGTTTTGCATAATGTTAATTATACGAATAGTTGCGCTGTGATGCCGCGGAGGAGTGAGAGGGGGAGGGGGTAGGAGAGATAAGGTAAGGGAATCTGTCGGGAGAACAACACGGCAACGACGATATCGTCCCAAACCCATTTCAGTAAAAAAAAAAAAAATAAAAAAAATAAAAAAATCGAGATACCGTGACGCGCAACCTACGATATTTGCATACAATGTAGCGAGATCGCGAGCTTGTAAGCAAGCGTGCGCATGCGCGCGCGCGCGAACACTCTCGATGCACAAACAATAGTGCGGTCGTCTTTTTTTCTTTCTTTTTTTTTTTTTTTGTTTTTTCGTTGATACTGCCGTGCAGCAGAAAGGGGGTGAGAGAGGGAGAGGGAGAGGGAGAGGGAGAGGGAGAGGGAGAGAGAGAGAGAGAGCACACACGTGTCCGTACCGCCGTAACGTAAATCATACCACGAATAAATCGAAATCTCTCGTCGTGGATCGCGCTGTTCCTGGCGTTTGTAAGCGACAAAATGGATCTATCTATCTATCTATCTTTCTCTCTCTCTCTTTCTCTCTCTCTCACTCTCTCTCTCTCTCTCTCTCTCTCTCTCTCACTCTCTTGTTCGTTCGCTCGCTCATTCGCTATCATAGTCCACAGCGATACCCTTTGCTCCTCTACCCATCCCATCTCCATCCTCATCCCTCCCCATTCGTTTCATCCGTCTTATTGTAATTCCCTTTAACGCGTGCCGAGAGATGGTCCTACGTTTTTTCCTACCCCCGCCCCTCCCTCCCAACCCCCACCTACCTACCCCTCGTCCCGATAGAATACTACTAACTTACGCGTTTAATCGAAATCACGAAACGCTTTTCCCATTCGTTCCACCATTCAAAGTATTAATTCCGAAATATATTTTCTTTCTTTTCTCTCTCTCTCTCTCTCTCTCTCTCTCTCTCTCTCTCTCTCTCTCTCTCTCTCTCTCTCTCTCTCTCTCTCGTTACGTACGCATAATAATCCAACGTAAAAGCGAACTCGTCAATAAAGAAATGTCAAGAATTTTGTTATCAATTTTCCCGACGCTTTATCGATCAACGTTCCGCACCCCACCCAGCCCCTCCCCCCCGTTTTATCCCCTCGTATCCGCTAATGAATATGTTAATTAGTTACGCGCCAACGTTTCTAAATCCCTCTTTCGAATGGATGATAAGAGGGTAATCCTTTAAATCTCGTTCTTTTGCTCTCTCTCTCTCTCTCTCTCTCTCTCTCTCTCTTTTAACTCTTTTTTCTCTTTTTATTTCCCACCACCCCCTCTCTATACCTCGATGAATAACTTCAAAAGAGTCTCTTCGACTCTCCGGGATATTTTTCCCATGGCCCATTAACGTTTGAATGAATCAATGCGACGACGCGGTAGGAACGTTGCAATTGTCACGAGCTGTGTAATATGACGCTGCATTTACGTTCGCGCCAAGAAGAAAGAAAATGGTATGAATCTCTCTCTCTCTCTCTCTCTCTCTCTCTCTCTCTCTCTCTCTCTCTCTCTCTCTCCTTCTCTTTTTCCGTTTCTGTGTGTGTGTGTGCGCGCGTGTGAATGCGTATAAAAAGAGAGGAAGAAAATATGAAAGTACGCATAGATGCAGCAGTTCGCGATATTACACGGTAAACGTAATACGACATGGCGTTACAGGACTCGAGCTCGGAAAAAGTAAATTAGCATAGAGCTAGGAGATAGCTACAAAAAAAAAGAAAAAAGAAAAAAGAAAAAGGAAGGGAGGAAAACGAGAGAGAAAGAAAGAAAGAAAGAGGGTAGAGGAGACGCGAATGGAGGACGAAAGTGATTCACGAAATATGTTTCACGCCTCCTCCTCTTCTTCTTCTCCTTCTTCTTTTTCTCTGCCCATTTCTCTCGCCGTTACACTTCCTTCCTTCTGTTATTTTCAAAGAAGGGCGGGCAGTGGGGGTGGGGGGAAGAGAGCCGACCCGGCCGGCTTAAGAAGCGCAAAAAGGGGAGGAAAATGGCCGATCGTAGAGCAAAGGACGAAATAAAATAATGGAGGGCGCGCGCGCGCGCGCGCTCGCGCCTCGGTTACTATTACAGCGAAAAGGGGAAAATTAGTGGAATGAGGGTGCGCGGCGATAAAATTACAATCAGGGTGCGGCTGGCTCTCTGGCGATGCTCTGGTAATGATCGCGATTCGTTTGTCGAACGAATTTGTAAAGAGAACGCACAAAGAGCGAACGAGAGAGAGAGAGAGAGAGAGAGACAGAGAGAGAGGGAGAGAGAGGGAGAGAGAGGGAGAGGGAGGGGAGGGGAGGGATGATCGGGCGATTGTTCGCCGGCATTCGCGTTAAATATGCGGGATAATTAGCAATTAAAACGCTGTAGGCAGAGAACTCGCATGACGAACGGGCGGATCCCCCGACCAACCCTCCCCCCACTTTTCCCTATCGATACCACCGTTTACCCCCTCCCCCCACCCGCGTCCTCGCAAAACTATACGCAACTCCTTCCACCCCCTTTTTTTTCTTTTTTTTTTTTTTTTATTATTATTCTTAATTGCGAGGATTCGCGTTAACGCGTTCATTATCTCAACGTCGAAGTAGTCGTCGTGGCCATAGAGGCCGCATCCTTAATCAAGTAATTACATATATTGGCAAATGTTACGACACGGGTAATTACGAGGAAAATAGGGAAAATTTCCAATTACTTTTGATTCCACTTTAATTGTCTTTTGGGGAGGGTGGGTGGCGGCGGGGTGGACCACCATCGAATTCCGAGCTAATTTCGTGCAAACTCATCCAATTTAGGTGAGAGAGAGAGAGAGA